>PVIA01000802.1:0-175858 GCA_004024845.1 Tonatia bakeri
GCAGCAGCCTCAGGCGGTGGTGGCGTAGACTGACATCAATGGGGATGCCAAGTCATGAAAGGACTAAAAGAACTCACAGGTAAGACACCAAAGCATTTATCCCAAGATGTCTAACCTTGCAAATCTACATCATGACTTTTCTATAAGGTCATTCTCACCAAACCTTTTAGTAACTGAGCATTTCAACAAATGGATTTGATACATATTATAGGGAGAGGTCCTCCTCTGTATTTTCAGCAGACCAGTAAAGAAAACATACATTTTGGTCATATATACACATACAGAGAGACTATGAATGAATGAGGTATAAAGGACTGATACTTCTTGTACATCTACTTAAAATCCTGAACCTGCGCACAATAGGAAACTTGAAGTAAAAGTGCTGTATCAGACAACATTCTTATAACATAAAAATTTAACATCATTTAAAGTTTCATGTTCATGTCAGAAGACAAAAAACATTTAATGGACTCAGGAGTTTTATTACCACGTATAAAAATTATAACTTTGCCACATTTCATAGCATGTTTATTAAATCAAAGATTTTGCTTCTATTTACATTCAAGTTTTTATGAATTCAGGGCCTGGAGATATTCAGAAGAAATTAAAATTAACCTAGAAATGTTCCCATCATTTCATCCCTGTGACAATTCACAACTGCCCACCCTTTTCCCAGGCAAATGCTCCAGGAACTCTCCTTAAAACACATTGTCTTAAACCTTTCATTTATGAATTCCTGCAGAATTACTTAACATATCGAAAGGAAAGGTTTTCTTTTCAAAATACACAGTCTCTCTGCCCACAATACTATCAGCACAAAAGGTCACTTATTAAAGCTATGATATCCCACCCACTTAGTGAAAATAAATAAATAAAATAAAACAAACCATAACTCCCAGCCCATCAACCAAAAACTTAAACATGGGGTGGATCTCACCTGATGGTGGCCATTGAAATGTGGAAAGTCGCTGGAAGCTAAAGAGAAAGCAGAAGTTCAGGGAAAAGGTGCCCCCCCCGCAGGAGACATAAAACCTCTGAGGAGACAGGTGGCACATGTGCCTATGGACCGAAATAAAAGACAGACCTGGCCAGCCACGCTGGGAAGGGATTTAAATAGAACAAAACCTCATGTTAGCACACGTTGGTGCCAAATGTATCCTGCAGTCTTTGGGAGCAAAGCATTTTGATGAACTGAGGCAGCGAGCTGCGGGGCTGAAATGAAAACCTTCCAGCCGTGGACCTCGGACCGGCTGCCACAAACGCGGCCTGCACTTCGCCACAGCACCGGCAAACGTTACGCTTTGGTAATGGATTTGTGATTTTGTTATTATGTTTTTAATTAATGGTAAGAATCCAAGCAAAGCCTTGAATCAGCACAAAATGCTTATTAGAACTTTTCTCCAAGAGTGAGGCCAGGTCTCGGGACAGCCCAACGTGTCTGCAGAAGAGGACAGGGATCATGGGGAAAGGAAACATGTTTGTGAGCAAAAATAAGATTGTAAGTCGTGCTTGTTATTAACTCTGGCCAAGCCTAAACAAACATTTTTTTTTTTCTTCCAGTTGTTATTGAGTCATATGGCCACTGGCAGGAACTGTTATCACTTCATTTTCTGCAGAATGTTTCAGAAACTTGAAACCTCCCACACTTTCCCCATGGGAACACTCTGGAGTTTTAAACAGCCACGAAGTGTTTGTTTCCAGAATTGAACGCACTTGAAGGCTTGGTAGTACAGCTGATCCATCACAAACTGTTTAGCAGGGAGAGTGGGGGAAACTAGAAAGGATACTAGACCAAAGGGCACAATGATCAAAAAGCTATTATGGCACAACTATATAGAACAGTAATTTAAGCTAAATTAGCGTCAGCATTATGGCTGTCTCTATTGTGCGTTCGCCTCAGTTTCGCTGTTTAATCGTTCAGTCTGGAGAACACTGGCAAGATTACAGCCTGTGATGCTCCAAAGTAAAGAAGTAACATTTCAAAAATCTGCTGTAATCTTCCTTGCATCACTAACTCTCCGGAAGCACCTGCTCAACCCCACAGACACTCGAGGCAAAAGATGCTAAGTTCACCGCCAGGTATTTTGCCCATATTCTATTAACATAATAATAAAAAAAATACTATCTAGAATCTCAAAGTCCAGTATGTGCTACAAGCTTGGTAGCAAATAAATTCTTGCTTTTTCTGCGGCTGTTTTACAAATAAAATGCCTATTTTTGGTAAGAGTTTTTCTCTAAATGCTATCTCTGCTAAAAAAAAATAAAAGACTACAATTGCTTAATATCATCTTTCAAGCAGTAGATCCAAACTGACATCCTGTCAGCCGACACAACAGAACATTATAATGTTCTGACTTGTAGTCACCCTAGAACCTTCTGAGCATGCTGTGGTGTGGAACATCATCTTCACTTTCACCTACAAGCAATCTGAAAGGAGGCCGCCTGAATGAGCTTTGTCCTGAGTGGATTTCTCTCCTGCTAGTCTACTCCTTCCCACGCTCAGGGTTAGCTCTTCGGTTTTCTCAGAGGTGGTCATTTCTGCTTAGCAAATAAAGTGTTGGATTTTGCCTAAAAGGGACTTGAAATGTAAAACACCAGGTTTCCTAGCTCCAGCCAAGTATGTGTGTTCTATAACAGACGCAAGCCAGAAATGCAAATGATTTCTACAAACTTCTAATCCTGTTATCAATCCCTGGAGACACACCCCCTTACCCTTCATCTCTCCCCTGGCTACGGCTCTACATTTTTACTGCATGTTTTCAAAAAGAAAAACACTAGTAAAGATACCCTAGATTTGGGTTTAGGAGTCCCAAGAGATGACACTGAGGTGTGGACTTGAGCTGTTTTCTAATTAAAAACTCAGATGGTCTGTTTCTCTTTAAAAAGCTTCAATTCCTAGTGACTGCAGAGCAGATGCTTTGCCCAGAGCATCTCAGCCCCAGGCTCTTGAGGACCTGCCTCCAGAAGCCCTTTCCCCAGGCGGGTCTAGGGAGCGAGGGACAGTCCCTGTCAGAGAATGAAGGACTTGTGCATCTTCCATGGGGACCATTTTACCAAAAATACACTTAAAAAACAAAAGTTTCAAAAGGACTTGGAAATCTGAAGAACACAAGCACAGTTTTGCAAGAGAATTCATGATATATAAAAGCAATTTGAAACATTTTAACGAGTTGATAAATGAGGAAAATCCAAATGCATGGAACTGTTTAGCCATGGATGAAATGCCAATACAGCTCCTTACTGATAAAGCTATTTTCTTTTTTTTAAGGCTCAATAGTGCTTTTTTATGAACTTCTCAAGCAGTTCGCATCAACCTTTCTCTACGGTGTCTGCGTTCCCTGCTTTCAGCATTTGGTTCTTGCTTTAATTTCAGTTGTGGCAGCTTTTAAACTTTTCAAATCTTAAATCACTTCATCATCACAGCCCATGGTTTGTCAAACACCTATTATAACAAAAGCCATGCATCTTACCACAAAAGTACATATTTTATCCATTTCTTTCAAACCCATGAGTCAAGGATTGATATCCCTGGTACAAGGGATATCGATTACCAAGTAGACGACAATGATATCCAGACTCTGGAATAACGATTTGCGGTTCATCTGGGTCTGTAACACAGGTTGCAGTCAAAATCCACAAGAAAAGAAAAGGCCAAAAACAGAGTTGTTAGAGTCACTCTCCCAGTCTTCATCTAGACATTATCTGCGGTAGCCTTACTCTGAATTAAACTGCATGAACGTCAAAGAACTTGGCTGTATGAAGCCTTCACCAGATCCTTGGTCTCAACAATGATAATAGCAGCTACAACAGCCCAATAAGTGAAAAAAAATGACCATGACAAGGGGTAGATTCTGAAGTCACTTATATACAGGTCATTTCTGAACACCATACATAACAAATGTGGACCATTCTGTGTGTGTGTGTGTGTGTGTGTTTGGGGGCTTCATCTGTAAAATGCATTAAGATAGCCCTTGCCAGATATTTCATGGCTCACTTAACGTGCACAAGGCAATGAAATTTACATCACCAGGAGATACCTCTCTGATAGATGTTCATTTCAATTGGGTGTACGCACGTCAGTCTGGCCACGAGTAAATTTAACCACTGAGGCGTCGGCATTTTGTGCTCACACAAAAAACTGCTTGGTTTCACAGTTAGCAGAACTAAAAAAATGTAGTTTTTTTAAAAAGATTGTATTTATTTATTTTTAGAGAGAAGGGAAGGGAGGGAGGGGGAGAGGGAGAGAAACATACATGTGAGACATCCCACCCACTGGGACCGAACCTGCAATCTGGGGCTTGTACCCTGACTAGGAATTGAACCAGTGACCTTTCACTCTGCAGGACATGACACCCAACCAACTGCCACACCAGTCAGAGCTAAAGTAGTCTTTTTTTCTTTTTTTAATTTTATTTTAATAGTTGTTCAAGTACAGTTTTCTGTCCTTGAAAAAAAAGTAGCCTTTGACTGAACACTCTATAAACAATGTAGTAAAACTAACAAGTAAACTCTTTATAGTTGGGGATTAATAATAAATCAGGGAGATTGTGCTCACTGAAAACTGACCAAGGAAAAAAACATATAAAAGCAAAGGTATTTAAATCAGGTTATACAAGGGCACAAAAACACATGACTTTGAAGAAATGTAACAAAGAATTTTCTCCCAGGGCCATAGAACTGCCTTCCATGATCTGCCACCAATTACCTGCCTTCAATTAAATTCCCACACCCATAAGGGTGACAGGCTGGGATGCCCTGTGCCAACCTTTGGAGGTGAAGATTCCCTAGTAACTTTAGGGAATTGACTGAAATCAGAAAGACCATTTTAAAACTCATTTTTTCCCAGCTGATAGAATGAAATAATATTTTGTATTTAAAATACTAAAAATTTTTTGCCCGCCCCAACCCCTTTAGGAAAATCCAGATAAGACCTTAAAGCTTTTTTTTCTGGCCAACAGGAATTATATATTTTCTTTCCCTAGTTTGGGGGTAAGGGTAGTTTTGCCTAATAGCTAATTCTGATTTTGTTGTTAAAAGGAACAGATGCTAAAACATAAAAAGTGTGGATGTACGGACCAGCTAGTTTTGAAACAAAGCGGTAAAATAACTTAAATTGTGGTTGCTTTTTGTATTTGAGCTATCTTTGTTTCTTGCTGGGTTCTATCTCCAGTAGCGGACAAAGGCACTAATTTTCTCAATATGGAAAATGCCAGCATTAAAGCCAAATAAAGTCGGGTTTAAGATAATTACACTAGATTTCATCAAAGCAACTGGGCAGTCATCAAAATTCAACCCCAGCCAGTTGATGAGATTTCATCAGGCTGCTTAAGAAGCAGGGAAATAAACAAAGTGGAGAGACAATGAAAACAATGTGACAACTGTCAAACGGAATGCCGAGTGCAATGCAGAACATCTCCCTGAACGCAATGCTGAAACCACTAATTCTCCTCCCCACCCCATGCACACGCACGCGCATGTACCAGAATAAATGACCACATATTTTGAGTTTTCAATCATCTTTAATTGTTCATTCATTGCAGAATATTGATTGCGGAATCATTTATTACTAAGTACTTAAAGTTGCATAAAAGATGAACAATTGAGGACTGTATGGTTTTCTAAAGTTTTAAAAGATGGGTGCTTAAAAGGTCACCACCCTTGTTTGAACTCCTTTAAGCAAGTTCTTAATAAACGTAAGCTATTAAAAAAGAATGGTTCAAATTAGGCTACTACCGATGTTACCGTTTTGCAACTATATATGCTCACATGTCATCCACCTGGTAGAAAATTTCACATAGAACTTGGGGTATACAGGTCTTATGTTTCCGATAAAATCGAAGCCGAGCGGTCCCAGCAACACACAAGGCGCTGCTTCAAACAGAGCTGCAGAAGCCAGCCAAGTAACTCTTAATTCAAAGCATATTTGATGACTGTATTAGGTCAATCTGTGCACTTGGATTTGACAATTACACCAAAGAGAGGAAGATCTGAAATGCAACAGACACTTGACATTTGAGGCAGAAATTACTTTAAATTACTCAAGTTAGCAACACCACTCTCAGCATGAGAATGTAAGAACACTACGAAGAATCTTTGCTCGCAGGCCTGTGGTTTCCTTCTCCAGGTTCTGCCCTGAGATCTAAAGGTAAGGGAAAGGAAGGGATGGGCATCTACACAATGCCCCTCCCCCAGGGAGTAGCCTTCAGTTTCTTTTGACCATGTCATTTCATCTAAGCTTCCTCTCCTTTAGAATTCTCAAGAGATGGGTAATTTGGAAAATAATTTCTTCTCTCATATAGGTATTTTGGAAAACGGACTCTCTCTATCAGCCAAAGTCTGATATGAAGACTATGGACCTATTTATAGGTTCAAGATAATAATCAAAGGTTTTTTACTAACTCAAGTTTCTAGGTTTTTGTTACTTGAATTAAACATTCTAATAACTAAATTAAAACTCTATTGATGACTAAAAGTGACCATCAAACTAGATCATCAACAAATGAGCAGAAAAGATATCAGACCTGCCAGAATTTTCTCCTTGGAACAAGGGAAGAGAATGTCTATTGAATAAAATGTTAAAGGGGCAGCTTAAGATGAAATACAGTTGTGTTTGGAGCATATCATGTACTTTTTACCTTATATCATATTTAACTGTATATAACTTGTGTATTCAAATAAAAACCAGTAAACTAATTAAAGGGAGGATTTAAAAAAAATTGGTCCATCAAAGAATCTTGCAGGATCCATAAAAAAAATGTAGATACATTACTGAATTCAGTTCACACTAAGTTCCATATGACTATTTGGAGAGGAAACAATGCACGAATACAAGGTCAGTCACCATAGAGGATAAATATGTAATAGCACAAACATCCTAGTTGCATTACCTCTGGGAAATCCCGGGGGTCACTATGGGTTGGGGGATAAAGAAACTGTATGGGAGGAGGCTGTAGATTTGGTGTCTAAGCAAACACCAAGCTTTGCCTTTAGCATCTAATATTACCATGGGGAATTCACTTAGCCTCTCTGTCCCTTAGCTTCCAACACGTAAAAGAAGGGATGTAATTAAGTGCAATTTAAAGCTGTGTTTAATAGAAAGATGCGGTCTTTTATTACTAAAAGGAAACACACGCAGAATCTCCCAAAGTAAAAGAGAAAAAGTAAAGCTACTCTCATCCAACGAGGGTGAGAGGCCAGATCCTTCCTCATGAGAAAACCCATATGCCATGACACCCTGCATAGCACCTAGTTTGACCACTCCTGAGTCTATAGCTTCCTTCTCTCCTTTCTTAAAAAATATTTTATTTATTTATTTATTTTTACAGAGAGGGGAGGGGAGAGAAAAAGAGAAGGAGAGAAACATCAATGTGTGGTTGCCTCTTGCGCATCCCGTATTGGGGACCCACAACCCAGGGATGTGCCCTGACTGGGAATCGAACCGGCAACCTTTTGGTTCACAGGCTGGCACTTAATCCACTGAGCCACAGCAGCCAGGTTACAACTTCCTTCTCTTTGACAAATCCTACCCTTTTCTCAGGATTAAATTACTGATATATAATAGATTTAAGAAATTGAATTTCTATAGCAAAAATGCTTTAGGTACAGTGAAGCAGCATGCATTACTGAATTTGTTATACATCTGTACTCATATTCCTAACACTAGGCTCATTGCTTATGATGCAGGTGGCTAGTTTGCTTGTTATAAACTATGTATCACTGTCATACCCATCCTTTAATTTCTATTTAAATATTTACATACCCCAGCTTGAGGTTTGTAAATGAATCACCACAAATGGGCAGATACTTCCTCCTCCCTGGGATAATTCTTCAGTCATCTCAAATTTTTCTGCACTGGTCAATCCATGGGGTTCGATGCAATAATCAACTCTTACTGATTTTGAACTATTTGCTGAGTTCATTCCTTGTTCTGACTTGACTCCCTTTGCCCAGTTTCCCAGTTTTGCTTCCTGCATTGTTTCAAACAGATTCTCCATGTTTACATACACGTGTAATCCTGTTTTTTCACACTTTTGCTCATTGGTCAATCCCATAGCCCATTACTCATTTTCTTCTACTCAAAATATAGGATTCCAACAGCCTCCCTGGTTGTCTAGTGGTTAGGATTTGGCACTCTCAACACATGGGATTCCAGATTTACATTCCAAAGGCTCACCTGTTCAGCCACTATTCACCTGCTCTAGTCATCCTGCAACCTTCATTCCTGTCCACAATTGCTCTGCACTGGGCCCTATGCTAATCGGAATACTCAGCAACTGTCTCGGCATTCTTACAATTTACTGTGTCAGTTATACCACCTAGATTACACTGTAAATGAGGTGAAATGAATTCACCTGTGAATACGCTGACATATCAGTTAGTTGGATTGGAAGCTAACCTAAATGCCCTCTGCCTATCAAAGATTTTGCAGTCTTCTAAGTAAAGAGAATAAAAAGGTTTCAAGTCAAGAAAATGCAATAGAAATGAAGATGTATGGACAGTAGAGCAGCAGGACTGTGTGGGATGGTTATTAAAAACAGAAAAGTTGCCCTGGCTGGTGTGGCTCAGTGGATTGAGCACCAGCCTGCAAACCAAAGTGTCATGGGTTTGATTCCCAGTCAGGCAGGACACATTCCTGGGTTGAGGACCAGGTCCCCAGCTAGGGGCACACAAGGGGCAACCCCACATTGATGTTTCTTTCCCTCTCTTTCTCCCTCCTCTCCCCTCTGTCTAAAGATAAATAAACAAAATATTTATTAAAAATTTTTTAAAAAGCAAAGCAATAACAACAGTCCACATTTTTGGATCCTTGACTCTGTGCAAGGTACAGTATGAATGATGCTATTTAATCCTCATAACAATCCTATGAATCAGGCTTCTGTTATTCCCATAACATAGATGTTGACACTAAAGCTTAGAAAGATTAAGTCAACTTCTTGAATTTGCATACATTTAGGTGGTTGAACAAAGATCTGAATTGTAATTTGTATGAATGTGAGGAAGAAATTCAGAGGTAGGGCTGAGAGCCTGGTCACTGGGAAGTTAGTGATGGCACTAACAAAAATAGATGTCCCAGGAAAAATAAGGTTTTGAAAGGGTAGCAAGGTACATTTCAGCCATGCTTGGTCTGACAGGCCAGCTGGTGCCCAGAGAAGATGCCCATCACCAGCCTGACCTGTGGGAGTAGGGCTCAAGTGGAAGATGATTCACATCTGAATGCAGCCAGGGAGTGGGCAAAACTCCAAGGAGAGCAAAGAGGCAAGAGCAAGCCAGTTGCTAAAAGAATGGAAAATATTGCAGAATTAACAACAGAATTACAACAAAATGTAGCAGAATAATAAAAACGTACCTATTTGCATAGGTGCTCATTTAATCCTTACAACATTCTTACAATATATTATGCCCATTTCATATATGGCTAAACCTTGGGAAATTAAGTAATTTTCCCAATGTTATTCAAGTATTAAGTGACTAAGACCAGTATGTAATAAATTTATAACTTTTACACTATTTTCCAATATACAGTCATCCACCGTCAGTGAAGGTATAAAAGAGAAGCAAATGACTCTTTTTCGAAGATTTCCAAGCCAGTGTTGGGAGGCTTGGAGGAAGGCAGGAGAAAGTCATGAACAGAATGGGTGAAAAGGATTAGAATTAGGGAGAACACATACATGTTACACTGCTTCCCACCCAATGCTGCTAACACAATGAACTGATAACTATACACTTTCTCCAGAATCCAGCATTTAACTCACAATCCTTCTCAAGCCAAAGTTCGAGGCAGCTGCTAGCATACAGCATGCCAGATAAAAACACCTTAGATGTACAATTGAAATTGAACTCTGTAGGACGTTTCATCCTTGATCTGAATAATATTTGTGTACCTTAAAGTTTCAGAGTACTCTAAGCTGGCTGATAAGGAAAACCCATTTTATAAGTTAACATCTTAAGTTAGAAAACGAAATAATACATTCCA
Source organism: Tonatia bakeri (assembly GCA_004024845.1). Lineage (NCBI taxonomy): Eukaryota > Metazoa > Chordata > Mammalia > Chiroptera > Phyllostomidae > Tonatia > Tonatia bakeri. The sequence goes on from PVIA01000802.1 coordinate 9,974, forward strand.
GGGTCTTAGTAAATGGCATATGGAAGTAGCAGTTAAAAAGCAAATACAGTTCAGTTAGCTTAAATGCAAAATGTGCCTAGATGTAAAAAAATAAACTGCGCTAATAAAACTGGGGAATGGCTTGGCTTAGAAAGTTGGCAGAAAAAGATGTAAGGGTCATTGTAGACTGCAAGTCAAGGCAAAATCCTGCACCCTTCAGAAAAGCAAGCCTAACAGAAAAATGCATAAACATCAGAACACATAAATATTCTTTGATAGTTTTCCCAAACTCATACTCTGTTTAAAGACCTGCCCCCAAATCTGGGACACGCAGTTTATTTTCTTGTACCTTACCAATACAACCGCAAGTCACTTCCATCTTCAATCAGCACTCTACTAAAATGCCTCCATGCTCAAAGGTCCCCTATGGCTCTCTACTGTGCACAGAGAAAACACCAAAACCCTGTCCTCTCCATGGAAGCACTTCATGGTGAGTACGCAACTCACATTTTTGCTGTGAGCTTCCGTGACTGCCACATACACCCTCGGAGCTTCCCCCAGGCTCTTCTGCTCACCACCCCTGGACGTGAGGAGCACATTTTGGCAACTACACAATATTCCGTCTAAAAAAAACAAATCTCTCTTTTTTAATGTGTTTTCCTCCTAATATAAATTAAGTTTTGCTCTTCAAGAAGCATTCCTTGGCCACAACGACTAAAAACGGTACTTTTTCCTGTAATATCAGAGTCTGTAAATATACATTCACACTTACAAACACAGCTCTGCTTCTCTTATTTTACACAATGAGCATTTTCTTCTTCCCTAGACTACAAACTCTTGTCTGTATCCTCCCCATTCCCAATTTACTATATCATTAGAACATAGGAATTAACAAATGTTTAAATAATTGGTTTCATGAAACAGTAAATATGGCAATGGGGAAATCATGAATTGCATTGAAAAATCAGCTCCAATATTTACTACTTCAATTATATTGGAGAAGTAGTTCAAAAGAGGAATTAGAAGTCACCTTGTAACATATTTTAATAAGATCAGTTCAACTCAGTGAGTATTTACTCAAAATCCATATGGTTCTCATATCAAACAGCTTTGCCAGATTAAAATAAATGAAGGCCAATCTTGGAGAAGAAACAAAAATCACAAAAGGTTATTTAAAATAGTACTTCAGGGACTTCCAGTCAAAATGGCAGCATAAGGCAGACATGGCTCAACTCTTCACACAACCACATCAAAATTACAACTAAAATATAGAACAACCGTCACTTAGACCTATCAGAAATCAAGTTGAATGGAAGTCTGACAATTGTAGAATTAAAGAAACCACATCCATCCAGCCTTGTAGGAGGGGCACAGATGTGAAGAGGCTGGTCCTTCACCCACATGTGGTGGATAAAAATTTGGGAGGGCTATCTTGGGAGCAAGAAGTCCCAGCCACATACTAGGTTCCTCATCCTCGGGTTCCAGAGCCAGGAAGATAAGTCCCCACAACTTCTGGCTGCAAAAACCAGAGGTGATAGAGTCAGTGAAAGAAACTGCCAAAGCCCCAAAGAGTTCCTCTTAAAGAACCCACACACAGACTCACCTACTCAGACTCACTCTCCCTGAGCTCCAGCATCAGGGTAACAGCTTGAAAAGCACCAGTGGCACACAGGGAGAAACTGAAGTGCCTGGCATCAGGGTAAGGAGAGGCCATTGTCCCTTTTCTAAATCCTCCTCCCGCAGAGCTGACAAGCTGGTGCATATCTGAGACTCCATCAACCTGGCTAACACTGTTTGACCTTGGAGATCCCCAGAGACTCTGCCCCACCCAACTTACAGGACCACCCAAACTGCTTTTCCATAAGAATGGCTGGTCTTGTCTCATGCTTCACAGCTTCCTAAATCCTATCAAACAAACAACAGCTGGCTTCAGTGAGCCCCAGGTCAGGCACTAGCAAGCAGCCAGCCTAGATTCACAGCTTGGCTTCACCTGGGAATCTCCAAGCCCAGCACAAATGGCAGCCATCTCAGATTGCTTTATAGCTCAGGAAGGATGGCCCAAGGCAAAACACAGGTTTGGGTTGACCTTGGCCTGTACCCCTGGGAAACCCTTGGGAAACCCCTGGAAAACCCCAGGGACAGTGCTTCCAGTGGACGGCTACAGACCACATCAGAGCACCACCACTCTGCCCCTGCATAGTCAATCCTCCACACAGAGTAGAAGTTGATAGTCAGTGGTCACAGCCAATCCTTGCCCCTGAGTGGCCTGGGTAAATCCCTCCCATTGATCTGCCAACAGCAACCAGGACTCAATTACAAGAGGAGAGTGTCTCAGCCCACACAAAGGGTACACCTCAAGTACCTAGCTTGGGTGATAGGGAAGGCTTTGCCACTGGGCTCTACAGGACACCTGCTACATTAGGACACACTATCAAGACACAGAGCCAAAGCAGCTTTACCTAAAACATAGAAACAAATGCGGAAAGGCTGCCAAAACAGGGAGACAAAGAATCATGGCCCAAATGAAAGAACAGATCAAAAATTCAGAAAAAGAGCTAAACAAAATGGAGATAAGCAATCCATCAGATGCAGAGTTCAAAACAGTGGTTATAAGGATATGCAAGGAACTTAGTGAGGACCTCAGTCACATAAAAAGATGCAGTCAGAAATCAAAGATACACTAAACAAAGAACAATTTCCAGGGAAACAACAGTAAAGTGGATGAAGCTCAGAATCGAATCAATGATATAGAACATAAGGAAGCAAAAACAACTAATCAGAACAACAAGAAGAAAAAAGAATCCAAAAAAGTGATGATAGTATAAACAGCCTCTGGGACAACTTCAAGATATACAACCTTCACATCATTGGGGTGCCAGAAGGAGAAGAGAAAGAGCAAGAAATTGAAATCTATTTGAAAAAATAATGAAAGAAAACTTCCCTAATTTAGTGAAAAGAATAGACATGCAGATCCAGGAAGCACAATGAGTCCCAAACAAAATGAATGCAAAGAGGCCGACTCCAAGATACAACATAATTAAAGTGCAAAGGTTAAAGATAAAGAGAGAATTTTAAAAACAGGAAGAGAAAAGCAGTTACCTACAGGGGAGCTCCCATAAGGCTGTCAGTTGATTTCTCTAAAGAAACTTTGCAGGCTAGAAGGGACTGGCATGAAATATTCAAAGTCATGAAAAGCAGGGACCTATAGCCAAGACTGATCTACCCAGCAAAGCTACCATTTAGAATCAAAGGGCAGATAAAGAGCTTCCCAGACAAGAAAAAACTAAAGGAGTTCATCATTACCAAACCATCATTACATGAAATGTTAAAGGGACTTACTTAAGAAAAAGAAGATGATCAAAACTATGAACAATATGCCCTGGCTGGCGTAGCATAGTGGATTGAGCACAGGCTGCAAACCAAAGCATTGCAGATTCGATTCCCAGTCAGGGCACATGCCTGGTTGCAGGCCACGGCCCCCAGCAACCCCACATTGATGTTTCTCTCTCTCTTTCTCCCTGCCTTTTCTCTCTAAAAATAAATAAATAAAATCTTTAAAAAAAACTATGAACAATAAAATGGCAAAAAAAAAAACATATCTATCAACAATTGATCTAAAAACAAAATGAGCAAACAAGAACAAAGACAGAATCATGGATACAGAGGGCATTTTGATGGTTGCCATATAGGAAAGGTGTAGGGGAATGGGTGAAGAGGTGAGGGGATTAAGAACTACAGATAAGTAGTTACAGAATAGCGATGGGGATGTAAAGTACAGTATAGGAAATGGAGTAGGCAAAGAACTTATACACATGACCAGTGGACATGAGCAATGGTGGGGGGATTGCCTGAAGGAGTTGGGAGTGCTGGGTGGAGAGGGCAAAGGGGGAATAATCAGGACAACTGTAATAGCACAATCAATAAAGTATAATTTAAAAAGAAATAAATTCAAAAAATAAAATGTTACTGCAGGACTTGATATAATTACCAAAATTAAAGCTGCATCTAGATTTGGGACTTCTGATCATACTTAGGAACATAGTACTATGTAGAAAAGACACCACACTTATTGACAAGTTCAAAGGGACCTGACCTTCAGTGCAAATGTACATTTTCCAGATTTGCTAGACACCAGGAAGTTCTAAAATTATTCCACGTTCACTAAAAAACCAGGAGGATGATTCCATTCAAACATAACAGGTAAGTCAAAAAGTCCTGATTCCATATTACCCTTGTCTCTCTCAAGTCACATTTCACAGTTATACCTTTGACTTTCATTGAGGGATAAATACTCTCAGACTGCCTTATGCCTCTGAAAACATGCATTTTTCATTTAGATGTTGTTGAAGACACTGTCCACTACACACTGCTCGCTGCTCTGGATGTGATTCTCCACTTGAGAAGTGTGTTTACTATGTGTCTCCCTGTGGAACTAGAATGCTTTCTTTACCATGAAATTATCATTGATTTCCTCAGTTCTATGATGTGGGATCCATCCCTTCCACCACATGCACACACCTGAGTGTGTCTGAAATTGGAATGAGTATCCATACATGCATGTGTGTGTTGTGCATATAGGTGTATATATTGATATACACACATATGTGTAGGCTCACATGTACGTGTGTGTTGTGTGCATACACATGCATGTTTGTGTGTATATATACCCACATATATGTAGGCATTTTCCCCTTTAGAAGTCATTATGAAATTGATTTTACTAATTTTTTATAGTTGATCATTTATTTTAAATAAGGATAGAAAAAAAAATCTGCTTTCCTTCTTTGCCTGGTAAGAAGCCCAAGTCCAAATTTTTAGTGCATTTATTTCAACCAACACGTATTCGTGGGCTCTATTTTCTTTGTCAGTCTTGAGCTCTTATTTTACGTTTTTCCTGGTTCTGGTCTTTTAAATTTGTTTTGTTTTGTTTCAGCACATTATCAAATATCCTTTTACATTCAGTTATTATTAAATCCTTTGAGTAATTGCCAGCAGATGAGGATATAACATCAATTATTAGATGTCTCTTGCCTACACAAGCTCAAATACAAGGAAATAATACTGACACACAGAAATATTAGGTCCAAGTATTATATAAACAGGCCAACTGCATGGCAAAAGTCTATTGTCTTCATATTTTTAGTTTAAATTAATTATAATCACTTGAGTCACCTGAACCTCTAGCCCTTCTCTATTACACAAATAACTTTATCATCCGAAGCACTTCTGCATGATGACAACATGAATCACGCTGGGATTTTAGTAAAGCTCTGTCATTATTTCCATTAAAATGTTTTATTTTTCCTCTGCCTCCTAATCCTGGAGGATATCCACAAGCACAGCTCTAGGTCATTCCAGTAGCTGGAGAAGTATTTACAGGAAATCTCAGTAAGCAAACCGCCTGCGCCTTTTATCAACACCAGTGAAAGTCCCACAGAGGTGTCTGATGAGGAAAATAAGTTGTTCTAAGAAATCACTGGGGGATTTGTACTTGAGACTCTCTTATCTCCTAAGGAAAAAAAACTTAAAGTCCCTTGTAAATGGGGGGAAAAAATTTGCTACTGACACCATGTGTGTTCTATTAAAATTGTTTTTATTTTAGAGCATTGAAAAAATTGTTTTATATATTTTACATTAAGATCAGAGTAGCTTACTGCTGTGTAAAATTCATAAAAGAAAGACCCTTTGGAATTTTCCTGTCCGTGCTTTGCTGCACACAGAACGTCGGGCCTTCAGTGGCATATGTAGTTGAGAAATCCTTTTTACAAGTACCCATAAAAGAGATGAGTACATGTTGCTCCAGACCATAATTAAATGGGGCTAGTAGAGACTCCAGATGGGAAGCTGTAGAGAATGGCACAAAGGTGTGGCTTCTTTCACTCGCTGGCTCCCAGGCCCCTCCAGCAGGCCAGGCTGGCACCAGGACAGGCTCAAAATGAAACTCGGAGAAGAGGCTGTCTTATATCCCGCCCCCAGCCTCCATGTGATGAGTGCTTTGCACGCCCCAAGATTTCCACTTCTAAGTCCAAAGCTGCACTCCCTAGTTCATGATCTCCCATGCACGCCACATGGGAGCTCTTACCCTCTGAAAGTGACAATTAGATATAAAGGAAATCATTGCTAAAATAAAACCCAAGGAAAACAAAAACAAAAAACACCACCCACAACAGGTGTGAGTAGTTATCACCTACCCACTTTCCTGCAAACAAGAAGAAATATTAAAAAGTAATGGGTGGAGGGTGCAGAGAGGGTGGGCAAACTTCCCAAGACGTCCCTGAAGTTCCTTGTTCAGATCACTGAAGCAGGAATTTTGGGCAGTTCAGCTACTGGGAGAAATGTCTGCAGGCAGGTGGATCTTTGCTAAACATCAATTTAATATAATAATTATACATGAAGATTTGAAATGTGGCTGCTTACAAGTGACTGTCTCAGTTTATAATCACTATAAAATAAACATTACCATTAGTGCCATGTATCCAGAGAACCTGGGAAACAGTACAATTTGCTCAAAGTGACTAACATAAGTCACTGGTTTTAAAATATAATAAAGTGTTTAGCATGCCAAACACAGGGCAACAAGAATTTCCCCTTTTTAGATGCTGTCTTCTTCATGTGAAAAGTTCAATATCCACATTCCTGACAACCATGAAGTTTTCAAAACTAAAGAGGTTTTACTCTTATCCTCTCTTCTTGAGGATATTCTTGAGGTTGGCATGTATAAAACAGACCACATAAATTATAACTCAAATGTAAACAAAATGTACAGGAATAAAGAACATGTGTCTAAAGCATATTTGCTTGACCCTTATCCTACTGAAAATGTGATTATTTCCTGCTCTCAGTTTAATCTATCACAATGTACAACCATCTTTAGTTATTTTATCTAATACCTAGTCCACATGTTGCTGTCCATTTCTATACAGAAAACAAAGATTAGAGAATCTTATTGCTATTGCTCTTTTAAAAGCAGATGTTTGCAAAAATTAAGGGTCTAAGTTACTAAATAATATCTTCTTTTCTTTCCTACCAAGTTATAGGCCACTTTAAAAAAAGTAGATAATAGTCAAGTGAGGTCTCACAAGAGGAATAAGTTATTTTCCAATTGAACTAGTATGGAGTAGAAAATTTCATATTTAAACTTTAGCACACTCCTGAGAAAATACCATTAGGGCTTAAAGAATTGCATTATGTTGCTACTAACAGCCATGGTATGGTGAGTTGAAGCAGCCATGAGCAAATGGGACAAATAACTATCTGGGCGTATACCGAAGCATCACCTAAATTACTTTAACAGTCTAACTGCTTAAATATGTCAGAAAGAGAAAATCCATGCTGGCCACAGAGCTACTGGATGTGGGCATGAGGCTCGGATCCCAGCACTTACGTGCAGACCAGGAAGTGAGAGGGCAGAGATGAGTGCTGGACCTGACTCAACATAAGGCAGCCTCATCTAGAAGGTGACTCTGAAAGACTAAGGATGGAAAGAACACTCTTGAAGCTGCTTTTCTTTCCCAACAAACTGAGGACCAATGACAGTAAAACTATAAAGAAGAGGTCTTAGTAGGGGCAGCTGAACCAAAGCAAAGCCAGTGAGTGGTTCAACACTTTGGCATTTCTGAAATGACCTTTGGGGTATGTCCTACTAGCTATTTCAAGTTGGAAGACGGTGCTGATGGCAGAGTGCCATGTTTGTGAAAAGTATTTGTAGAGCAAAAGTGAAATGATGTGTTTGTTGGAGAGAGAAATAGTTTAAAGTTGGCTACTTCAATGATGGACAACCATGGCTTTATCTTTGATTTTTATTATAAGAAACAAGGAAAAGGCACAGGAAAACTTGGGTTTCCTAGGCAGCAAAATATTGGTCCTACTCTTGGCTCTACCACCAGAAACTTGCTATGCGTCACCTTGGACCAGTTGGCGCCTCCCTAAATCTCAGCTCTCTCCTCTTCCCTAATGTACAGTGGGAGGATCAAGATAGCCCGTAACACAGCCATTGAGTCAGTAGCTGAACAGTTTGCCCTGAGGCCCATCAAAAGACCTCCTTCATTCAGATCTCCAATCAAATGTTCCTCCCTCAATTTCCCTGAATACCCTACATAAAATAGACACTCCCAATCCACTCTTCCACCAGCTCTCTATCCTGCTCTATTTTTCTTCACAGCCTTTACCTCTTCATGAAATGATGCACCATTCCCATTAGAGAAAGCTCTGTAAGAACTCAACATTATGCCTAGACCAATGGATGGTACACAGACATGAATGAATTAAAATTAGCTGTCATAAGACCTTATAAAATAATGAGCCCCATACAGACAGGAAAGAAAATTTCAGGTTGAGGTTGTGTTGGCCAGTCCTTTGAAAGAGTGTGAATGACAGCCACCTCCAACTGTCAACTTTTCCCCTATTCATGAGTATCTTCCAGTCTGAACCTCCACAACCGTGACTGTGCTCTTCTACTATTTATTTAAATGTATAACAGGAGCATGTTTATACTTTTCTACTAATATCTTGCCTAATATACAACATGGTTCAGACTTCAAGCTCCTTTCATTTACAGATACAGGTTATATACTAACAGAACAAATCAGTCCCAGCAGGGTGACTTCTACTGATTAGTGTGCTCAGCCTGGAAGGAAGGGAAGATCGTTTTATCTGCACCGGGTACAGCCTTCATTTTAAAGTAGTCCGTTCTTTTTTCTCCTTGTTTCCCATATTCATTGTTCAGTTTTTTTTTTTCCTTACTCGCTATCTATCTTTCTTTTCTTCCATAGTCTTTGAAGCTCTTCTCTTTTTCCTCATTATCTATCTTCTTGGTATCTTGGTAACTAAATGCAGGTCAAATGTGGATTTAAAAAGAGTCTGGCAAAGTCTTGGAGGGCTAACTACCTGTGGGAAGGAAAGAGAAGGCAGAAGGAGGGTGAAAGCTGCCAGATGTGAAAGGCTTGGCAAAGGCCCCGTGCAGCTACTGAAAAAGTGTTCTGTTCCTTGGTTGTAAAACAGTGCTCTTGGGCTTACCAGTCTCTTCCTCACCCTTCGCACGACAACCACAGAAACTGCCTCTATCTTCTGACAATCTTAGAATCATTGGATTTTAGAACTGGGCTGGATCTTAATGCTTGCCCAACCTAATACCCTCCAATTTACAAATGAGGAAATAGAGGCCAAAAGAGGTTAAGTGCCTTGCCAAGGGTCACAGAATTCATGACTTGACAGGGTACAGAGACTCAGATCTGATCGCCAGAACAGAACCCTGAAGAATGTTTGTCAGAAAAGCCCAAGAAATTCTACAGGTTATTGTCATCAAAAATGAAAGAAAGGATAACTAACCTAAAAGAAAAACTGAGAAAGGAACACCAAGTGATTCAAGTGTAAATCAATCCTTGACTTAGAATATTTTCAGATTGTCTTTTCTTTTTCTTTTTTCTTTTTTTTTTTTTTTTTAAGGAAATAAGCATGTGTTGTTTAAGGGGAAAATAGGCTGAAGCGTTGCAAGGTCGGGTTTTTTTCCCCCAAATCTTGCATCCATTTATTTTCTTATTTTTGATAGTTTTTCACGTAATACACGCTTAGTGACTATTCCATTGCGCTGACCTCTGCTTCTGCCTTCCAGTAATGGAAAGCAGCTGATTTTAATGTGCTGGTGCGTTAGTGTGAAGGAGGTTAAGGCTGTGTTTGTGTGCAATCAGGTTAAGATTGGCTCCAACAGGAGAAAAATCCATACATATGTTGAAAAGATCTGAAAAATGCCTGTATTCCCAACCTGATTACGACTTACATTTTTGCATGGTTTGTCAAAGCAGATCACTAAAATCAAATCAAGATGTAAAATGGGATGAAGTGGTTTTCTTCTCCGTTCTTCCATTAATCACCGTGACCTACTGAAGAAAGGAACTTTTTGCTCCCCCACCTGAGGCAAGGTGGGATACTGCACTAGAAGTTATGCCAATTTTTATCAGTTGGTACTCAAGTTCCTAAATTAATTTTCTACATTTTAATTTGTTACATTTTGGAATAGAAGTTATTTTGTTGCAGAGTAATTTTCCATCAACAATTCTATTGTAGTTCCCTTTTTAGAAAACATAAAATGGTAAAACAAATTTTCATAGAACGGTTTAGACTTGCTAACTTTAAAGGTTATATTAAAAATTGAATTTATGAAACTGAAAATGTAGATTCGGGGATTAGAACAATAACCAGTTTCTCCTAATAAATAATACTTGGTAAAACCTAAATACAAATTACCAGTAAATCAGAGTTCCTTACTGGTTATCAAAAAGAAAACTGAAGCAGATGATACATAAGCATTTATTCTGGCAGAACTTAATTTGCTGGCAGTGTCTGACTGTGCTCTCTAAGACAGGATACTGTTGTTGGTGGCACAAAAAAAAATATGAGTGCAATAAACAGGTTAACAATCTAGCTGTTATCTACAAAATTCTCAAGCAAGACTAGGGCTAGGTCAAAATAGTTTGTGAGGGGAGAGGAGTATTCTGGCTCTTGTTACACATAAGCATGTTTGTTATAGGAGCATTTGCAGGTTAATTTTTGCTATTAACGTAAACCACAATTGGGGGACCACATTGCTGGAAGAGAAATGGGGGGAGGGCAGTTATATAAACAATATACAACAAAGGAAGTCTTTATGTCCAATACCTGAATACATCAGGTTTGTTTTTAGGCACAAGGTTGCAGGTTAAATGCTCTCAGCTATCCAAGAAGTGGCTTATTAGTTTTGTAAGAAAATATTTTCTTATATTTTGACTGAAAAATACCCAGTTTAAGTGAACAAAACCATCCTTGTTAGTGGAAAGCAAACCCAAAAAAACTTTGTTTCAAAGACCCAGCAAAGCAAAGCAAAACTAATTCAAGAGGAAAAGCTGCCTTCCTAATAGTAGCTTCTGAATCTGGATCTAATAGTTCTCAAAGGCCGACTGGAGTCTTCAAGTCTTAAAAGTTTGTCTTCCTCCACGGATCATAGACATTCTCTATGAGGCAGCATAATATGGATATAAATCCATTTTAAGCAGATATATATTCTCTCTCTCTGGCCTATAACCACAAAGCTGAAAAACTATGCACCAACAGCAAAAATAAAAGCAAACAAAAGTTTTGATTATTTTATTGGGCAATTTTCCAACTGCAACTTTCTTTTTTGCTTTTCTATGTTGTGGACTAGGAAAACCCCAGCTTCATCTCTGGCAATGTAGCATCCACTGGTGATAAAATAAACGGTAACAAGTGATTATGCTTTAAGAACCCCGGTGACGGTGCTGAGAACTGCATTTCAAACAGACTGACTCAGCTTCAGCCAGCACCTGAGCTATGTACGCTTCTCCTAATTTGTAAATGAGCCTAATCCTGTTATTACAGAATAATTACTGCAAATCAGCACAATTACTACAAAGACATGAATAAACACACACATACCAGTAGCTGTTTTCTACAAATTATTATCAAAACAAAGAGAACCGGCTAATTGTGGTAACATTAAGACAACGTTTATTCCTCCCAGTGTTTGGGCAAGTTTATTTTAAGTTGTCATCTTCAACTAGTAATGATGCAGATGATTTTACAGATTCCATAAACCTTTCTAATCTAAACTCTTCTCAACTGAAAGTTGGCTGCTTCCCTCAGAGCAACATCTGCAAAAGCCTGATTTCCTAAGACCTACTTTTACGGTATGTTAGCCAAAAAAAAAAAAAAAGACAAAAACTTCTAGAAAGCTCATTTGCAATGTACTCTTCTAAATTTGTATCAAGGTATCACGAACGTAAATGAAATACATTTGCTCTTCACAATTTAAACATCCATCTCTAAATTAGTACGATGTGGAATTTTTACCCTCTGACCAATGCTATTAATTCCTTTCATGGATAGATACTCTTTATTGGGAGGGAGGGTGGTGAGGGAAGAGGCGAATTCAGAAAGCACACAGCTCATGGTAGTGATTATCCAAACTCACCTCCTGGACAATGCCTCATGGCCATCTTACACCTCCTGGACTCAGCGATGGTTGGACATGGTATTGTGTCTTTTGCTGGCTTTTTAACAATTTGCCGTGTTCTGGTTTCCAGACCCCATTTAAATCCACATGTGCGATTATTTCTGCTACAAGTTCCCCATTCACTCCAATGACCGACTTCACATCCTTCTACATGAAGATAAAAAATACAAATGCAAATACAAATTGGGTATCCATTTGCTCCACCAGCATTGAATTTATATAGCAGTGTTTCATAGTCTCCCCACCTTCATATACCAAAAATTAAGTTGTGCAGCCCACAAAGACCTAGGTTCACCTTTCAGGAGCTTTAATTCTGTGAACCATGGGGTCACTTTAATTTGCAACAATTGCCACATAAGTAATTGAAAAAACATTAATTTAGATTTGTCTTAGTTCTTTGTTTGAAGAGATGCAACTGGACCATTCAAAAGACACTGAAATATACAACCTCTAAAAGATTCAATAGCTAAAACCTATAGTAGAAGATACTATTTTCATACTATGTCAGAACACAAAATTTTACAGGCTAATTCCAAATGCCCCCACTGAAATTTACAAGTGTGTTAGTTTTATTTTGAAAGTAAGTACGTGGGGAAAAAGGCTAGAGTGTTTATTTTGCTTATTCTGATTTTCTCAATTTTTTCAATAGGTGTCTGGAAACCACAGTATGTATTTCTTATTATCTAAATGGGTGCTACACATTATTATACTTTGAAAAGTAAACAAGTATGATCAGATATTTGAAACATGTATTATTTTCCTAGATTACATATCTAGCTTTTAGCATCTCCTTTTGTAAATTCCCCAATAGTAGAAAAGTAGACTACCTTCTAGGCCCCTGGAGTGAGGTTGGGGAATAAAAGGAGAAAAATAGGGCAATTAAACCTCCTCATCAAATTCACCACTAAAAAGCCCCTTCACACTACCAGATAGAGACTCAGACCCAGGGTCCTTACACATTATTTCTGCATTCCAGATCTTAGCAGGCATCATGGTTACTCTAGATATTTTAAAGCTAAGATTTGTAGTCAGGTGAAAACAAAACTGTATTCAGGGGAATGCACAGGACTCAATTTGAATTCATTTATATTTAAGGGTTTCATAAGAGTTTCCCTTGACTGTTGTAAGGAGCAGGAGTCTTGACTCTAAAAAGCAAACTCAACGTTCTCGATATGCTCTTCTACTGACTTTCTTATTGTTTAATAGGGTGCTGCCTGTATGAATATATTCACTCACACTTAAATAGGAACATAATGCTCTGGCTGGTGTGGTTCAGTGTATTGAGTTCTGGCCTGAGAACCAGAGGGTCACGGGTTTAATTCCCACTCAGGGGACATGCCTAGTTTGCCAGCCACATCCCCAGTAGGGAGTGTGAGAGGCAACCACACACTGATGTTTCTCTTTCTTTTTCCCTCCCCTCCCATCCATCTAAAAATAAATTTAAAAAAAAATCTTTAAATAGTAACATTAGTACACATGTCTTTATAAACCTCTTATTTAAAAAGCATTCTCTATAAGCTTTCACATACATAATTATACACTATTTTAGCAATATTTCTGCAGGGGAAAAAAGTTCTTAATTTTCTTTTAAGTCTCCATATCAAAGAGATAAAAAGGCTCACTTATAATACACAGCTCTGTTGTACATATCATATCAGATATATAACATGTCAAATGAAGTTCAGGGTTAGGAGCAGAGGGATGGCAGCAGCGAAGATGCCACTGCACTGAATAACAACAGCTTCAGCCATTCATCAAGACGTGGGTTCTGACCGGTCTCCACCTTTTCATCGGGAGCAGAAAAACCAAAACCATCTAAAGACAGTGAGCAGGTAGTATACTAACCCAAGTGTTTTCAAAAACTCAAAAAATACTAAATTTAAAAAATGTGTATTTCTCCTGATTATTCACAAATTATATATATATATATATATGTATATTAAACTATACATCCTAGCTATCTAAACTTAGTAAAATTGCTTTAATGTATTGTAGAACACGCAGTCAAACAGCAAAATGTATTTTACACAAAAATTTTCTTTCGGATGATTTTTGAAAATACAGCTAAGAAGAGCCATAATTAATATACATAACAAAAGTGATAGAATCATTAATTACATGGTACTGCTTCAAATTTTGTTTTTCTTTTAAGTAAAATGTTTTTCTCTAACATATACTAGTAATTTATTAAGATACTTAAAAATGGACGTATTACACATAAGATAAAACATTATCAGCATTTGAAAAATCTAGCAAATGTAACACTAGCAAATTTCAAGACAAGATGTAATATATGAGGCTAGAATTCAGAGAGTCAGCAGAAAACTGAAATTACGTTCAGTTCTAATTGACAAGAAACCAACTTGTTGTTAGGTTGAATATATCCAGCATGCATTTTTCTTTCTCAAGAAACAGGTGTTAAAAGTTGCAGTTTGAAAGTTACACAAAAAACCACTCACCCACACATTCCATGGTGTCATCTAATGGTGCAAAACCGTCTGGACATTCATCAAGGCAACGGCCTCTATGCAAATAAAAACCTGCTTTGCACTTAGTACAAAAGTCTTTGCTGAAGCAAGAATCACAGTTTTCTATTCTGCATCCTAAAAACAATTTAAAGAGAAAAAAATTTCAGTGAAGGAAATGCACTTGTTTTGCAAAAAAATTTTCACAAACTTATCAGTCAGCTCAATTGAAATTCTAGTGGTCAGGGAAATATGAGTTCAACCCATTTGTTTCCTAATGCCATCTCACTTTAAATCACTCCTACCTCTTGCAACAACTCACCACATCAATAAACTAAGACACAATTCCAACCCTGGGCCCTAGGCAGTGTGAGACCCTGCGGAAATTTTTGCAATTCCAAATGGGATTTTAAAGGATTGAAAAGAAAAAGAAAACACCCTCGCTACAAATTACATTGCTGCTGGGATTGAAATCTGTTTTGCTCTTCAAAAGACCTACAATGGAAAACACATAGGGAATAGTCTAATCAGTATCTTCTGTTTCAGGACAGTAAATTAAAATTTTGTTTATGTTGGTCAGCGCTGGCATTTACTTTCATCAAAAGGTTTCTTAACTTGCAGGGGGTAGTTTCAGCCTTTAAAAAAAACCATAACAATATGCCAAAGGCTTTACATGCATTTCCATTGGGTCTTCATAATAATCCTACAAGACGGGCAGTACTATCCATATTTTGCAAATAAGGAACCTGAGCCGCAGAGAGATTAAGGTATCTAGCGAGCAGTGGCCGAGTTGGTTCTGAAAGTTCCCAAAACCCACTGCCTCCTCAACCTACTCTTTTCTATAACTCGCTAATAGGAGAGGTATGTGAAACAGAAATGCTTCCAGGCCTGCTACCTCTGGGTTTGAACCCTAGATCTGCCCTCACCAGCTCCATGACCCTGGACAACTACATGCCTCTCTGAATCCCTATTTCCTTCTGCCTAAAAACAAAGATGTCACTGACTTTACAAGGCTATTATGAGAACTTGTAACAATATATGTGAATTGACTGGCTCATCATAGGTAGTCTGCACAATAGTGAAATAGAAACATTTATCTTTCCACTAAACTGCACAACAACATGTAAAAAGAAGCAAAAATTTAACTTGTATCCTGAGTCAGATTCCCTGATAGGCTGGTAACATCAGGGCCAGAGATAACTGACTTACACAGGTCAAAATAAATAGAGTTTGATCCATTCTTTGAAGAGAGGTAAGGAGAGAAGGTTAGAGGACTGGCTAACTGAAATGTCAGGTTTTCAACAGATTTGCAGCACATTGTTACTTGCAACATCTTTATTTGAGGGTAATTAACAGCATGCAAAGCTCTAGGAAAACTCCATGCCGTTACTTGTATTCATGTAACAAGCCTCCAAGTACCAATACTGTATTCGGAGCTTTAATGATTCAGAAAAGCTTTAAAATATATAGTTCTTGCAAGCAAAGCAATACTGGAATAGAAAATAGTGATCAAAATGTGAAATCACTGAATATTAAAAGTTTGAAAATAGAGAAGATAAAGCCAGAAAGTAGAATTAAAGGCTAAAAAACATATGGATTTCATTAAAAAAAATTTAATTTAAATGACAGTTTCTAGATGTATTAAAAGAAAAATGGCAGCTCCTCACCTTTCAGTATTGACTCTAAACAGGTCTTCATGTAGTAAATGACCACCATGAAGTGGTTAATTCAACTTCTAAACCGTTACCATATTTACAATTGGAAATCCAACTATGTGTGGGTGAAAGTCTATAGTCAAATTATAGTATTGCTCTTTTTGGGAAAGATGGTGGGCACAGAACACTTTATCACCCCATAAAGGGTTCATTTGTAGTCTTAAATGCTATAACATATATTTTAACAAAAATAGTGGTCTATAGCTGGTCAGTAGCTTCTTAATCATGGTAAAATTACATGACCAGCATGTCCACAAATTGTTGGTTTTCTCGTACTTTTTTTTTTTAAAGCAAGCAGCCTTTCCTGTTAGCAGAATTATTTCCCAAGAAATAATGATAAACATTCCAAAGATAAAACAGAACTAAGGGATGAAAAGAAAAAAATAATTTATATTTAGAAAAAGAGGACTATACACTTCATAAATCAATTGTTATCTAGAAAGTCTGATTTTTCTTTAAAACATGACCTGCACCAATAGCTTTTTGGCCCAAGAGTTATAGCAATAAGCATTTGGAATTCATTTTACAAGGTGCTTTGCTGATCTTTATTGTTACCTGTGACTCCCTTTCTGCATTTTGTTCCACGCTCCTAACACCAGTTTGCAGAATGTGGAATTTGGGGTCTACATCAACTCTCTGAAATACCTATCATTCTCTGTCAAGTCCCTGAGGACTTCCTCTGCTAAGAGAAAGCTTACTTGTTTGTCCTCAAATTTCAGTGAATAAGAGTCTGATGCATTCAAATTGTAGAATACTGCAGCCATGCAAAGGCGTGAGGTGAATTATAAGCAATGACAGAGAATAACTACGAAAACCCACAGGTAAGTGCAGAAGGCAAGTTGCAGGGTATCTAGCGGACGACACAATAAAACCATACATGCGTGTGAATGTGTATACGAAGCAGCTTGGAGGAGTGAACTTGGGAAAGGCGTGGTAGGATTTTGAAATCTTAAAATTATATGTTTCTGAATTATATGAATATTTTAGCATTATAATGCATTTAAGTATTAAAATAAAGCAAAAAAGTTATTGCAATATACATTTGTGACGTACTTGAATGTACAGAAAATGAGACTTCATTAACATTCTAAAATAAATTCTTTTGATTTTAAGGCAAGCATGACTAAAGAAATATTATCCCATCCCAGATTTTTCTAGATTTGAGTCCATGAACCCATACCCCTCATTGGATAATGCTTTGCCTTCACATTACACAATCATTTGACCATCTGTTGACAGTATCCTTTGTTTGAATATATATTCAATGGCACTTTTCCTTCACTCAAATCACAAGGAAAAACACTAAATTATTTTTCATGCAATGCAGCAGTTAAACAAAAGCTTTGATTGATGCCAAGTCCCAACATCACCGGCAGCTCCTCAGACCTTCCTGCTCTCAAGTCGCATGTTGCCACAACGTGAAACCGACACCCGCAGCCCGGGCATTCAGCGGCCTGAACTGACACAACTCAGCTAATCGCAGACACCCATGATCTGAAAGCTTCTTAAGCCAGCAACTGCATAAACCACCTACCATGGAAATCTACATCAGCACATACTTCAGCAGCTGAAAACCTTTCCTCACCATCTCCAGGTCCCTCCACAAGCCTCTGCCCTCTTCCGTCATTTCTCCCCAAACCATCTCTTCTGCTTTGGAGAAAACCACTATTTTGCAAGGCCTCAGAGTCCCAAACGTCTCCTTCCCCACCCCAGCCCATAGCTACTCTGCCCATAACTTCTTAAGCTTATTATTCTTAAATAATTGGGGTCTACATCAACTCTATGAATATAATGAATACTCATTTTAATATAAAAGTAGAAGTCTCATTATAAATAACAATTCAAAACAATGCAGCAGGCTTTAAAAAATACAGAAATACCTTCCTTACTTTAATGGCATATCAAGCCTATTTCTCAGAAATAGCCACCATATTACAGCTTAGGAAAATCTCAATGTCAATTTTATAAATGAGTTTTAAAATACCAATTGGATCACTTAATAGACTGACAAACCTTAGAAAACTTTATACTGTGTAAGAAAACAGGTATATCAAAGTTTACTAAACATAGATCTTTTCTATAAAAATCTGGGCTCTAAGTCCCTGCTCAGAAATATAATACCCTGGTTTAGCCAACTTACATGCTTCTAAATTACATGCCTCCTCAAAAATGCAATCCACGAAATGAGGACTGCCAATATCGGTTTAAGTAAAATTACTGTCCAAGTGAAACTGCCTCCAAATACATTCTGATGGGACTGTCATTTGGCAAGAGGGGCTCACTCTGGCCAAGAAGAAAAAAGAAAATAGGCGGGGTGCCCCGTCCCCTGTCCTCCCACAGTTCCCATGCAGGCTCCATCACAACATCGTCAAATTACACTGTCGTGCAGTTCAACAGTTCATTCCAAACATTCTCCAAACACGTAGCACTGTGCCAGGCCCCGGGCCCATAACATTGTACTATGCGTGCCCTCTCCTGGGGCGCGAACGCCCAAGAGAGGGAGCCGCGTGCACAGACAGGGCAGTGCGGCGTTGAGTGGGAGTTACGCGCAGGGTACATCACAGGCGGGGACACGGTTCATTTGTGTTCTGCCATTGCAGTTTTCTGGATTTTGTTTTCAATCTCTAAATTCTTTGTTTCTAACACAGAGCCGGACACGTGGTGGAGTCACAATGCTTGCCAAGAGAACTCACATGAGTGCTACTTAAAACTTCAACTCCTTTATATTTAAAAACTCATTTGAATGCTTTATTTGAGATTGCTTACGTGTGCACTGTAAATATCTTTACTATAAAAAGTTGGTCGGTTGGTTGCCGTAAATCTTATTGGAGGACCAAACAGTTAAACACCTATTTAGAAATAGAAAGCACCTAAATAGAAAACAATTACAATAGAGAACAGAAATATTGAAATGTGGCAGGTAATATGTGCTACAGAAGGTGGAACTTTAGCTGAGCAGATTGTAGAAAGACAGAGGAAAGCGTAGAGGTCTGGCCATAACAACCCCACTCATGATAAGGCAATGAGGAAAATTCACGTGGTGTGTGATGGGCGCCAGGGAGAGTGAATGGAATGAACTGGATGGTAGGTTGGCAGGGCGGGCGGGGCGGGGGGTGCTGGTTCCTCAGGCACTTCCTATGTTACTTAGTTTCAAAAAAAATAGGTAAAATTTTAAGGTATTTGCAGTTGGGGTGGTTTTAAGTATTGTAGTGACAATTAAGATTGGTTAAAAGGAACTCAGGCTCAAGATCAGGGCTTGCTCTGACTATAGTAAGATTCTTGAACCAGAGAGACAAGATGGTAGCTGGTTTGTTCCCTTGTGTCGACAGGGGAAAGCCACTGGGATCCGGGCACCATGACGGATAACTAAAGGCTGAGATGAAGCCCTTCAGGGTCGTCAGTCTACTAAAGGACAGGTACCCGGCAGGCAATGAGCTGATGAGGCAGCACTGTGAAATATACAGAGTGAGCTGCGGAGTCCACATATTTAGGGAATTAAGCTTCCTGGAAGTATAAAGAGAGTGAAGGTGGAAAATCACTGAGAGCTTCAACACTCTAGCAGGGGTGTCTAACCCGCAGCCCGCCGGCCACACGTGGCCCAGGATGGCTATGAATGCGGCCCAATACAAAATTGTAAATTTATTTACTGGTAAACTTTTTTTTGCTTATCAGTTTTTGTTAGTGTTTTTGTATTTAGTGTGTGACCCAAGATAACTCTTCTACTTCCAGTGGGGTCCACTGGATGACAAAAAGGTTAGACACCCCCACAAGGGGTAAAAGTCATGGAAAAAGGAGTTACCTGAATCAGTAGAACTGACAAACTGCATCAAGAAGATGAAAATTGAGAAAAGCCATAAATTATCCCCTCTGACTCTGGCCCCACAGCTCCTTGAGGGCCTTGGCACACTTGGCAGAGTTAGCCTTGTTTATCTTTCCAGCAAAATCTGGATGACAAGAACTATCTCTTAACTAAATATCTCAGCGTGGCCAATTGAATTGTCCAAACAAAAAAATCTAAACCTTGAATTGAAAGCAGAGAGGAATGAGCCTCTGTTAAGCCCAACTATGAAAAAATGCAATTCTATATATTACAATCATTTATTGGAGGAAGGGAAGAAATCAATGAGGCAGAGAAGACCTCAGATACACACCGAGGAACCCACTTCTGTGATTGGCAGGGCCATGAGCTTCTGGCTGCATTAGCACACCCTGATAATCTCACTGCTGATTGTTCCTCAGCTACCCTTCATTACCAAGCTACCAGCATCTCTATTTAGAATGAGGAGATGCCAACATCCATGAAAGGGATTTAATCTTCAGGCTGCAATTGCAAGAATCCAAGAGCACCAAGACTACCCCTGGAAAACTCTAAAGGTTTCTCTACTTGGTGAATGCTAAAATTTCAGCAGAAATGAAGTCGACAGGTTCTTCCAAAAGACATTTAATGTTAGACCTTTAGCAAATGTTTCACACGGGAAGTACTAGACTGTGCAACTTAATATGAGGTTTTGTAAAATTGTTTAAATATTTTTAGATTTCTCTAACAACTATGAATAATGCTGTTTAACATTCCTTCTCAAAGCTTGCGGTGGTTTATAAATATCCCAAAATAAAGTTTTTAAGCTTTATGGTAACAAAGTCATGTATTTCTACTATGTACTGTCGCAGCAATGACACCAGAATAGGGACTGATGAAAACTATTACCTGAAATCTAAAATCACATTCTTTGTCATGTGCTCTAGTTACACACAGCTCATTGGTAGCACTGTCATATCAACCTAAAGAAAATGAAGGACAGAGTCAGAGGCTGCAGGGCTCGGGGTTTCATGCTCACATCTAAACTACTTGTGGGATGAGGCAGAAGACCAGCATGACTAAGTTAACGGAAGGTTGAGGGTAGGAGTGTGTGTAAAACCATTGGAATGGGTTTCAATCAAGCTTGCCTTATTCGTTAGGCAAGTTAGCACAGGATGAAATCCAACTATGTCAAGTGCAGAATATTACACTCAGAACAAGAGCCAAAGGCAGGAAATAAGAGCTATGTTGAGAAAATAGTGGCCTCTTAAATAGTCCAATGGTTAGCAGATAGAAGGCTGGAATCTTTGTTCCCTTTGCCTCCATTTCCTCATCTATATATATAAAAAAAAAAAAGGAACATCAGCCCCTACTTCCTAGAGTTGTTGGGCAGATTCAGAGGCTTAATAAAGGCAAAGATGTTTGCACAGTATCTGCTGTGAAATTCATGATAAAAGGATGTGAGCTATATGAGTATGAAAATTTACCAATAGGACAGTCTAAGATGGCAGATGGAAGGAGGTTCTAATTACATAAATCCATGTTCAACTCAAAAGAAGGCATTATCTGTAGTAAATGATCTCTACCCTTGTCTAGGTCATGCAGCTAAACAAATGGAATACAATGAATACTGTCATTTATTGACTACCTACAAAAAAGTCATCTATTTCAAACATTAGACACCAGGATTTAGGAAAAATGACATCTAAATGCAATTTTGACCTTGGGGTTTGGGGTGGGAGTTGGGGTGGGGGAATGACATCTTCTCTGTGCCCTATTCTCTGCACCATCAGTCAGGAGGGGAAAATACTTGACATACCTTATCAGATGAATGTTCAGAGTATCAAATTAAAGATGAGAACAAAAGAATAGGTAGAAGTTACCACATAAAATTTGTATCACTGCCCAGAGCCAAATAAGCCTGCCCTTCAACAGATAATGTTTGAAATGTGCACTGCCCCTTTCTGAGCACAAGGAATCTGTTCAATCTGTGAAGTTCACCAAAGATGGTCTATCATGGCCATCAGGAAAGTAACCACAAGGATAGTAAAATCCTGGCCTTGGCAGTGCTTTTAATCTCCAAACTGCAATTAGGTAAGATGAATGGACTGCATCCAGAAATTTATACATTGTTTTTCATATAGTTATAAAGTTCTATCTTACATGCCAAAAGTGCCCTTTATTTTAATATGCTGTCATATATATGCTGTCAAGAATAATTTTTCTTCCTGACTCATTTTAACTTAGTGTTACAGCAGTTTATTAAAATAAAAACCCCAAACTCAAATTTATGAAATATGTTGCTGGTAGCTTCATCGTAATATTTGAATGTTTAAAAATTATAGCTTGCCCACCCACACACAAAAAAAATCTGAAGAAATGTTGAATCTTGTATAAAATCATGTGGTAAAATAATGAGGAACTATAAAAGAACATTGGCTTCATTTCTCTTATATTCAAGTGATGCATATTTGAAATCATTCTCAAAACAACCAAAATTAAAACCTGGACACATTTGCTGGGAATACAAAGGTAGGTGTTTTAAAGGGATTTTTTTTTTCCATTTAAAAGGGGTGAAAGAGGAGGGCAATTACCTCAAAACAAAGTAGGAAAGGAATGTGATAGCAATGAAAACGTTTTTAAAAATTATAAACCAAATTAATATCTCTGACAAGATTTTTAATTCCTGCCAGTAGCAGCTCCTTGTCTTGGTTACTCCTTGTGCTTGTCCTTTTTTGGTGACGTGGTGCCCTTTCATACTAGGTGGAACCAGAGCAGTCTTATAAACGTCAGACTTGAGTCTTGGTGGCATTTTTTCAAATGTTGAAAAAGGCAGATCTCTCCACCCAACTAAATGGAAAAGTGTATGTAAGCTAACGTGTGTCTTGCCCTTCACTCAGCTTCCATCCAAGGAAAACAAGAATCTCTTAATCCCTTCGCACTCCAAATAGGCTAAGGCAGGAATCAGCAAACTTTTCCCATGAAAGACCAAGCAGTAAATATTTTAGGCTTTGGGGCCATACGATCTCTGTCTAAACCACTCAGCTCTGTTGGGGAGAACAAAAGCATCCATGCACAATGTATAGATGATGATAAAACTTTACCCAATAAAACTTTATGAATGAACAATGAAATTTGAAGTTAATGTCATTTTTATGTGTTGCATAATATTGTTCCACTTTTGATATTTTCCCAACCATGTAACAACCTAAAATCTTATTCTTAGCCCAAGGGCCCCACACAATATATGCTGTCATATATATGCTGTCAAGGTGGAAGGTGGCAGGCCAGGTGATGCCGACTGGTCTGGTTTGCTGACCCCCAGACCACAGACCAAGATCCAAGAGGCACATTGAAAGGAAAAGGAAAAAGGGAAAGGGTTTCCATTTTTAAAACATGAAATGGTAGCATTTAAAATTAGGGAAGCTTAGTGACATTTTCCACATACCATGCAGCTATGTGCATAAAACACATGTCAAATGAACCTGAGAATGCTGGGATTTACTTATCTCTACATGGGAGTACCTACTTCAGGATTCCCTATCAGTTGTCAAAAGGTCAAAGTTTCATCCTACATTAATAAACTTTTAATTTCTTGGATATGTATGGTATTAAGGTCTCAGTGAAGGGGGTAGTTGGACAGAAAAAAAGGAGCGATTTTAAAACACAATGTGTTTGACCAATAAAAAATGATAATAATAAAACAAAACTAAACAACGCTTTTGGCCTAAAACCTGCCTAACGTTGACGCCTAGTCCTCCCCCAGCTCTGTGGGAAAGGTAACCGTGTCAGGTCTGCCCACCTAGTTGTTGCACCACGTTGGCAGCCGGCCCTCAGGTTTGTCAGTGCACTTCTTAGAGCATCTGCCACCTGTTCTGTAAATGGAGACAATACTGCAGGGTTGCCAGAAGCCAAGGAAAGGGTGTATTTAAAATGAAAGTACTTTAAAAGCTAAAGTACAAATTAGATGTCTTCTATGCATAAAGGAAAATAGAGTACAAGGTAGCATTTGCCTTTAAAACAGAATGATGCTATCCAACTTGGGTCTACATTGAAATAATAGGCTCATTCAAGAGCTTGAATGTAAGCATGAGAAATAAGATTTCCTCTACTAGCTATTAGAACAGGCTAATTTCCCCACTTCAGTTTTGCATTTTATGTTCTCTATTCAGTGATCTTGTTTCCTTAATCACCCTCTCTCTCCTCCTCAGCTGTCTCTTTGCCATTCACACCTCCTTTCATGTGACACACGTGCGTGTGCACACACACACACCCATACCCTAAACCACATGCCATATAACTATCATCAACAAGCTTAGCAGTAAAGACTGCTTCTGTAAGACCATATGTATTCCCTGAAACCACTGCCATCAGGATAGTGCCCCAATAATGACAATAAAACAACCCTCATTAAGGTTAACGCCTATTGTTTATGTCCCTCTGTCATCAACCCTTGCAACTGCTCAAGCCCTCCTGCTTCTGCTTCTGGGGCAGCATTCTCTAAATTTCTTCCTACTTTCCTGGTAACAGTCATAGCCTCCTCCACAGGCTTTTCTTTGCTTGCTGTTAAATGTCAACATATTTCAGGCTTTAATCCTCAGAACTCTTTTCCCCCGTTCAGTTTATCCTACCAATGATTCAGTTCAGACCTCCCTGGAAGGCTCTAGACCAGTACATCTAACTGTTCATTGGGCAGCCTGCCTAGGATGTCTCATACCACCTCAAGCTCCACATGTCCCAAATCAGCCATCCTCCACATCATGACCTTTCTCACCAGCAAATATGGTCCTCCTCCTATATTCTGTACCTTGATAAATTACACTCTCCAGCTCCCTAAACCAATATCGTAAGAGTAATCAATTGCACCTTCATTCAACATCCTCCAATTGACTATGAAGTCCTTTTGATTCATCCTCAATATTTCTCTCCATTTCTCCATCTCTAC
Organism: Tonatia bakeri; assembly: GCA_004024845.1. Taxonomy (NCBI): domain Eukaryota; kingdom Metazoa; phylum Chordata; class Mammalia; order Chiroptera; family Phyllostomidae; genus Tonatia; species Tonatia bakeri. Next base: position 34,878 of record PVIA01000802.1, read on the forward strand.
TACATCTGCCTTCGTTCATTTATTCATACAACAAACACTACTGACCACCCAGTATATGTCAAACAATATTTTGCATATTATGAGTCTACACAAATGATATCAAAATCCCTTTCCTTTTGGAGCATACATTCTAGTGGGAGAGTTGAATATAATAAGGTAAGTAAAATATACAGTATATTTGTTATTCATAAGTACTAGGGAAATAAGGGAAGAAAGGAGTGAATGCAGGAAGAGGGAGGAAAGGAAAGAGGGAGGGCTAAAGAAGAGAAGGAAGAGAGGGAATACTGGGATAGAGAAGGATAAATTTTAAATAGATAAACATTTAAATAAATGTTTATTTATTTATCTTATTTAAAGGTCTAAAGAGATGGCTGTTCTCATTTTTTTTTACCTAGCTTATTGATCTTGCTGCCTTCTTGTGGACTCTCTCTAACTCATCTTTCATGCTACCAAAAGAAAACTATTTCCCCAAACCGTAACCTTATCATTCTCCTACTTAAAATCCATCACTGTCTACGTGTGGCCTTCAGGTAGATGTTTATACTGCCCAAATGTAGCACATGAGGGCTGTCAGTATCTCGTCCCCTCCAACCTAATTAGCATAATTTCTGGTTATATGATGGAGCTGTACTCCACCACCTATAGTTTACTTCAAAATGGATGACTCGTGTATGTATGTGTCTCTGACTTCACATGTTTTTCCCTTTTTCTACCTGTAATGCTTAATCACAATAACTTTGAAAATGCCCACGTCTTCCTAACTGTCACCTCCACTGCAGAAATCCACCTCAAACTTTAGAAAGTGTATTTTACTCAGTCAGGTAACTTCATCCATAAAATGGAAATACCACAACCTAGTTTGCACACTTGTTTGGAAGAAAAAAAAATGGGAAAAAGTACTTCAAATGTAGTAGGCATAGAATGAAAGCTGAATAATGAGTGACCCTTACCACATAATACACTGAATTGTCTGTCTTTTACCTGGACCAGGCTTTCTCAACATCAACATTGCTGGCATTTGGGTCTGAGAATACTTTACTGAATTTATAGGACAGGAGCTGTCCTGTGCATTGTAGCATCTTTAGCAGGATCCATGGCTTCTGGCTGTATAACCAAAACTATCTCCAGACATTTTTAAATGTCCCCTAAGGAGCAAAATCACCCCTAGTAGAGAATCACTGTACTATGCCATAAGTAACTCCAGGGCACTAACTACTTATTCCTTATTATTATATTTCCAAGTATCTAGTACCAAAGCTAGCACATAGTAGGTGTTCAATAAATACAGTAAGAGCCATAATTTTGCCTCTAGTATTACAGGTTATTTTTTCTATTTTTTGAAATGCATATAAATGTATATATTATTTTTATGGCTCATTTCATTCAACATAATGTTGTAAGATTCATTTATATTGCTGCATATCGCAGTATTTCACTCATTTCTACTTCTACTTTTTTTTTAACATACTATACTTTTTTAGATACTCTATTGGACATTTGGGTTGTCTCCAAGTTAGAGCTAATATCACTAGTGTTGTCATGAAAACTCTTTCACATGCATTTTGGTTACAAGACAAGATGGTAGTTTTGTTAAAAGAGGAGAGAGGGGAGCAATTGGGAAGAGATACAATGAGGGTTCTTGGGGTGCTGCTCACATCCCCCCTTTACCTGAGTGGTGGTTACAAATGTGTGGTCACTTTTTGATAATTCATTAAACTCTCCACTTAGGATATGTGAACATAAAATTCTGTGATACTTCATTTAAAGATTTTTTTATATTACTAATAACAAGACAGTTGTGCAAATAGAAGGGAAAAGTCCAGAGACTCTTGTAAATACCCTCTAATGGCATTATTTACATGAAAAATAAATGTTTATATTCATTTGTATCAAATAAAAGTACATTAAAACAAAAAAAATGCCTTTTTATATATTTTTTGGCAATAATGCCCAATGTTGGTGAGATGTAAGGTAAGACATCTGCTATCAGTGAAGTGAGTAAGTACAACTTTTCCAGAAGTTTATTTGGCAATATATATCAAAAGTCTTGAAAATATGTATTATGGCTACATGGCAATTATATCACAATAAAACTGGAAAAATGTATTATGTTTAAAAGTTTATCTTATGAAAATAAATCGAATAAATGTATAAAATTACATATGTTTGTGAGAGAAAGAACCTATATATAAGGATATTCTTTTCACACAAAAAAGATTTAATTTATTTATATTTAGAGAGAAGGGAAAGAAGGGAGAAAGGGAGAGAAATATCAATGTGTGAGAGAAACATCAATTGGTTGCCTCTCATACCCCGCAACTGGGGACCTGGTCTGCAATGAGGCACATGCCCTGACTAGGAATTGAACTGGTGACCTTTTGGTTTGCAGGAAGATGCCCAAGCCACTAGTCACACCAGCCAGGACTATAAGGATATCTTTAATATAACTGCTTATACTGGTGAAAAGCTAACAGCAAATTTTTTTTTAAAGATTTTATTTATTTATTTTTAGAGAGGGAAAGGAGGGAGAAAGAGAGAGAGAGAGAGAGAGAGAGAGAGAGAGAGAGAAACATCAATGTGCGGATGCTGGGGGCCATGGCCTGCAACCCAGGCATGTGCCCTGACTGGGAATCGAATCTTCAATGCTTTGGTTCGCAGCCCGCGCTCCATTCACTTTGCTACACCAACCAGGGCGCTAAAAGCAAATTTTCAGTAGGTAATTAGGTAAACACATTATGGAATATCCATTCGGGAGAATGTATGCAGCATATTTAAAGACATGAAAAAAATGTTCCTAATTATTGTTAAAACAAGTTAAAAAAAAAAAAACAGAAAAATGATACATTTGTAAGAGGAGAAAGACATAAATATGCCAGAAACAAAATGTTGAGCATAGAACCTAAAATGTTAACTTTTGTTATATTTGAGCAGTGGTTTTTTGTTTATTTTTGCTTTTGCTTTTTTTAAAAAGTCTATTACTCTCTAAACTTTCTATAAGGAATATGTATAACAATTTTCAAAATTAATTTTTTCACATAAATGAATTTATCAATGAGTAAGAAATAAATATATTAGAGAAACATCATGCAATAGTATCAGAAACAATGGCTGCTCTTAGCATCCATTGGTGTGTGTTTATATGTATTTTCACAGTATGTCTTAAATTATTCCTAAATTAGTTTTTATAAGCACTTGAAATTCATAAGCTCCATACAGTTGGGACCCAGAAGGGAACCTCAGCCAACATTCCACAGAGCAAGTCTCCCTTTAGGAGAAAGATACTGCTCTACAACTGGGATCTTACACCAATGATTATGAAACAGAAGAGCAAGTTTCACTTGGAGGACTTTTTATAAAGCTACTGGTGCTTGAAGGACACTTTTCTTCTCTACTGTTGAGCAATAGTCTCTTAAGAAAACGAAAAGTGGATATGATGTCAGATTCTCAGTCTGTGACAGCTTTTCCAATTTAAATCTGTCTCATCCTCTGAATAGAATACAGATAACAGTGCAATAAATGCAAAGTATTTATGAAAAAACAATGAGTCATTAGTATGAAAGAACCACAGTCATCCAAAGTCATATACTGAGAATTAAGAAGTAATTTCCCACTTTCACCCGACGTCACGGGAGTCCTGTTAATCAGCACTTCCCACTTGTACCAGATAAGTAATGACTTCCTCCAGGTCAGTAATGCAGCATTGACTGCGTTCACTTACAGTGAGGATAACCATAGCAAACCCTTTCTCACACATGGATCATCTTTTCAAGGCTGATTTACAGTCACTGTTCCCTGTCCATTTCTGAGAAAAGGAGTCAACTTAGCCAAAAAGTGCCTGTTAACCCCTTCTTGGGAGCATCTCTCTAAGGAAGACCCTATGGCACACTATGAGGCACTGTTGAGTGACCATCCGCACCGATTTGCTTGGACAGTTCTGGTTTACAGCCTGTGTCCCTGCATAATTCTTAACAGCAGTCCCTCCCACTCCCCAGTGACCCAGGTCAAGTGACACAGTACATAGTCACCCTATCATCCACAAACAGCACATATAAGGCTAGGCCTAGAGCTTGAGATAAATCCCTAAAGCCATCTACATTCCTACCTCATTCTTACCTCATCTTTCATGTGCACTGATAGTGTGGAATGAAAACCACACAGAATATTCATGGACTCAAATGCCCCCAAAAGTGGTCTAAAGAAATCTGAGTAGGAATCCATCTTTAAGGAACCATCCTCCTATGAAGTGCAAAAATTTCTAGGTAGCCAAAATCATATACTATAAGGATAAGGTAATTATTTGCAAAAATTAGCCAGTCTATTGATAAATTATTAGAAGTTGTCCCCTCTAGTTATTGATCTAAAAAATTCCATGAAATGGAAGTAGATCCAAATTTCCTCTAAGCCTATTTCTATCTGTGCTGATGGGAAAACCTTTCCCCCAGTCTCCTTAGCTAGAAAGTGTAGGTTCAAATTTGATTCTCTCTTCACTGTCAAATTAGTTACTAAGTCCCACTGACTATTTTTAAAGTCTCTGGAATTTATTACCACAAATATTTCTTCAGAACACTATACCTATCTAATTCTCAATTGTTACAGTAGCCTTAGTCTACTTTCTATTCTTCTCCAATTCATTTTCCCACTTCTGCCAGAATTATCTTATGTAAAGCAATTGCTTTAGTCCACTGCCGGCTCAAAACCCTCAGATAATACCACATTTCTCCACATGGTACTCAAGACCTTTACTAATTGCCCTTTCCATCCCCAATTCCAACCACACTTTCCATCATGCACACTCTACTCGATGGTTCTCATCCAGACATGGCACCACTCTCCTAGGAGGTGTCTGGAAGTGTTTGCTGACATTTCTGCTTGTCACAGTGATTTGAGGGTACAAAAGACACTTAATGAGCATGGACTAAGGGCAATAAAGGTCCAGCAATGTAGGACAAGATGCCTTGCCATAATGCCAATGGCACCCCAGATGAGATTAGTTCCCTAAACACATTATTTTCATACACGTGTGGCGCCATTTTTTCTAAAATCAACTTAACCTCTCTCCACTGGTTCTGCATCCTTTCAAAATAATATTGTAGTTGGAATATACATTTCAAACTCTCCTTATCCAAACACCTCAACTGACTTAATAGTCATATACAGTGTGTTCATGAGAGATAATTAAATCACTCCTACAACACACCAGTTGCCTGATTAGCACTTAGTGTATTAAATTATGATCAAACTTCTTATCCACCTGTCATTTCACTCCATGCTCCCTTTCCCCTTCCCCTTATCTCCTGTGTTCCCTAAAATGTGAAGTCCTTAAACAAGTGGATGTTCCTTTGGTATCTCATTGATTTTTTAAACTCAAATTTCTACTGTTTACATAGTACTCTATGAATGGTTTTTGATTAAAAGATGAAATATTGTGCCTGCATTCCTATGTATGTACATAAGAATGCCATTCCTTAATTAGCTTTTTTTGGTAGTTGTTAAACTTAGAACTCAGAATACTTTGAAGTAAACTAAATATTTCAGTTACATCTTCTGTCAGTAATCATGCTTTACAGAATTTTAAAATGAATGTATTAAATTACATATCAGATTAAATAAGGTATTAAAAATTAGGGAAAAAAGGGAAAATAAGCTATAAATACCATGATAAAGTGGTGAGAATGTTTCTAGTAAAAAACTATTTAAATTACTTTTTTTGTTAAGTGCTAAGTATGACTTACAAAAATCTGCCTAATAAGCTTGTATGTCGAGACATTTGTTACCAAAAAAAAAATTAGATCTTAAGAAAAGTGTTCATGTGTAATATTTTTCCATACAAAAGATAAATTTAAAGTGTTCTTATCCCACTCCACTCAACTTTTTAAAGTTTAAGCCTGGACTATTTCTGTAGCATATTAAAGATATACCCTTTTGTAGTCAGGAGTTTCAACTTGGTTCCCCCCAAGGGGCATAAATGGTAAAATGAGGCAGACAAAAGTCAACTGCTCACGTGCACATCTGTTCATATCTGGAGCTCGGTGGCCATAGTAACCCGATGGGCAGGAATGCAGGCACTCCCCATACTGGCGCATGCCTTCTCTTCGGAGGAAGAAGAACAACTTCTGTTGACATCGGCTGCACCCATTGTCCTTGGAACAAGACAAGCAACCCTTGCAAATGGGATTTGATACATAACTAGCTGTAAAAGAAAAAAAAAAGCATGTTTAAATATGAATATGATCAAACTTCTGGGCATTGTGAAATGTTGTGAAGACAAGTATCTCTTATTTTAATGAAGTAGAAAATCTAAACAAAACATCCTCTGAAACCCCCAAAAACATGATTAATACACAGCCAAATTCAGAAAGAAAGAGGAATTCAGAGCCAGCGTTGAGGCTGGCAGCTCCAACTGAATAGCCCTTGGGGACATTAAACCAGACAGAAGTAGACCTCAGGCAGGGTCCTAAACCAGACTGAGAAAGATTCACATAAAGAGCTGACACTTGGTGGGCTTTCCATTAGAATGGCAGCATAGGTAAACATGGCTCGCCTCCTTGCACAACCACATCAAAATTACTACTGAACTACAGAACCACCACCATTCAGAATCATCAGAAACGGAGCTTAATGAAAGTCCTACAACTAGGGAATTAAAGAAGAAACCACATTGAGACTGGTAAAAGGGGCAGAGTCATAGAATAACCTGGTCCCACATCAACATGTGATGAATAAAAATCAGGAGGGATATCTCAGGATTGAGGAGTCCCAGACCCACACCAGGCTCCGCAGACCAGTGTTCCAGGGCCAGAAAGATAAGTCTCTATAGTTTCTGGCTGTAAAAACCAGCAGGGATTGAAAATGCAGAAGACAGAACCTGCTGGACACCTTGGCAGATCCTCTTAAGGGGCCCAGGCACAGATTTATTCAGGCTCACTTCCTCTGAGCTTCAGTTCTGGGGTAACAGCTCTAAAGGCACCAGAGGCATACAGGCAGGAACTGAATTGTCCAGCATCAGGGTAAGAGTTGGGGGGCAGCTTTCTCCCAGACAGAAGTGCTGGCAAAGGCCATCATTCCTTTTCTGAGCCCTTCCCCCAGACAGCCACAGAGCCAGCAGGTGAGGGTCATACCTGAGACTCCATAAACCTGGCTCACACAGTTTTCCCCAAACTGGTAATTCTCTGAAGCCCTGCCCCACCCAACATTTATGCCAACCCAAGCTGGTTCCAGTGGATTTTCCATAAAAACGAGTTGTCTTGGCCCATGCTTCAGATTTTCCTAAATTCTCTCAAACAAGCAGTATGTGGCTTCAGCAAGCCCTATGCCTCTCACTAAGCTGCCCCTGCATCAACCAGCCATATTCAGAGCTTAGCCTTTCCTGGGCACCTCCACGCCCAGCACAAGTAGCAGCCATCTGCAGATTGCTTTGTAGCTTATGCTGTGTGACTGAACAAAACATAGGTGGTGGCTGACCTTGAACATGCCAAAAACAATCAAGGCTCAACTACAAGAGGAAGGTGTATTCAGTCTACACAGTGGGTGTACCTTGAGTACCCAGACTGGGTAATAGGGGAGGCTGTGCTACTGGACCCTACAGAACACCTACTACATTAGGCCACTCTATCAAACCTGGGAGACACAGCAGTTCTACCTAATACATAGAAACAAACACAGGGAGACTACTAAAATGAGCAGACAAAGAAACATGGCCCAAATGAAAAAACAGAACAAAACTCCAGAAAAAGAACTAAACAAAATGGAGACAAGCAAACCACCAGATGCAGAGTTCAAAACATTGGTTATAGGGATGCTCAATGAACTTAGTGAGGACCTCAACATCATAATAAAGATCTAGTCAGAAATGAAGGATACATTAACTGAAATAAAGAATAATTTACAGGGAATCAACAGTACAGTTGTCCCTCATTACATCATGGTTCACTTACTGCGACTTCTTTAAAACCTGTGATACGGGGAAGCCGCTGTAGGTGAACCACGATATAGTGAGGGATGACTGTATGTTCACTGGTGAGCACCCATGAATTTTATATGTTGTTAAAATTATGTAGGTTTAAGACTGTAGAAAGTGTTTAAGAGCATATGAAGTGTTTATAAGAATGTGGGAAAGGTTAATAAGAGAGTGGGAAAGGTTTATAGGAGATTGGGAAGGGTTTATAAAGCCTTAAAATATATATAAATAATAAAATAAATATAACGCCGCTACTTCATGGATTTTCACCTATCGAGGGGGTCTCTAGAACATAACTCCTGTGATAGGTTGACAGGTGAGGGATCACTGTACAGAGGATCATGCCAAGATTCAAGTCAGAGATTTGGGACATAAGGAAGCAAAACACAAACAATTAGAACAGAAAAAAAAAATGAAGACAGTGTAAGTAGCCTGAGGGACAACTTCAAGTGTACCAACATTCACATTATGGGGGTGCTAGAAAGAAAAGAGAAAGAGCAAGAAATTGGAAACTTATTTGAAATAATAACAGAAAATTTCACCAACTTTGTGAAGGAAATATACGCACAAATCTAGGAAGCACAGAGAGTCCCAAACTAGGTGAAGCGAAAGAGGCCCACACTAAGACACATCATAGTTAGAATGCCAAACATTAAATACAAAGGGAGAATCTTAAAAGCAGCAAGAAAGAGAAAAGCAGTTAGTTACCTACAAGGGAGCTCCTATAAGATTGTCAGCTGATTCTTCAAAAGAAACTTTGTAGGCCTGGAGGGATTGGCAAGGAATACTCAAAGTAATGAAAAGCAAGGACCTTTGATTCTAAATGATAGGTTTACTCTACCCAACAAACCTATCATTTAGAATAAAAGGAGAGATATAGAGCTTCCCAGGGAAGAAAAAGGTAAAGGAGCTCATCACCACCAAACCAGTATTATATGAAATGTCAAAGGGTCTTCTTGAAGAAGAACAGCAACAATAAAAATATGAACAATAAAATTGTGACAAAATATCTATCGCAATTGAATCTAAAAAACAAAATAAACAAACAAGCAGAACAGAAACAATCATAGATACATAAAAGGTTTTGATGGTTGCTAAAGGGGAGAGAGGTTAGAGGGATGGGTGAAAAGGTAGGGGGATAGGTGAAAAGTTGAAAGGATTAAGAAGTACAAATTGGTAGGTACAGAATAGGCATGGGCTGTAAAGTACAGTGTAGGAAACATAGTAACCAAAGAACATATAAGCATGATCCATGGACATGGACAATGGTGTGAGAATTGCCTGATGAGGGGGCTGCTGGGCAGAGGAGGACAAAGGGGGGGAAATTGGGACAATGGTAATATCATAAACAATAAAACATAATTTTTAAAAAAGGGAGTTGACACTTGGCTCTCTTTATGTAGACTGGAGTCGTGAGGGCTGTTTGTCCATGCAACAAGCACTAGAAGCCCCCACTCCAACTGGCCAGAGGAAAAGATTCCAACCCTGGATTAGGGCATTAAGGGGATGAGCAGGAAAGCAAGACAATATAACCCATGAGAAATAAGTACCCATGCCTGAAAGACATCCAAGAGTGGGATCCAAGCCTAAATTATTGATGCAGTATGAAGTCCCTGAGTCAAGAGGTTAACATTAAACTTGTCCAAATCAAAGAAAACCCACCAAGAAAACAATCTGAAACTGCCCCATTTTTTTTTTTTTTTTTTTTTTTTTTTTACAATCCCAAGGCCTGGAACTTCCAGGGAAAACCACCTTAACATCAAACTGTACAAGTCACATGGACAGGCAAACTGCTGTGAGGAAGTTATCAGCCTCAGTTCAGAGAGAGAGATTTCACACCTAAAGAATCAGAAATAACAGAACAGTCTAAAAGAGGCTTTTAAATGAGAATCATCAGGATATTTGAAAAGATAAAAGAAGGACTAGAAATTACATAAGAAGAACAATACCATAAAAATAATGTGCAAAAATTAGAAAGAAATGAAAATTCTAAAACTGACCAGTCAAATGGTAGATTAGAAGAGAGGTAATTAACTAGAAAATGGGTTTAAAGAACTATAGCACAAAACAATATGATAATGAAAATGTAAAAAGGGTAAGAAGCATGAAAGAAAAAAATGAATAGTCTCTAACACATGAGTATTAGGTGTTGCAGAATCAAATAAAGAAAATGAGGAAGACATAATATTCAAAGTGATCATGGCTAATTAGTTTTCTAGATGATGTCTCCTTATACAGACTTAATGCCACTTCTCACACTTGTAAATTCCACTAATCTCATAACTCAGAGCTACTTATGGCAACCCAACCCCCACCCACCTTTCTGTACTTCACACTACATTCTCTTGTTGGGTCTATTTTCCTGCTTTTACACTTATTGTAGGATTTCTGTTACATCTTACTCTGATAAGATAATTATGACTTATAGAGCATTTTCACATAATGACTTTGTGTGAAAATATAACTGAAAATAAGCCTATACTATTTACAATTTCCCCAGCTGCCTTCTGAAGTGCTTTCATTCTGATATTACTATTGGTGTTCTGACCAGGATTGAGAACAAGGAGGCAAGGAGTGAGAATGTAAGTTTCAAAAACTAGGATACAGCTCAACTTCTCTGTATAAGAAAGGGGTAAAAATTGGGGATGGGAGCAGGGTGCAGAAAACTGAGAGAAACAGAACTGGGAATAGTCAGCAGCTGTGCGATAGATGAAATGGCTTTGGCAGAGTAGGTGGACTGGGGAGAACCCCCACTTACATTTATTTATTTATTTATTTATTTATTTATTTATTTTTATTTTTATATCCTCACCTGAAGGTATGTTTACTGATTTTATTTTTTGTTTTGATTTAATCTTCATTGTATTTTTTCCATTACCATTTAGTTCCAATATACCCTTTCCCCTGCAACAGTCACCACACTGTGGTCCATGCCCATGAGTCCTTTTTCCTTTTTGATTTTAGAGAAAGAAAAGAAGGGAGGGAGGGAGGGAGGGAGAGAAACATCAATCAGCTGTCTCCCACACATGTCCCTATTGGTGATTGAACCCACAACCTAGGTATGTGCCCTGACAGGAGATCGCACCCACAACCATTTGGTATAGGGGACAATCTAACCAACTGAGCCACCTGTCCAAGTTGAACCCAATTCACTTCAATTTGGGGGGCTGTCTAAAAACAGAACCCACCTTAATCACAAAGACCTGATGGCATGATATTTGAAAAGGCAATCTTATAGTTATCCAAATGCCCAACCTAGCTCCATCAGTAAAAAGAGAATTTTGAAGACTGACACACACAGCAGCATGGTTTCGGAGAAGCCCCTCTACACCACAGCCACCGTAAGCTAAGGCTGAAGCTGTACTTAATCTCAGTTCAAAGTTAAACCAAGCTCTTTATCACTGTAAATCACACTCCATAGTAAAAAGTATGGAGAAAAGAGAAGTTACAGAACTAAGAGAATCAACATAAATTAAAGGCTTTTTGTTTTGTTCTGTTTTTATGTATCAGATGCCAACTTTCATCTTGACCACAAAGGTTTCAGAGTCAACAAAGTGTTCTCTACATTTTTTAAAGGTATTCTGAAAATCATTTAAAGCATTGCTTTATTTACTTGAACCCTGACTGGCTTAATGAAAATGAATTAGGGAATACTTATCTGAGTGTATATCTTAGATATCTTTATAACCCTACACAAGGAATTCTCTTAAACAAGGGATGTGAGCCCCACCCAGACTAAGTGCCTTCTCTTCCTTTCCCCCAGTCTTCTTTAGTCATTAATAGTGCTCCTCAATGCTGAAGGGCAAGGGCATGTATAATTTTCGCAATTTGAAGTTTCATGCCCCAAACTTCAAATAGACTGTTTCAGTTTAATTAACCGTTGTCCAGTATCTACTACCCTAGTAGACTCTATGTGGTAAATCAAGAGCTTCACAATTTAATGAAAACTTCTTCATCCCTATGGTGACTACACCAATCCCTGTATCTACCGTCAGGCAAGAATACACCTTTTAACTTGACTAAAGTAATTTATTTTGTCAGGACCTGACTAAGTTGAGTGGCTCTGCCTATTGCTTTGAGATTTAATTCAAGTGTGCAGGTGAATAAACAGACCTTAATTCTCAGCTCTGATGACCATGTTTATTTGCTCTCTCTGTAAGCTTCAACTTTTCCTTCCCTAAAGCCTGCTGAGACCCAGGGCCTTGTCATTCCAACCAAAACACTTCTCTCCAACTAGACCCACCCAGAAGTGTAAAGATAAAATATATCACTTAAAAGATGAGAAATCCTCAAAAAGCTGTTAGCGGTATTAACCCAAATCCATACATATCTTTAAAGGAGTATGTGGGGATAGAAAACAAGGCAAATTTGGTGTAGAAACTCGGTAGCAATACCTATATCACTAACAAGTATATCAAGAGAGAAAAACAGTGTAAATAGAACTCTTTACTTTTGATTCTAATTATTTGATTTGTGTCCCTTTAAACTGCAAATTTTTTTAATGAATCTTGGTATTCTAAGTTTGATCCTTTGTTAAATCAAGTTCAGTTACTCACATTGTATCCCATAGAGCATTTTGTGTAGGTGTTGAGTGCCCGTCTGTTCCTAATATGCTCCTAACATTTTTTAAAAGGGCTCCCCTGCTTCTGGAGTTAGCCCTGGCCAAGCAGGACCAAACCTAAATTCTTTCTAAGTGAAGGCATCCATTCCTAATGAAAGATACAGATTTCTAATTTTACACATAATGGGACTGACAATGGGCTGTTGGCATCTTATCTTCACTCCATGTATGCTCCTTAAATAATGTTACAAGTTCAAAAGATTTTTTTAAATTAATGATTCCAATGAACTTAATTGATCAAGCCTATCATAAAATTATTCATTTTATGCTAAGCTCCATTCCAAATTCAAGACATATTTAAAAACAAAAACCCTATCTCTGGCACCAATAACATGTCAGATCTTATACAAATCAAGCTGGGCACAGATCCTCCTACTAGAACTTGGTAACACTGGGTTAAAAAAAAAATCTCATAATCATGTGTACTACCACACTCAAACTCAACCAAGCAATCTAGGTCATGAATTGAGTCACACAAGATCTGACCAAAATAAGAAATGCTTATCTTGGGATACTTAGGTTAGTTTCATATTTCATTGTAAGTATTTATAGAAAATATCACCATAAAACATGTAATCTGATCTTTGACACAAAGACCAATTTTAACACTCTCAATGTTCACCATTCCAATCGTCATGCCCTCAACAGGAAATAAACATTAAAATTAACAATGTTAATAAAGCTTAGACAGATACACATTTCTACATGTCCATTTAAGTTTTAGAGTACTCAATCAACATGAATTTAATCTAGAAAAAATCTAACATGATAATAAAAGGCAACTGTATCAAAAATTCCAAAATTTTAGAATCTCTATAATTAAACCATATTTTCTCAATCTTTTTATCTTTTGTCATAAATTCTTTAATAATAATATTTTAGGTCAAAGGCTTACAAAACTAACTTCTCAAATTACTAACTTTGAGAAATCCATATTAACCGGCTGCTTGAAAATGTTATTATTTGATAATTAACAACACCATTTTATCCACCTAAAACGTGTCAGTTAAGAATGAAAGACTGAATATATCCTTATCTCTAGATGTATTCCTTGGAAAAATAATATGTTTAAAACATTATGTCCCCAAAATATGAAACTTATCTCTAGAGATGAATATTCTTAATGACAACAGGATTAAAGGTCATTAATCAGATGATTTTGCTTCTCTTACCAAAACTCAAATAAAGTCACTAAGAGATTTTAAAATATGAAGGAAGTGCTAAGATCCTCCTTCAAACACAAAACATGAAGAAAATTATCACAATTATCCATTTCTAATTACTCTCCAGTGCCAGGACCATTTGACCCATAATCCTCGTACACTGGCACCTGACAAGTGCACTCACTGTCACCAGGAACTATGGCCGTGGCGTGGTTCACTGGGCGGGACCCTTTTCACACAGCACAGGGGAGTGGAAAGCTTCAAGTTTGACTTAGCCAATATGGCCCAGGGAAGCCCAGAATATCAGTAACTGCAGGTCAAGGACAGACGATGAACCGAGATATGGTTGCAAAATAAATGTGGATGGAGTCTGACATGGGTGTGTTTGAGGGCACAACAGACCTATTAAGAACATGGAAAACATTTTGCTTTTCAGTTAATAAGTCACAGATTTCACTAACATCCAAGACAGACTGCAAAAACGGGAGGAGATTGTATGCATGGTGCCAGGTGGACACTGGAAATATTGAGTGGAACACCTTGTAAATTATATGATTGTCTAACCACTATGCTGTATACTTGAAACTATACAAAATAATATGGAATGTAAAATGTAATTGAAAAATATAATTCAAATTTTTTTCAAGGTAAAAAATCTCAAAAAAAAAAATACTGATGAAGAGTGAAAGCATGTACCAAAGTAAACCATCACTACAGTCATCAGTGGAAAAATAACTTTGGTTCAACACATTTTACCTTGAGGCAAAGAAGTATTCCTTCAACAAAACTTCACCCTGAACATAAGTGGCTGAAGCAGATGTGGGCTACACATCTGGTGGCGGGGGCCACAGACTTCTCCCAAAGAGCTTCTGAATGCACATCGATTGCCATGCAAGGTACTTAAGTGCTTTTTGTCAGCACCATGAGGTCCTGACCCCCGGGGCCCAGCAGTGCAGACAAGCTGCAGGAATGCTAAGATGGGCCCTGTGACTGCCAGCTCTGTGCACAGCTCAAGAGCCAGTCCCATCCCAGCCTACGCCAGAGTGAGAAGCTCGGGCAGAACTTCAGAAAGCAAATGAATTACACGGGATATAGAAATCCTTCAGGAACGTGTTTCCAAAACAGCCATTAATAGCCAACTCAAGTAGGAAGACAAGACACACATACAAATAAGTAGCTATATGTAGATCTGGTAGAAAAATTAAAATCACGAGTCCTCAGTTTAGCATGCACAGTTCTCTAAATGATGGATTTTTCCTAATTTAACACCCACTTTGGAAACCAAGCCTTATCAGGCTTATCCCCTTCCTAGAAACTCTTTGGCATAAAAATAAATCCTTATTTATATCCTAAACAGGATATAAATTCTGACAGGTAACGAGAGTGGGGAGGGGTATGTACAACTGAAGATCAGAATACTCTCACCATAATACTTAGCTATTAAAAATGCAGGCAAAACGGGCCGCCAGAATCATGAGCTCTTCAGCTTCTACAACTGCTAATGCCAGTAACATTAATTAGTTGATGAAGTCAGAAAAAAACATATAAGATGGTTTGAGACTGCTCATTTCCCCAAAGATATACGAGTATGAGTATGATGTTTTGAAACAAGGGAAAAGTTGTATCTTATGTTGTATAAAATAAGCCACCTGTTTAAATCTGTGAAAGAGAAAAAAAATGTACTCCATAAAACTGTTCTCGCGCCAAATGAAAAGCAAGCTTACAGTTAGAATGCATGCGATGCTGTAAGCCATAGCTAGAAAGTTGTGTTGTATAGATGACTCATGCCAAGTGTCGGCCTGGCCTTTCCCAATACACTTAAAAGACCCTGTTGATAAACTGTTGGTGCTAATGGTAACTCCAGCATGAGCAGATCTAAATATATACATTTATGAAGATTGCAAAACCGCCACTTTCAACATGGTTCCATGTTTACACAAGGAGATAGTCCAATTATTTAAATATATAAAACAAACTGCCCACAGATTGACCAGATTGTTTCCACATAAAATACTTAAATACTTCTTATGCTAACACTGTTTCAAAATAGTTTTGCATACTTCCTAAATACTGTGTAATATTTACACTAAATATAAGTGCCATAGTCTCTGACCTATCCACTGCCTGTAGGGAAAAAATCTTCCCTTCCTGCCTATCCAAAGATTTCATTGTTTTTTGAGACAGGAGGAGGAATAGGATGGAGTCTATCTGGTGTGTATTTCCATCACGTACAAGCTGTTGACCGTGCCTCATATACCACCTGCTTCCTAGAACAGAAATTAGCTTGCCAACTCCTGCTTATTCCACTATTTTCATTTTAAAACAATAAGTGAAAAGGAAACGGGATGGCTTATTTGGTGTCATAAACACAACCCTCAAGAAGAATCCGTGTCATAACTGACCAGATTAAAGGCTCCATGTGTTTTAGATGTGGAAACTTCCCTGGGTCAGACCACTGGGTTTTAAAATTGAGAAACAGCACTCTGCTAGCTACTGTCCTAGAGAAAAGTTTCTTCAAACGAAGATAATAAAATGTTTTTCTAAGTTGCTTTAATGAAAAACACAATAACAAACCCTTAGGGTTGGCAAACAACATTATGAAAGAATTATTCAGGAATAGACTATGCGGCAAAAAATAAAAAATAAAAGTGAAAGCTCTATCGAATTCAGTGTAGGTCACCGTTTGTAAAAATATCACATACGTTTACAAAAATCAGAACGGCTCACTACTAAGTCTCCAGACCTACACAGGACTTGTGGTTCTGGACAAGATTTTCATCAGCTCTCTGCATTTAACATTTATAAACAGCTAGTTTTATCATGTTTTGTTGATATGCTAACTTCAGAGCAAGCCATACCTTAGACCTAGTTTGAAATCTAGCTTTTTAATTATTCTTATTCTAAGAAACTTCTGTCTTCTCAGAAGAAGAAATGAAAAAGAGAAAAGCTAAAACTGGGGGCTGGGGGAGGAAATAAAATGAACTTCGGGAATATGCCATATGCAGGTTCCATGCTTTCATACTTTTTGAAAGTCATGCTTATTACTCATGATTTCTGTTGATTCAAATAAACAAACAGATCAGAAAATTTAGGAAACTTTTGCAAGGTCATACGGTTTGCTGGTGACAAATTTGAATACAGCTCCAACTTCTGATTTCAAAAGCCATCCTACTTCCGCTTTAAGAAATATATGTATAGCATGGCGGGGGGGGAGGGGACAGAATGCACTACACCATGATTAAACTGTGAGAATTTCTTTCATTAGGCTGTACCCCCGTAATTTGCTCACTGCCTCTTTATTTTTGCTGTAGCTAAAAATAGAACAATCAGTTACTTATGATTAGTCACTAAGAGCACTATACTACCTAATTCTTTCCTAACATAATTACGACAACATTAAGTCTCATAAGTCAACAGAAGTAAGATGTCTACAAAGGCACTGCAGAGTAAAACAGCTGATACGTCTTTTAAAAAAGGGGATAATGGGGGAAACTGAGTTACAGATTTCTTGTGATAGAAGTTAAAGGGAAGGCTTCTGAATTATGAATGGAAAGTCTTTAACTATTTGGGCATACAGCAAAAAGCCAGCACTTTTTAAATAAGGGTCTCCACTTGACAAGTTCAAAGTAAACAAAAAAATCACCCCCAAACCATGCAATTTCCTGCAAATGGTCCACTCTGCTCACTGTCTTTGAAGACAGATCCTGGCCTGGCCAAAGGGCCTTTGAAGTAGCACAGCAAGCACACCTATATAATTAGAAAGGCTGGGTAAGCCTTCACATGACCAAAACTAGATTTTCAAGATGCACAGAAGGAAGGAGGGATGGACTGATGGATTGACACAAAGAAGAGAAACCTCTGCTCGAGACTGATTTGGAGAGCAATTCGCCACTGCTCACTGACCGTGGTGTTCCACTCCCTCCACGCCTTGGAAGCTACAGGCAAACCCCACACATGTGAATGGGGCACTAAATAGTGTTCAGTCACTTTCAGAAAGTGGTAAAACTATATATAGATGAGTATACAGACACACACGTATATATAGACACCTTATGTGTGCATATAGACATAGATGTGTATAGACATATTATCTGTATATACAAATATTTGCATGTACTATTCTTCTGAATCATTTGATTGTAACTTACAGACACTATGCTTTTTTGTCTCTAAATTTGTCAGTGTTCACTATATATTTCCAAAATTCAAGGACATTGTCTTATAACAGTCATATTGATACAATGCTATTTTTAATCCATGGTCTATATTCAATTATTCCAATAACAACCTTTATAACTATTTTTCTCCAAAACTAGAATCTCGTCCAAGATTATGCATTGCATTAGGTTGTCCTGTCTCTTTAGTCCCCTTTAATCCAGAACACTCCCTCTTTCATGAGCTCGATGTTTTAGAAGAGAACAGGCCAGTTATTTAGAGAATGTCCATTTGGGTTTGTTTAATGTTCCCTCATGATAGGACATGCATGGGGGGGAATGTATAAAATGATGTTATGTCCTTTCATTGTGCATATCAGGTGGCAGAAGATGGATTTGGCTTCATTATTGGTGATATTAACTTTAATCTCTGGTTAAGACAGTGTCTGCCAGGTTTCTACATTTTATTTTATTTTTATTTTTTGGATTTTATTTATTTATCTTTAGAGAGAGGGGAAGGGAGGGAGAAAGAGAGAGAGAGAAACATTAATCAGTTGCCTCTTGCATGGCCCCAACCCAGGGACTGGACCAGCATCCCAGACATGTACCCTGAGGGGAAATCCAACTGGCAACCTTTTGGTTTGTGAGAAAACACCCAACCCACTGAACTACACGAGTCAGGGCCAGGTTTCTACATTTTAAAGTCACTGTTTTCCCTCTGTAATAAGTAGTTTTTGAGGAGATACAGTAAGACTGTGTAAGTAGCATTTTGGTACCCATTGATGATTCCCGCCTAAATCGACTATTATTCCGATGGTTATCAAAGGTGGTTTTCGAACACCATCACTCCTCCTGTACTCCTTAGAGGGCATTCTAGGGTTAGAAGGACTTCCCCTTCTCCCTTCAATTGTTGGTCTGCACATTAGTTTATATCAGTAGAGAATCCTGGATTTTATTCCGTGGACTATAATCTTACTGTACTGACACTTGCCTTATCCCAGATTTGTTCAGTGGGAATCCTTCCAGGTGCTGTGGTTCTGAAATTCAATTGGACGTGTATGGCACCAAGTGCTTGGGGTAGAGAAGAAGGAGACCTCATTTATCCCGGGAGAGCTAAGAATAGGTAGTAACGTGAGTTGGGTCTTGAAGAGAACGCAGGAGTTTGCCAGTTGGAGGAGGATAGTCCAAGGACAGGGAACAGTACGTGCATTAAGGTAGGCATAGGGTTGGGGAATACAAAGACCAAAGGTCCAGTACACTAATAAATTCTGGACTAGATTGTTGACAATGTATCTTCCAGAGAACTGCAGAAACAACAGCAAAAGCCATTCAACATTTAACTTGGTTACAGAAAGGATTTGTTGAAAATAGGAAAATTATGATGTTACCATGGGGTTTTTAATAGTAGAATACAGAGACTGTGACCCTAGAATTATAATCTAAGACTTTAAAAGTGTATATTTTTGGAAGTTTAGAAGGAAATGGGTCCAGGTTTGCAGCCAATGTATCTAAATTAAAATTCAAGAATAAGTCATATAAAAACTAACCTTGCCCTGACCAGTGTGGCTCAGTTAGTTTGGTGTCATCCCACAAGGTGAAATGTCACCAGTTGGATCCCTGGTCAGGGCACATACCTGAGTTGCAGTCCTGTCCCCAGTCAGGGCAAGGGGCTGCAATCCAGATAACATTTCTCACATCAACGTTTTTCTCCCTCTCCTTCTCCCTTCTATCCGCCTATCTCTAAAACTAAATAAAATCTTTAAAATAAATAAATAAGCTAATCTCATTTTTTAAAAATCATAATTACCCTTGCTTTTTCTATCTATATCTATGTTTCTATCTATATACACATAGGTCTATAAGTAAAAAGCGATGGAAAAACACATACACATATTTTGGTAAACTATTTGAAAGTTTATTGCAGACATCACAATATTTCATGCTGTACTCTTTAGCATTCAACTTCTGAGAATGCAGACATTGTCTTACAGCATCGTAATGTCATTGTCAGGCCTCAGAAACTGACACAAGTAAGATAATATTACTAACATTCTGTTGATATTCATACTTGCTCAGCTATCCCCCAAATTCTCTATTTTTCATCTACTCAGAAACCAATCAGAACTGGGCATTGCATTTGATTGTTTCTTTAGTTTTTTTAGTTTGAAACACCTTTTGCCCACTTTTTTTTTTTTTTTGGTCTTTCTTTACATTAAGATGTTTAGAGTCCAGGCCAGTTATTTTGTAGAATATCCTATGAGACACATTTGAATGACTAAAGCCACATAATTAGACTCACCATTTAGCCATCATTAATACGATAATTTAATTCAGGCAGGTATTATCATTATCCTAACACTAAGAGGTCAAAGTGTATTGAGAAAAAAATATCACCCAAGAGATTTCTTATTAATTCCAAAAGGAGGAGCTGCCTTTATGATTAAGAGAGTCAGCCAAATCCACATTAACCAAGTGAACAAACTGAGCATTGCCAAGAATGGGACCAACTGTATCACGGGCATCCTGATGTGATGAAACCAGGAGCACATGCCTGTATAGAATTCTTCTCCATAGAAAGAGTCAGTGGATAGATACCATGAGGTGTTTGGTCTCTGCTCAATATAAGAGCTGATCATTAGGCCAACATGTGTGCACACCCATATGCCCCAAGAGATTAGAGTGATAGGGGAAGTTAGATATTTTCTGAGAAAAACAGTTTGTCATTGTGGTACAAAAGCATTTCTAGGGCCACTGCATATGACAATGCGCTACATGGCTCTAAGGGGCACTATTCACTTATGCAGAGAACCTCTGCCTAGAACAAATAGAAACCAGAGGTTCCCAACTGATGACCATGAATCCTGATGCAGTCTGTAGAAACATTCTGTTTTACCCATACCACATTTTTCCCTCTAAAATATTTTTAATGAAAATTCAGATTTTTTTTGAATAAGCAGATGGCGTGGCCCACATTCCCTTTTGATAACAATTGGCCTGAACTGTAGAGCAGCTGCCCCCCTATGGCACGGGCTATACCCTCTATCTCAGTTCATCCCTCCCCATGGCCAAGCACATGACACGGCCTGCCTCACTCACAGAAGTGGCCGCTGGGCCTCTGAGGATCGCCTTCCACAAAGGAGACAAGACACTACAGTTCATGCTGCCATGCACATTTTCCTAACACCCAGTTCACTTACTCACTGGAAAGTCTGAGTTGTCTCACAAACCAATGCAACTGTTCTCTCTGTCAATTAGTAATTCTGGGGTAATAGCTTTCTCACGAGGGCCTAAAGGGACTGACTGGCATAAAGAGAAATAGGTGTTATCATATAAGTCATGTCATTGAAAACCAAATTAAATTCAAGCATTCAACAATTATAAATATTTAAATGTACCCTAATTTTGTGCATATATTAATACCAAAAAATCACTTTGTAAAATTGTTTGTACATTTTAAAGTCTGCCTTTATAGACCAATTAAAAAGAATCTCCTGAAAGGCTATGTGACAAAGTCAGAAACTCCAAAAAAAATAATTATTAAACAAAGCAACACACTGGAAAAAATTATGGCAACATACAAAAATGGTAGATATTTCTGTATAATGAATACCTTTGAATCAATATAAAATCCTTCTAGAAGAGAAAGTAAGGAATATAAACAAACAAAAAATAGAAATTACCAACAATGAAATGGAAAGATACACACAAAAATGTGTTCAAACTCGCCAGTGACAAAAATGCAAATTAAAGACTCAAAGTCACTATATATTAAGGTTTATGACATAGATAATTAAAAACCATTAGTAAGCATTTCGGAAATGTGCATCTCATATACAGCTGATGGTAGTTTAAATTAAATTAGTACAAGCTTTCCAGAGTATAACTTAGCAACACTGCACTTTTCCTTCTATCCAATAATGTCACTTTTAGGAGTCTCACAGAAAGAACTGGATGAATGCATAAAGATGTAAAATTTACATCACAGTACTAGTGTTAATATTAAAAAGATACTAAAAAGCCAATGTCCATCAATAGAATACTGAATAACCTATGTTGGATCTGAAGCACTGACTTTACAGGTCATTTATTAGACAGTATACATGGCAACCTTAGTTAGCATGTAAAGAAGGCTCTTTCCGTACAGAACAATGTGAGAAGGAAAACACACTACAAAAGCGATGTACTCTATTTTTCCTTATTTAAAAACATACAGAGGTATAATGACATAATATTTTGAAGTGTTAACTAGTTTTTTCTTTTAAATGCATTTTTAGCCCTTAGCTTTTTCTTCATTTAAATATACTGGGGGAAGGGTTTCTCAAAGAAATACAAATGCTTGAATTTTGAATTTCCAAATGAAATTTTAAAAGTTTTGAAAAAGACAAAAGCCTTCTCTTTCCATTCATTTTATTGTGTTAGAAGACACTGAGTTTTTTTGAATCTCAAAAACCAGAGACACAAAAACACAGAACAAAAAATGTTTCTGTCCTAAATACTCATGGAGGACTGGGCAACAAATCAGAGACAATTATCTCCTTCGACAAGATGAAGACCCCATGACTTGGAAGGGAGGAAGAGAACACTCAGTTTATGCTGAGTGTGTCTCTACAAAGAGCCCTGTGCCATAACTGGGGGTGCATGGTGGAACAAAAGAATATTCATATCCTGTCCTGATAAATTTGGGATTCTGACCAGCTCTCTGCAAAAACTAAGAAAGTAGGAACATCCAGGTGTGCCCCTCCAACCAGGAAAGTTACAGCATCCAGAGGGGAGACATGGGGGTGATGCCTTCGGGGCAGAGAGGGCCTGCCAAGTCCCCCAAGCCCAAAGCAGTCTAGGAGACCCCACAAAATAACCTCATATCCCAAGAAAAGCTCAGAAGTGGCTAAGAGAGATCACAGACCAGGACAGACTCCAAGTCAAGACAGAAGACACAGAGCACATGGACAGACAGAGTTCCCATGAATTCACGCCTTGGCAAGGGGTGTGTAGGGCCAGAAGTGGAGAGGAAAGGTAACACCAGAGTGCAGTAGTGACAAGTGGCATCAGTGTGACGGAGGCCCTTCATTGCTTTCCCTCACCAAATTTAGTGCAAACCTCGCTAAGGGCGTGGGAGGAGAAGGGAAGGGCAGAGCTCATCTGGGAATGAAAATGGAAAAACACTTAATTGACAGAGTACTTGAATTTACCAGGATTAATTTTCCACTACTCAGGGGAACAAGGCCTCAAGATAGACAGTAAAATCAAATTTAGAAAATACAGTGATTTTGTCACACCTCTAGGTATGTGTCTTAGGAAATTGCCACTTTCTACACATACACAGAAAACATCTTAGGAAAACAGACGCAAAAATGTTAACAGCGGTTAATGCAAGGAGGTGGAACGAGTCGATCTTTTTCTTTATACAGTTCAGTACTTCATAAATGTCTTGCAATGAACCCATATTACTTTTGTAAATAGAAAACAAGGCTATTTTGAAGACAGGAGGTAAATAACAATTATTTTGCCTTAAAATGTTTTAAAGAAATTAAAGAATAATTTGATTTTTAAAATAATTATGGCACCAAAATACAATGAGCCATTTCTCTCCATTTCTCTCTTTTTACTTTAAGTTATCCAGAGTTCCACATATGAAATTGAGGGACAAAAAAACTTCACTTACATCAGTGATCGCCCTGTCAGAAAAGAGTAGAACATGTGCTATTTAAACCATTTATGCACTGAATGGACGTGCTCATCCACACAGAGGAAATCAATGGGCAGGGGAGAGTTACTGCCTCTTTAAAAAACATGTAAAATCCTAATTTGCTTAAAATACACACAGGAACCCAAAGGCCTTAATAACCTTAATTACAATTTCCTCCAAGTAGAACATTCATAAGCCTTAAATCCTTTTACTGAATTTTATTGCCAGTAATTAGGCAAAGCATACAGAACTGAGTGCATGTGCATGTATATGTGAGCATTTAGATTTAATATAATCAAGAAACATTTGTGTCATTTAGTCCACATTTTCAATGCAGAATAAGAATATTTAAGAAAGGAAGAGAGAGGAAAAGCATTCAGAATAGGTGGAAAGAAGGAATTTCTAGACTAGTTCAACATCCAAATGAATATAGTATTCTGTTTATATAAATGATTTGTTTTAACTATTTCTTAAACTTTCCAAAAACATATTTAGTTGGGAAGCTGGAGCGGTACATTAGGAAAGTGTGAAACTTGCACTATGCAAGACGAGCTCAGCCCCACAGCAATGCCTTACCTGGAGACAGAATCTCAGGCCTCACCACGCACCTGCTGAATCCCAATCCATATTAAAACAAGATCCCCAGTCAATTCCGACATGTTGCTTAAAGGCATTTAGATCAGAGTTTTAGATGTAGTGCCACCCACCCTCAAAAAATAAAATAAGAAAAATAAATCTCTATACCTAAAATTTCCCTTTTGCCTTCTATACATCAATTAATATTGATTTAAGGGGCAATTAATATATATCTCTATCAAAAAACCCCACAAAAGTCATGATTCAAGTGGAATCTTATTTTATTCTCTCAATCTTAAACTGAAAATTGAAAATGAGTTGGTGTGCAAAAGAAATGCCAAGAGTAGAAGGTTAATTTCCCAGAGTTATTACTTGACCCTATTCAACCTACAGTAAAGGCAACTACTAGGCCACAAAATACCATCACACTCCATAGAATCATCTTACAAACCTTTGCAACCTTTCTGTGAATTAATAATTATGAGATAATAGATTTTATTCATTATAGCCTAGAAGTGACCAGTTGGCATTAAAAGAAATACATGTTATTATATAAGTCATAGCAATGAAAAACAAAATTAAATTCAAGTATTCAACTATTATAAACATTTAAATACACATGATAATGAGCTCTTCCCAAGTGTTGAAAATGAGTACACTATATAAGGGAGAATTAACAAAAATTAGGAAATATAAAAGTTAAGGTTTTCAAGTTTTTATTCATTGACATTCACAACCCTCATACTGGAATTTACCCTAGATCGACAACCCACACAAACCTGGCACAGATCAGAGTCTAATGGGTCTTGCCACATTGGATCAGACTCATGATCCTTCCTGTCCAGGATTCTGATGATGGCACCAAGGGACACGCTGTGGGAAGAATGGCTGTTCTTTGATGTCAACCTCAAAGGCTAGGAGTATACCCAAAACATCCTAGCTCTCTGTAATAACCTATTATGGATCTGTCATCCACAAATTTAGTTAAATCATGTTGGAGGTTATTTATATTTTCCACCCCTACTTCCTCTTAAAGTAATCAGTTCCATAAGTTTATAACTAGTTGGATAGGGTGATAGTTTCTGGTCCCACTGATCACCAAATCTTGGAATAAGGCAGTGTTGTTACTAACAATACCATTCATATCATTCATGACATAAAAAAATGGCTGTATCTCCTCACCCTTGTGTCTATACATTCCTACTGATTTTCTTTACTCCCTATGGGCAGTCAACACCTATCTTGACCCTTTTAGTATGCTTCCTATATCTTCTCCAATTTCGTTACATATCTTCTGGGAGAATTATCAGTCTATTACAAGGAGCGGGTACACTACTAATTTGTCCAAAGATAAGAGAATGTGCCCTACTTAACCTCAAATTTCATTTCCTGGTGATTAAAGACCTCAGTGGAAATCCTTAGGTGTCTTGTAACCCCTCATCAATACCAGTAACTTTAACATAAACTAGACACTTAACTTCCCATGTTTACAATTCACCTTCTTTGTGTCTTTTTTGTTTTTGTTTTGTTTCATTTTGTTTTGTTTTGTCTTGACTTCACCATTATATTTGTCCATCATTGTAAACAAAAACTCATATGCATATTTCCCAAGACAGCATCCTGTAAACTAGTCAGTCTAGGTTGTAGCAAATCAGAGACTATGAAAGAAGTTTCTTCAAAAGGATAAAATTAACAAACTAATTAACATATTCTAAAATACTGGAAAGATATGTAGGCAAGTTGAAGATTTAGAGTTGAATTAGGCATACATCTATAAGGAAAAAATCATATGTAAAGAAAATAAGTTATACAGATAGGAAATGTAATAAATAGGAGGTCTGTCCAGAGGTATCCAGCATGTAATATGAAAAATAGAGACATTATTGAAAATGATACAAGAAACACTATACATAGGACAATGACGCCTTAGTGCATTTCAAAGTAGTCACCTTGGGACCTCACACAGTTCTCCCAATGGCCATCAGCTGACCCACTGTATTTTCCTAAATCTCATCGACAGTCTGAAATCTCTTCCCTTTCAAAGGTGATTTTAGTTTTGAGAAAAGCCAGAAGTCACTGGGCACCAAATCTGAACTGTATGGGGGCTGAGTCAACTGAGTAATTTGATGTTTTGCCAAAAAACTCCACATGAGATGTGATGTATGAGCAGGTATATTGTCATGATGAAGCTGCCAATCACCGGTTACTCATAGCTGTGGCCTTCTGAATCATCCAGATAGTTTTCATGGAGGAATCTTCAAGCTTAACACAAAATATGATGCAGATTTTTTGCTCTGCTCACTCAGTCATTTTGAATGCAACAGCCACACAGTACACATGCTCACTCAGTGGTGTCTACCACCTCCACTAACTAGTACAGTGAAGTCGTCATTGTTCATGCATGTGCATTCCAGTCCAGTCTCATTGGCTGCCAGGTTACATTGATGTCCTGTCCCGCAAACCCCTCTCATCGTATTAACAATGTCTGTACTCTTTCCAGACAGACCTCATACATATACACACATTATGTGCCTCAGCTGTGTTTGCATGGTTATAAGGATATAAACACCAACTATTCATCCTTCCAAAACTATACTACAACTCTCCTGGAAGGATGGGGAGGAGAAGCAAACGTGTGTATGGCAAGGAAGGGAACTGGTGACAGGGAGCTAAATCCTTATCTCCCATAATGTAAATTCAACAAATAATGCCCCCCCCAAAAAAAAGACAGAGCAAGAGCAATAAAAGCACGTTATGAGGAGTTATGGATATAAATACCCAAAGATTTTAAAAGACTTTCAAGTAGTCACAGGAGAGGTAGCAGGAGGGCATTGGGACAAGAACAATAGTTTATCATAACAACCCTGGAAAAACATTTGAGCTAAACTATGTGTATGTATAACTTTAATAAAAACAAAATTTTAAAACAAAGGATGTACTTATTTTCTTGCAATATTAGTATAAATGATTGATCTATACTTGGGAAAATTTCTTCTAAATATACTTTCTAAATTAGAAGAAATTCCAAACTAAAGATTCAATTACATAGTACTTACAAAGACAAAGGGAGAGAAATATACAGCTAAATGCTAATATTCTGTGGGCTATCAGCAATCAATGTAATGATATTCAAATCCCAGATTTTTTGTAATTTCTACCAATCAGAAAAGTAACAAAAAACTCTTTAGAATCTGAAGTCCCATTCTATGGTATCTGATGTAGAGAAAAACAAAAACATTATATATTTGCCATAATGTTTTTCTTTATTTAATTGTGAATAAAAGAATACCCTTTATATTTACATTTCCTTACTAAAAGGGGATTTCACTTAAATCTTGGCCAAAAGTTAGAGTTTCAAGACAGAAACACAGCTGATCTCATTCTATGATTAACTTTGGGGGGGATCTCTTATTTTACTCGGGGGAAAACGAGGGAATTAATTAATACAAGCTATCATCACGCATTCTTATATAAAACATTGGGTTCACAAGGAAAGAATGTTTATATTAATGACACATGGCATTTGTAATAAATCCTTCTCACAACATAAGAGAGTCCTCTAGCAGCCAACCAGATTAAGTAGGACCACAACAAGTAAAACCAGGCCACACAGAAGTACTTTCCTACATAAGAGACAAAACAATACATGTAAGATTTCAATAGTTTCTTAAGCTGTTCCAGTGTTGGCTACAACTTACATCTTTCCAGACTTAGCAAAAATACAGACATTATCCAGACTTAAGGAGTTTCATATTCAATAAGAATTAAAATTCTTTGTTCCCCTTTGCCAAGTTGTCTCAAATTCTTAAACAGGAATAAAAAGGGCACAGGGACATGATAGAAAGTACAGATAAAGCATTAAAATGAGTCATGTATCACCAAATATGAAGTTTTTTTCTGTAAAACATGAAGAATCTAAAAGTGCCAGGACTCTAACGTTCATGCCTTCATGGACTTCTCGTGAATTTGGCTTTTATAGTTAACAATTCATACTTTAAGAAAACAGACTTCGAGCCAGCCCAAGGACTGCACATATGTTATTGCCTATATGTTTAACATAGTTTTGAAAACTGACGTATGGCAGTATATTTAAGTGCAGCCAATACAATATAGATTATTTAAAATATAAATACAAAAGAGATGTATATAAAAGCAAGCCTGATAGATTTATTATTTTATTTCTGTTCCGTAGACCTCATAGTCTACTGTTTTCAAAACGAACAAACTGAATGAATTTAATTCACAATGTTACAGTGAACTACCCAGTGTGCAGTGGGGTTCTTTATTTTTTTATGAAAAATAGAGACATTTATTGAAGAGGATACAAGATACAAGAAACATTGTACATGATTCTTATTGTAAAAACAAACACAACCTACTCAGCTTTTTCCCTCTTGTTCCTTCCTCACATGGGCTGCAAAGCTGACCCCTGCTCCGTGGTAGCCTTTCCCTTCTGTGGGTTTCTCTCAGCCTTTTTGTCTGAACCACATTATAATCACATGTTTACGTGCTACTTTTAAACTTTCCTTTGTTGGTTTATTTTTTTTTTAACTTTTCATTCAAATCAAGCTGGGTGAGAAAAAGCACAATTACCTCCTTTCTTTTTTGTTTCTGTTATCTTTTTTGTTATTCTCTGCGTTTCGAACAATAGTCTTAGAAATTCTAAAGCACTTGCTGATTGAGTGCATGTGAAAGATATGACAGCTTCATTTTTCTTGCAAATAGAATAATCACCCATTGGTATACGCTTTCCTCTAAATGTTCTTAAAAAGACTAGACTTTGGGTTCTGTGTTTAGTACTAGTGTAGGAAGAGTAACAGGTAACTTACCATGTATCAGACATTACTAGTTGCCTACCCTTTTTTCCAGATTCCAATTGTCTTTGGGGAGGCCATCTGCTTGGCTAAACGACTAATTTACCCGACCCTTGATAGTTAGGGACCCGCTAGTCAGGGACAAGGGTATGGGCCAGGGGCATCTCTCTCCATTTTTTTATAACCCAAAAGCTTTTCCAGAAGTGCTGTCCAGAAGACTTCTGCTCGTATTTTAGCAACTCAAGCCTTAGTTCCATCCTAGACTGCCATGTCCTCACCAGGGCCAGCTAACCAACTCCTACCAATCTTCCCTCACCAATGCGTCCTGCACTTCGAGAACTTCTCTGCATGGGTTTCTATGCCCACGTTGCTCACTGCAGAACTTGGGCTATCCCGCCAGCAGACACACTTCCATGCTTCCAATTCTCACCTCGATCTATCTAATCCTTTCTCCACTAAACTTTCAGAGGGATTTAAAAATTAAATAAAAATCCTATCATCCCTCGTTAAAAAATCCACTATAGTCTCCACTACCTAAAGAAATAAGACCAGCCTCATCCCTACACAAATACCACCTCAGCCTCTCGAGTTTCTGCTCTTGCTCTTCACCATCCAACCCCAACTGCCCTTATTTTTCTAATTGCTTTATATTCATAGTCTGGGGCTCACATCAGGTTTTATTTCACTCATTCATTCAGCATTTATGATTATTTTCTATGTCCTATACACGAGGGACAAAAGGATAAGTAATGTGACATATTATTTCTTAACTTCAGGCATGTGCAATCCCCTCCAGGGAGCCTGCTCTGATATTCTAACCACTTTGCAGGGCTGCCAGACCACGACAGGATGCCCGAGACAGGCTGGACTGTCTTTATTTATTTATTTATTTTTACTGTGTGTGTCACATTATGACAGAATTACCCAGCTGTCTGTATGTCTTCCCCAGGAGACAATAAGCTCCTCAAGGACAGGTGTAACCTCCTATACATTTTGACGTATCCAGGGTCTACCTTGGTTCTTTGCATCTAGTGTAGATGTTCGTTATTACACAAAAACAAATAACTAAAATGCAGTGCATTTCCATTTGTAAGTTTTAATGCACACATCTTTTACTTGGTTAGAAAATAAAATAAGGCTCCTAATCTACAGGAAGTTTCTGTCTAACTTAACAAGATATACATGTGCAATATGCTAAACTTTATACAATATTAAATAATACAGAGGAAAATCTCTAAGGTTTGATCTCAATCATTTTGAACAATCTCATGACATTGTCTTATAGATTATGGTTTTGAAAGACAAATCAATTGCATTTCTTTGCCAGAGAAACCATTAACCACTTACTGAGACAGTTTGACTCATGAGGATCTGTAAATAAACTGATTTTTATCCCCAAACCTGCCTCCTTTTCTGCTACCCTGCACCCCCATTTTCCACTTGGGTATCAGTTCCTTAGACACACCGAACAGTTTCCACAAATAAAAGCAAGTTGACATTTATGGCAGTTCTTCTTGCATATTTAAGGCATGACACTTTTTATTTCAAATCATTGATTTAAATTGAATTTTTCCCCTCCCCACACACAGGTAGGAAGAGTCTCATTCCCCAACAGTTTGGAGCACACGGCGGCTGAACATATTAATTTCTCCATAGCTACAGAAGGAAAGGGGCCATGCCTCCCTTCCACTTAAAAGATGAGGTTCTATCCCTCTCCTTAGTTGACCATAATCGTCTCACTGCCAATGGGCTCAGGAAGGAAAAGTGGTGACTTCATCACCCTCATCATCACAAGGAATCTTGTTAGAGAGGTGAACACCCATCTCAACTTCCCTGGGCTTCGACAGTCCCTTTACAAACCTCACCACATCCTCCAGCTAATACCCAGTCCACACCTTGTGCCCCGATGAGTCAGCTATGCCCCTCCCTAATGTGCTACTGTGAAGGTCCTGTCGAGAGCATCACCCCTAATCTCATCTGCCCTGGAATCGAACTCTAAGGTGCTGTCTTTAGTGCCTTCTAAAGGAGGTTTCGAGGTCACAGTGGCCCCTCTCTCCTCAGGGAGCACAGATAGGGCAGTCCGCTGCCAGAGCAGGTTTCCAACAATGGAAGGAAAGTCCATTCTCCCTTCCTGGCAGTAGTAACAAAATGGAGGCGTGACTTTCTTGAAGTCCCCACCTTTGCCTTGGGGGAGGAGAAATATTGCCCCTTCATCCCAAAGCTCTCAAACATGTAGGAGAGTTTCTGAGCGTGACACTATAAACACCCTGAAAATATTGGAAAATGACAGAACAGTAGTTATTTATTTTAGCCAGGAGAATACAAGTGTATTTGTGTACAATACATGTAACTAAAATGAGAACAAAAGGAGAGAAAGAGGGGAAAAGGAAATGAAGGGGGCAAAGCAATTGATTTCTTATCATGAAATGGCTCAATAATCGAGTTTTCAAATGGAACCCCCTTGGTAT
Organism: Tonatia bakeri; assembly: GCA_004024845.1. Taxonomy (NCBI): domain Eukaryota; kingdom Metazoa; phylum Chordata; class Mammalia; order Chiroptera; family Phyllostomidae; genus Tonatia; species Tonatia bakeri. The sequence goes on from PVIA01000802.1 coordinate 66,317, forward strand.
TCACATGGCATTTACGATTCACTCTTCAGAAACAGTGAAAATAAACCCCTTCATGGTCACAGCAAAGGAATAAAATTGTATCGCTTGAATCAAATGCAGCAAATCCAGAATTGAGAAAAATGGCCCGGAGGAGCAGGCCACGTGGCCCCCCGAGATCATTGGAAAATGAAGCTTAGAAAGCACCAGCTTCTGGTTAAAGTCAATCACCCCCAGAAACAACAGAGTCTTTGTCAAGGAAACTCGAGTTCAAGTGCATGAGGATCAGATAAAACGCAACACATGGCATCTGAACTAAAATGATATGCTTTGATTTTAGATTAAAAGTTAAGCCAGCAGAATGCAAACACTTAAGAGAAAGGATGTACAAATAAAATTAAGATTGGCTTCCTCTAAGGTGGTGACAGTTAAATAGAAAGGTGGTTATGTTAAAGATGTTGTGGAGCAGCCCCGTAAACATCTTCACTCACAAATCCACAATAGATACGGCTCTATTTAATAAGACATTGTGTTACGGTCACAGATAAGAAATATTAGATAACCAAGTGTTTAGAAAAATACATTGTTTAGTAGACTACTGATAATAAAAGAACAACTATTAATTCAAAAAAGCGCATGGCCCGCCTTGTGGTCTCTGAGGCCTGCACCCTGCCCAGGGAGGAGGAAGTGGTGGATGGAAGGAGTTATGCGGGGCTGTGTCTCAATTACAGCTATAAAACCAGGCACCCAAATTCTTTTAGAACCTCTCGTTAGAAGCTGCTCAGATTACCTAAGATAATAAAAAGCCAGGAAGCATAAGGGCTCTTTTGACCACACATTAAACATGAATTAAATTACTGAAATTTCATGGTGTGTAGTCCCAATATGGTGTGTTTCTGTGTTTAAAAGTAAAAGAATTTAATAAATTTAGACACTGAGGATACTACTGAAGGAAGAAAACTAAGTTAACACATGACACGAAAATTGTCTCCATCAAAGACAAGTTAGAGAAAACTTGGATTAAGTTGCTGTGATGAAATAAAAATTAATCTGAAAATATGCTTGCACGAGGTTTATTTTTTACAGCACTGTTTGTCCCTGCAAAATACTAGGAGCAACCTAAATGCCCATCAACAGGACAGTAGTGGGTAATTTTGGTACAACTACATAACAGGGCACAATGCTGCCATAAAAAGAAAAAAAAAGAATAAGGGAGATCTCTAAACTGGTATGAAATATTAAAAAAAAAAGCAAAGTGCAAAACAATGTTTAATGTATGTTATCTATGTTATCTTTGATAGAAAAAAGGGAGGGAATGAGAAAGCATATACGTCTGCTCATTCGTGTAACAAGATACATAACCAGGAGCGAGCGAGATTAGTCGTCTGCAGCAGACAGGTGGAATGGAGTAGGAAAGGGAAACATGAACAGGACAGGAGGGATAGTGTGTGGGAAGCACACACACCTCTTCGGCAGTGTTCTGACCCTCAAAGTCATAGTCATATTTGACATACTTAAAAATAAGTGAAAACGATAAGGGTGGAGAAGAGGAAAACCACAATAGAAAATAAATCAATCTAACTGAATTTCAAATGAAGAACAGAACTACACTGCAATGGGAGGGAAACTAATCTAAGGAACTTTTGAATAGTATTTTGACTACATACTCTCAGAGACAATGAGCACTGCGAACAAACACTCATTCACAGCACGTTTCTCACAGGGGCATGAGTTAGTATTTGTAAAGGTATTCTATGTGTATTTTAGAATTGTGCGAATATCATGGATGAGAGGGGTTTCCCATTGTTAGAAAAGAGAGTTAAAAACTTGGATTAGAACTGAAACAGAATTTTTTTTCTTGTGCATCATAACACATTAGTGGAGCAACTGAAAAAAATCGAATACGTTCTAAAGACAACAGTATTATATCCATGTTACTTTCCTTATTTTAATTGTGGTTATAAATTAAGTTTTTGTTTTTAGGGAATACATATTGATGTTTCTAAGGAACATTGTCACTAATTTACCCACAAAAATTCAGGAAAATTAGAGACATGACATAGCAAATACAAAGTGTGGTAAGATATTAATATTTGAGGAATCTGGGTAAAAGTTTGTAAGAATTCTTTGTACAAATTTTTTGAACTTTTCTATCTATAAGTCTGAAATTATTTCAAAATAAAAAAACACAACATAGCAATCCAAGTTTAGGCAGAAAATGCAATAACCAACCAATAATTACCTATAAAAACCTATACCAATTAATACAAGTCATTTTGGTCCTGGCCAGTGTGGCTCCACAGGTGGGAGCACCGTGCTATAAACTGAAAGGTCGCGTGTTTGTTTGATTGCTGGCCAGGGCACATGCCTAGGCTGCTGCTTCAGCCCCAGAGGAGAACTTCTGAGAGACAGCCAATCAACGTTTCTCTCCCAGGGATGTTTCTCTTCCTTTCTCCCTCCCTTCCTCTCTCTCTAAAATCAAAAAAGCATGTCCTCAGGTAAGAATAAAAATATATAAATGATTTTGTGAAATTACTCCTGGCTTTTCCAAGGAACTGGATCTCTATAGCCCTTCTATATTATCTGGACCTTTTGAGTTAAACCAAAAAAAAAAAAAAATACCTCTGATATTGCTTAGATAACAAGGCTCATTACTCAAAAGACTAACATTACCCAAACATACTGCATTTTCCTTCAGATTTCTCAGTGAAGAAAATTATCTAACTGATGGATTCATTAACAAATAGTTATTGAATAAAAGACACTCCGTAGACGCTTACACAGATAGCATCTACATCTGGTTCCTCCAGCTTTAGTAGTCCAGCACCAACAACAAACTACCATAGAGGTTTATCCAGTGGCCTTTGCCAAATGAATTATCAGTCTGGTAGGATTACCACATGCAGATAGAACATTCAAAATAGTCATGGTAATAAAAACAATTCTTGAATAATAATTTCAAGGAACTTACTGGAAATGCATCCTTCATTACAAAGGCATTTTTATATGGGAAAATACAAGAGTAGAGAACTTGTATTTTTTTTAAAAATTAAACAACACATGAGTTCAATTATAGCAATCATTCCAAATTACCACTATCCATTAGATTCTTGTTTATCGAGCTATCTCTGACATTTAATATTGTGTAACTTTAGCATGCACAACATGCTGACTTCATACATTTATATATTGCAGTATGATGCCCACTGCAGTGTGAGCTAACATCTCCGTCACATCACATAAATCACGGCCCCTTGGAATGGACAGATTGGCATGGATGTAGTTTGGGGAGTGAATTCTAAGTAGTTCTTTGCAGAGTCTAATAGGAACAGTAAAAAGGGATTATATTTCTTCCTTTTAGGATTTCATCATTCTCAAAAATAAAACCATCCTTGACGTTTCCATTTACTCCCTGATATATTTTCATCTGGTTTTATTTTCAACTGGCTACAAGCTCCTTTCTACATATTTACATACTCAGATTCAATGTAACTCCTACACCCTTCAAAAATTCTTCAGTGGCTCCCAATGTCTACTGATAACCGTTGGCCTCCCACTCTTTATTTCCAGCCTACTGGACATTATTATATATGCCACAAGTGCAGTGACCTGCCATTTTCTCTATATTCTACCATCCAACAAATAAAAGCTTCAAGTTTCTAGCCTGACACTCAAGAGACCAACCACCCAGTCTGTCCAGGACTGAGGGTTTTCCTGGGATACAAGGCTTGCAGGGCTGGCACCTGGAGTCTCAGGCAAATCGGGACATCTCGTCACCCTAGCTCTGGGACCTAGCAGCTGAGCTCTTGACCTCCTGAAGATACCTTTGCTTATGATACTCACTTTCTCTGGCTCATCCTGCCCCCATTATCTCCACATATCCAAGTGAAAATTGTTCAAGGACTTATCTAATGGCCATGTTCTCTGTCAAGGTTTTTCTCTTCTCCACTCCTGGAATTTCTCCTCACTGTAGATTCCAAAGCAACTCAGTTGTGCCAGTTCTTCCCTGTTTTGCAGAAAGAGGGGGGACACTTACACCCTATTCCTGATGTTTCCTTCTTCACATGGGTGTGGGGTTTACATCAGATGTAAAGAGAGGAGAGGGGAGCCCTGGCTGGCGTAGCTCAGTGGATTGAGCGCGAGCTGTGAACCAGGCATCGCAGGTTCGATTCCCAGTCAGGGCACATGCCTAGGTTGCAGGCCATGTCTCCCAGCAACCGCACATTGATCTCTCTCTCTCTCTCTCTCTCTCTCTCTCTTTCTCTCTCTCTCTCCCCCTCTCCCTTCCCTCTCTAAAAATAAATAAATAAAATCTTTAAAAAAAAAAGAGGAGAGGGGAGTTCTCTGTATGCAGAATTTGGGACAAGGAACTATGCATTGCAGACGCATGCCCTCCTCCTTCTTCTCCTCTATGGAATTTGCTTTCACTCCCACAGTATTACAGAAGTGGGATCCACGTGGAGGCCTATGGTGGTCCACATTGCCTGTGCCTGGCTGGGTCTGAATCCAAGGAATGGGGTCAGGAGGCTCATTTTTGCTGTACATTAAAGCCGTGTTCTCTAGTATCAGCTTTACCAGGAACAAAAATATGTAATTTTTCATCTGAAAACCTTGATTTGTTATCACTTAAGTTGGGTATGTATTGGGTTGCCCAAAAAGTCCATTATTTTTTCCATACAATGGCTCTAGTTGCACTTAGTTGTCTATAACTTCATTCAAAAGAATTTTGTTAGACTGTATTGTGACAGATGTCATATCAGTGTGCATTTGAAAAACAGCTTATCAAAATTGGTGAATTTTTGTATAGCTCTTTTAATATTGAAGATGGAAGAAAATACACAACATTTCTGGCATGCAATGCTTTAGTATTTCAAGAAAGGTAAAAATGCAACTGAAATTCAAAAGAAGATTTGTGCAGTGTATGGAGAAGGTGCTGTGACTGATCAAATGTGCCAAAAGTAGTTTGCAAAGTTTCCTGTACTATTGACGTCTTGGCCAAATAATTCTCTGCTGCAAGGCTGTCTTATGCATTGGAAGATGTTTAGCAGCACCCCTGGCCTCTACCCACTAGAAGACAATAAGTGGGAGATAGCTGATACACTCAAAATATCCAAACCAATAAAGTTATTGGTGAAAATGAAAAATGTGTCTTTTATGGAAAAAAGTGTAACAGACTTTTTGGCTAACTCAATAACAGGGATGCTATTTACTGACCACCTGCCCTTTTACACCGTAGGGCCCTTTAACTAAATCTGGATCACCTCCATAGCACATAACACAGTGCCTCACAGGTAGGAGACACTCCTGTCTAACTAAACAGATACAAATAACTTACTACAGATATTCTTTTCTGAATCACGACAGAGTGCAGTCAGTTCAAATCCTGGGGCTGGAGCAAAGTCACCTTAAGAGAGTCTCTTAACATCCGAGTCCAAATTTTGTCCCAGTTTGAGGAGTTGCTATAGAGACTTTTGGTCCACACAGCCTCAAATATTTAAACTCTAGCTTACTACAAATCCCCCTCTTCTAAGGATTGTTGTGAGGATAACACATCAGATTTTATTTATCGCTAGGGCCTAGCGTATTAATGGCTGTTGTCAGTTTAAATACCACAGTAACTTTAAAGTAATATTTTAAAAGAAAATTCCTATGAGCATACAAAATTAATGACCAAGACACCCTGTTCTCAAATATCCCACACCTAAAACAGGGGCAAGCCCACAGGAATCATCATTTTTCACTTGCCACCAATTTGGAGGCTCAGGAAGCATCATGTACCACAAGACTCTTATACTGCAAAGCATCACCCAGACATTTATCAGTGTTTCCAAGAACGACGACTCAAGGGAGAAGATATACCAAACATTTTTTCCACTAAAAGGAATCTTGAAATAGAACTTGAGCAACAAGTATATTTACATATTTAATATTCTTTAATGGATGAGAAACAGAGGATACTGATGGGAGTTATTTCAGCTTGAAATGAGTTGTGAACACAAAGACGCCTGACCGAGACGGTGCAATAATTCTCCCTCCAATTAACTTTGACTCCTTTAACATCGTGTTTAGTGCCTGGGATCCCAGATCCAGACAGTCCCTGTCCTTGTAGAAGTCAGAATCCAGTAAGGAACACAAACATGCATTTAACAGGGTTATCTGAATTCTTGTAACTGGAGTTCAAACACTTTTAGAAGAAATGACCCTTCTCCCCTTTGCTGAGCTCCATGTCGTTTTTGTCTGTTACCAGGGATCGAGGGGAAAGTGTAGTATGGGGGAGTCCTAGAACAGATACAAACTCAAGGCAGCTAGGCTTGGGATGTGTTGGCCAGCCCCTTGGCCAGAAGTTAAAAGGGTGAGGAATCGTAGCTGAATAAGCTGGTTGAGGAAACGCTGTGGAGAGACCCAAGCAGCATTCATTCATAAGATCAAAACACACCTTAAAGTGCAGCAGGGTAAGAGTGTCTCTGCCTCTGCATGTAGCCCAGCATGGCCTGCACCCTATAGGTTGGCAACATGAGAAACTTCAGAAGCAAGAGTCTTTGGCTCCTGCCTGATACCTACGCTCACGAGCAGTGGTCATGGTGAGGCTCCCCCAAATGGCCTCACGAGCCACGGACATTGACGAGTGGCTGTCAAAGCAAGAGAGGGAAGTCGTGATGGATGTCATAGGGTGACTGCCTGTGATGCCCAGAAAAAACTGGAGAAACTGAGTGGGAGTGGAACCCATGGCCATGGCTTTAATTTGCCGTACTCACTTAGGACACACATGAAAATAAAACCAATACAATAGAGTAAATGCTACAACAGAGGTGTGTGCAAGCTCCTACAGAATCCAGAGAAGGGGCCCCAATTCCAGCCACTTGAAACAAGTCAGAAAGAACTCTAAAGAAGGCAAGTTTTGTTTGCTTTTATGAAATGGCTTTCTTTTTTTACATTTCTGCCAACTATTTAACTTTCCTCCTCCTGAAGGTATAGTATAACAACAGGATACATTTCATCAACTGTTTCTAACACTCATGGAAATCATTGTGTGGGGTCCCTGAAGAACTGGCAAATGCATTTTCCTACTGATGATTATACTGTTGGGTTAATAGTCTTGAGAGATCAAGATGACTTTTTATGCTACCAGAGAGTCGCATCTCCTGTTTATTGAGTTTTTATCAGGCTCAGCCAATTCCATTGTTAAATTATTGTCTCTCACAGGATATGCACTGAAGTTACATTTTCAAACTGAAACAAACATAACTTGAACCAGCCGATTTATAAGCCATGGTATTATAGGCTTGAAACTACCACCAGATTCATCTTTCTTCAAATAATGGCTATTAAGAGGGTACTTAAACAATCCCAAAGACCTTGCATCACTAATGGATCACCATTACATGGTACAGAAAACTTGACTCAGGAAGTTGTGAGAGTAAACAGATGAAGTCCATTATGAGCTTTTCTTTCTTGTGGTATAACTAAATGGACTTATTATGCTACCAACTTTACAAAAATAAATTGTAATGTTTATTACTGATTATTAAAAACACTATGCATCCCATGCACTTTGAAAGATACACAGAGTAGGCTGTGAATCTATTTTTTAAAAGGGGACCAAATCTTTTATGTTTGCCAAAAGCCCTTTCAGAACAAGAAGAATACAAGTATTAAGTGTCACCTGAATTAGAATTTTTAAAATGACATAAAAATCAGAACACAAAAAGATCATAATTTTGAATGTTGGAAATTCAAAAAGAATCATGAATAAAAATGTGAGAGCAACATTTACTGACACAGGGAATGCCAAAGATTGAAGCTTTGGTTAGTGGACTTTGCTTCAGGTTTTTTCCCTCTCTGTTCATGGAAGAGGAGAAAATGAAACAGTGACCTTGAACCAGGAGACACACAAAACTAACGAGATTATGTGCATCCTCTGGAGACAAGTGACTAGGTTCCTTCCTCTCTAGCACAAATAGAAAAGAAGAAAAAAGGTAATAGAATAAAACAGGATTGGTGCCCACATCTTGCTCATAACACAAATGGCCCAGTAGCTACAATGGTGGCTTAGACTGGCAGAGAGCAGGGAGGGAGGGGACAGGTGGGCTGTCACCGCACACAGCAACACCACAGCTTGTTCAGGCTGCAGCCTGCATGCGGGACTTATGACCAGACCACAGGCAGATAAAACAAATACAAATTCTGACTCCGATCCTGCTTCTCCCACTCAACCACTTCAGGAAATCGCCTTGTACACACTTGTCTTAATTCTAAAATTACATTTTTTTTAAAAAAAAAGGAAACCATGAAGGGGAATTGAAAGGACAGGAGTTACAGAAAAAAAAAAAACCATTGGTTCTACCAAATTTACATAATATTGTGTACACTATACATAATCATAAACATTTAAAATATCCATAGTTCACACACAGTCCGTCCCTCTGAGATGGACTCATCTTTTCTGCTAAACAATGAGCTCCTTGAGGACAGACACTTAACATTTTATCACTGGCCCCTTAATACAATTTCTAGTGTATGAGGGTCAACGTATTCTATTTAGATGAATAAAAGGTTTTATTATCTTCCAAGTCAACAATACCATTTCTACCTTGTATCCTGACTACATAAACTCGATATTTAGTGAACAGTTTCCCCTTAGTTGCCTATGATATCAAAGTGAAGATACTGCAATTTCAAAAATAAACTTCTCCCATCAATGTCTCTTTTTAAGAACTTAATAAGCATCTTTTATTGGGTTATTGCGGCACAAATACTTGGTCACCAAGTTGACAGAGCGTTTCTGAACCTTCCTAGCGTCTGTTCTTGTCACCTACTATGAAGCCCCTACTCCAGCTGCTAATTAACTTCTGTCCAGGTTACTGCAAGAACTTCTAGGTGACCCCCTCCCATTTCCAACTGCCTCTCTCCAAACCACTCACCTTTGCCGCGCCCTGCTTTCCTCCCCTTCAGAGGACAGGCATGCTGGAAGGCAGGTGCCACGTCTCACTCAACTCGTGTTTGCAATAAAAACATTCAATTACCTCACAGACTGTGGTGGCACATGAACATCAATTTGGTTCAAAATTAGGCCTCTTTGGTAATATTATTTTCTTTAAATATAACCCTTGAATCATTGTAATCACGAGGGAATAAATAGCTTACATCTGATTAAGAGGAAGCGCTTGCTATGGAGTTTTACAATTCACCTGTGTGCTGTGCTCCCCAGATTTTTGTTAACCATTTAAACAAACAAACAAAAAAAAGTAAAGTAAAGTAAGATAACAGAAAGGAGGCTGAGTGTGCTTGGTCCTGGGGGTGACGATGGAAAAACGTCCCGGGGAGCAAAAAAATGCAACATCAAGTTGTACATTCTTTGGGTAATTCCACCATAATTGGAAAGCTAAAAGCTACAACCCACTGGCATCACCCTTCGCTGAGTCACTGTATCCCTCGTGTGCATTTTTGTAACAGCAATCAGAACGGTAATTGCAGGACTAACTTTAGAACATGAAATCACTGCATCTTCACTGACATGGAATGCAATGTGAAAAGTAATCTCTCGGTAAACTAGAAACTGTGGTTTACATTGCTTAAAACGCGCATCGGATAGCTCATTCTCAGGGGATAGGTCATAGTGCTCATTAAGGACTGAAAATTGAGAAAAAGTATTAGTTCCTCCCACAAAATACTTAAGAAATCCCATGAGCTTCTGGCTTCTCCCCACCCCACCCCTGCTTTTTCTTATTACATCAGGAATAAAGTGTTTTTTAACTGTGTCTTTATTGCCACCCTTAAAAATATCATTTTCCCAAACTTCAATCCTGACTCAAACAAACAAATAATAAAGCCACTTTTGAGACAATATGAGAAATTTGGTCATGGCAGGTATTAAAGGATGCTGAGGAATTACTGTTAAATTGGTTAGATGTGGTAATGGCCTTGGGGTTATGAGAGAACCACACTTGACATCCAGATAATGACATATATTAAAGTAAAATACATCCTATTTGAAATTTACTTTCAAACACTTTCTCAGGGACAGAAGGCAAAGGACAGATGAAGCATATATAGAATATACTTATATCCACTTAAACATGTCGAAACTGAGTAACGCTTACGGGGGTATCCTCTATTTGTGGTTTGATTGAAATTTGTCATAATAAAAATACTCATAACGTCTACTTTGTCCACATTGTATGGGACTCAGAATCATGACTGCAGTGGACCCACTGAGGTCTAGGGCCACAGCAGCACCGAAGCAGACGAAGACCTGCCATCACCAGACTGTGGCCAAAGCTTCGTGAAGGCCACTGCGGGAAGCATCCTAAATAAAAGGTCTTGAAAAGATGTGCATACGCACACAGAACACTAAATCTTGTCATGGTCTCACGTGACCAAGCAAATTCCTAAGTTTTATTTTCACATTTTGACTGAAATTACGAACTTTTCGCCCTACAGGTTGTTTTTCTCCCCACCACCATAGGTGTTTCATCGTAAATAATTAAGACATATTGAAAGGTCCCTCCAGGTAAACACCGTTCAAGTCTTGACTATGATTCAGAAGAGGAAGACAGAAAGGAGTTGGGAACAAGAAAACTGGACCCTTTTCCAAGAAAACAATACAATGGAGACAAAAAATCAAATAATTACATGAGTTTCTAGCAACAGCAACAGAATTTGAGACATCTAAATCTTTTTACTGAATTAGAAATAAGTGATAAAATTATAATTATAAAAATTATAAATAATCTTCTCTTCGAGTGACTACCTCTCGTAGGCTCTTCTTAGGATAAGTAAGATACCAGATAAGCACAAGTCGAAATCTGATGATGCTTCCCAGTGAGTTTCAACGCACTTTTGTGCTTTCCTGCAGTTTCCATGAGAGCATGCATTCGCCTCGCAGCACAATCACTAGTTTCCATGTCAACAGTGCAAGCGTGCAACTAGCCCTCGTTTCTCCTGCGGTCCTTAAACATCTGTGATTCCTGGATGCAGAGTGCGAGCTCCCCCCAAGAGAGTCTGTTTAAGTTTATCTGGACTGGGGCCCAGCTCCCACATCTTTAAATTGCTCCCCCAGGTTATTCTCACTGTTATCAGGTTTAGGAACCACAGACAGACTCAATCCATGTCCTGGCTAATGTGAGCACTTTCTTGATTTTATTAGATATATTACCAAGATAGAGACACAAAGGCATCCTGCGAATCTGTACATACTGTCCCTCCAAGTATTAAAAAGCAGCTTTCTAAAAAGTTTTAAAATCTAAAATGCTTTGCTGAAAATAAAAACAAAACACTCGGTATGATAGCATTCCCTGCATACCAAGTAAACCACCGCTAGCACTGTGCTGTTCTCACAAGTAAATCTTAGTAAAGCAAACCAAAGTCTACCCATCTTTAAAAGTTCTATTCCTATGACACCTCCTCTGGTCTTGGCAGAGGCCTGGGGCTCATCCTCTGTAACTGCGGTGTCAGTGCTGTACGGCGCTGGGCTGTATTTACCAGTTTATCGCACAGGTCTGAACATCCCCAGAATACCACGTATTATTCATCCTCATATAACTGGCACCTAGGAAGTATCTGATAAACACTTTGCTCAGTGTCTGTTACACATCACACAAGTAATCATCCATAGTCTTAAATGGTTTAGGTAATTAAGTCAGGGTATATATGACAACAAAACAAATATGAGGCTGAATTCTATCATTTCCCTTAGCTTTCCATTCATTCTCTTCCGCCATGCTCCACTGTAAGAGTCTCTAGATCTTCCTGGTTCATGTCCTCATGTATTAAAATCATAATGCTTTAGTAATATGGGAAGCAAATTAGGAACTCCAAATTCTAATATCTGTCCTTATTCTTGTAGCAATCCCTCATTGTTTAATAATGGTAATACAGTTGCCAGCATTTGAGAATGCACCATATGCCATACATGTATTGTTAACTCATTAAATAATTATAAAAACTTCATGAGGTACTATTATTATTGCAAGTCTGCAGAGGTGAAGTGGAGCACAGAGAGCTTATAATCCTGCCCCAGGTCATTCAGCCATTAAGTGACGGAGCCCAAATTCAAGCCCAGGCAGCCTGGCTTTAGTGCTTAGAACAAAGACAGGTTCAAGTGTGTGTTCCTGTGTGTTTAAGAGCAAAAAGAAGGGAAAAAAAGAAAAACATTTGAAAGATGGTTTATCATAAGATTTTTTTCAAAAGGGAAAAAGAGCTGGATAACGAGGAGGCATGAGCTCGTCCACCCAGCTTCTGCATCAACCACACCCCTAAGAGGGTCCTCATGTCTACTGAGCTGCCACACTCACTTACCCCTTCTCACTGTTGGCCAAATAATAAATAGTATGAACAAGGGATTGGTCAAGAAAATAGTAGTAAGCACTTATTGCTAGAAGGCTAAAGTCCTTAAAAAGGGATTCAGTTGGAAGGGCTAAATGAAAAAGCATTAAACACCTAGGCTAACAGACAAGGTTAAGTGTTGAGATTTCTTGCTTTAATCCACTTAATCAACCGGGTAATCACTAAAGTCATTTGAACTGAAGTTTTAGGGGAAATAAAGGCATTTTGGACCAGTGGGGCAGCGGGGAGCCCATAAGCAAATACTCGGGAACAGTAAGTGGTACAGTTCAGCTGGAGCAAAGAGCAAACACTTGATGTTCTCTGAAGATAGCTGAAAAGGTAGGTGGGGTCCACCCAAAACAGAACATGGAATATCATATTGAGTAACAAGATTAGTCTTTGCCAGGCACTGGGAAGTTCCTAAAATCTCAGTGGGAGAACAATATCACCAAAGAGTAACAACTGGAAGACTAATCCAGTTTGGTGTATGAGACAGAAGGACGATTAACAGAAAAACCAGTTAAGAGACTTTTGCAGTAATCGCAACTGGCACGTCAATCTGGGCCAAAGCCTTGGCACAGGGAACACTGAACGAAAAACTAACAGGTGTCAATAACAGAGTGTGAGGATTGGAAGGAGAGAGACTACTTGAAAATGTGGTCAAAATTTCCAACCTGGAGGACAGAACTGAGTTATCACTAAAATCAACGGCAATGTCAGCGCTGAACAAGATGACAAGTGTGGAGTTGTGGGTTCCTGGTGTTTATTTCTGGCCAGGGGAGGGCGTGGAGAGAATCTGTTTTGGGGACAAGCTCAATTGGCTCTCCAGCATGCAAATGAAAATACAGGGCTTGTCTTCAGAGAGATTCTAGAGTTGTTAAACAACTTAGGAGAGCCCAGAGCATGAACGAAAATCAGGTTTCTTCTTCTTGTTACATGTTAGAAGAAGTCAGAATAAATGTGTGTATGGCAAGAAAGAAGAATCCTATGGAAATTTTATTTTATTTTTATTTTTTAGATTTTTTTTAATTTTTTTAGAGAGGGAAAAGGAGGGAGAAAGAAAGGGAGAGAAACACCAATGTGTGGTTGCCTCTCCCATGCCCCCTACTGGGGATGTGGCCTGCAACCCAGACATGTGCCTTGACTGGGAATCAAACCTGAGACCTTTTGGTTGGTAGGCCAGCACTCAATCCAATGAGCCACACCAGCCAGGGTGGGATTTTAAATGATTTTTTTCTCCTAAGAAGTTGAATGATGAAAGGAATGACAAAAGCAAAAATACTACCTCTTTAAGGTTGCAAAGTCAAAGGACACTTTTGTTTTACATGTTGCACCGAAGAAAACCTAAACATTTTTCAAAGTAAAGGGGCACAGTGCTGGCGATGAGAGGAAGAAGATACAAACAGAAGAGATCATATCTGAGCAAGGCCCAGTAAAGGAGATGAGGCCGAAGTAAAGTAGAAGCAATAAGTCCCATTCGCTTTGAAATAGGAGGGAAAAATAAACTTAAAAGAAGGGGTGACTGAATAAAGACATTATTAAGAAGAGTAGGTATGGTAACAAGAAAGTACATGTGTGATGAGAATAAGAAAAAAGATTAGTGAGCTCTCAGTCGATAGCTTTCGTCTTCACAGTACATTATTAAGTGGCAGGGCTGTTGTCTCAGTGGTAAGAGATGAGCTGGAACAAAGAAGGGGGCTGCGGACAACCATTCGGAAGAGCCATTGTAGGGAGAGATGCAAAAAAGACTCCAAAACCAGTGAAGCAAAGGATTTCCATGGAGTAATAAATTCTACCTGTGGGCAAAGAAAACACCAAGGATCCCTTAGCAGCTTGAGATTTGCATCACAGAAGGTCAAAGAGGAAAGAATTTGGATAAAAAGATGGCAGCCTGGAAGATTAGATGGAATGTTTGTATTCCCCCAAAATTCCTCTGTTGAAACTCCAATCCCAGTGTGGTAGTATTTGGAGGTGGGGCCTTTGGGAAGTAGAGAGGTCAAGAGGCGGAGCTCCCATGAATAGAACCGGTACCTTCTCATAATTCTTATGATAGAATTATAAGAAGAGGCAAGAGACCTAGGCGGCCCTCGCTGTACCATGTGAAGATACAAAAAAATCAGCTGCCTGCATCGTGGAAGATGCTCTGTAAACCCAGCCATGCCAGCCTTCTGATCTCTGACTGTCCACCTCCACGACTGAGAAATGAATTTCTGTTGTTTGCACACCATGCAGTCCATGCTGTTCCATCACAGCGCCCAAATGGACCAAGTCCATGACCATAGGTCCACTTGGAGCCTGAGTTGAACAACAGGCTGATAGTAAACAAATAAATAGGTGGAATGTTGAGACCTGTGGTGACCAAAAGGTCAAAGAACAAGTTTAATTAAGTGATGGTAAGGAAAGGCTGAGCCACATACATTATATTCAAGAAAAAAAATACAAGTTTGAGGACTGGGAATTAGAAGAGTCTCAAGACACAGTCGCTCCAACAGGTGACAGAGGAGAAAAGGAGAACAAGGACAAGCTCTCGTGAGTCACCAATGGGGCACCTGCTGGAACAGCAGAAATGAGGGCAGTAGAACACAAAGGAGGAGTCTGTTAAGTAACAATAGTGGAAGATAACGACTACAATGTGATGCAGAGAAATGAGAAACAGTCCTTCTTCCTCTTCCAAGGAAATCTGGAGAAATGAGACAAATGTGTCCCCATAAGAGGAAGATTCCAGAGAACAGGCATTATGGCCTGAAGCCCGGATTTCATTACAGCTCAACTGTGGTGCTCATTAAATGCTGAGTTAACAATGGCAAGAAGATGGAAGGAATAATCATAAAGAAATAGAAGCTCCCTGGCCGGGAAGCTCAGTTGGTTAGAGTATTATCTGGATGTACCACAGTTGTAGGTTTGATCCCTGGTCAGGGCACATACAAGAATCAACCTATGAATGCATAAATAAATGAAACAACAAATCGATGTTTCTCTCTCACACACTCTGTCTCCCCCCTCTCCCCCAGAATCAATAAGTAATAATTTTTTTAAAAAAATAGAAACAAGTTTGTATTAACATAGCTTTTTCCCGACACCCAGGAGACCTAAGTGACAAAGTGGGGAGCACAGGGAAGTGAGGAGCTGAGCTCTGTCAGATGGTTAGTAGACCAGCAGCAGGTGCAGGGTAAGCTGGTGTCCAGGGCAGCAATAGTGGTGATGGATGATGAAGGCAGCATGAGATCAGTGGGCTGGGAGGCAGCACTAGGGCATCAACGGCTGTGTTTAGAATCAGGTCCAGCTTTAAATCCCGGCTGTGTCCCACGCTAGCTTTAAGAACTTCTCGCCTCACTTCTTTGCCCTCTAAAACTTCTCACCTATGAGCGTCCAAATCCATACCAATGACGTATGGCTGCTGCAGGGAATAAATAAAATAATGAGTATTTATACAGCACAACATAAGTATACAAAAACAACACCAAAAATAAGGGATAGCTACTCTTCCTAAAAGGGAGGAGATATTGAAAATCTCAGAGGCTGTGAGAAGAGAAAGCAGCCTCGGTAGCCTGTGGGGCAGGGAGAGGGGACAATAAGGGCAAGGATAGAGGAGCAAGTGCCCTGATGAATGGGGCTTTTATTTTATTTTAAATATGCTTATTAATTTTAGAGAGAGTGGAAGGGTGTGGGGTAGAGAGAGAAACATCGATTGGTTGCCTCCCATGTGCACTGCAACCAGGAATTGAAGCCACAGTCTAGGCATGTGCCCCGACTGGAAACCAAACCCTCAGCATTTGGGTGCAGGGGACAGAGCTCCAACCAACTGAGCCACACTGGTCAGGGCTTGAATGGGGCTTTTTTTTTTTTAAACATTTTATTTATTTATTTTTAGAGAGGGAAGGGAGGGAGAAAGAGAGAGAGATAGAAACATCAATGTGTGGTTGCTGGGGGACATGGCCTGCAACCTAGGCATGTGCCCTGACTGGGAATCGAACCTGCGATGCCTGGTTCGCAGCCCGCACTCAATCCACTGAGCTACACCAGCCAGGGCATGAATGGGGCTTTTAAACCTTTAGGATAAGTGCACTCAGTTTGTAGTGAGAAGTTTGTTTTAATTAAAATGCTTGCTGTATTTATAGGTGATTATTAATGCTTTCTCACCTGAAAATCTGCACTTTACATCTCTTCTTGCCTTGGCTGAGGAGCTCAGTTGGTTAGAGCATCCTCCTGACAGGCCAAGGTTGTGGGTGTGATCTCTGGTTAAGGCACATATAAGAATCAACCAGTGAATGCATAACTAAGTGGGACAACAAATCGGTACTTCCCTCTCTCAGATTGATTTTCTAAGAAAAATGTTGTCTGAGCCTTAGAGATGGAGGCAGGGAGGATACCGGGAGGCACTGGCTGCCCCTTAGAGACGGATACATCAGGTGGGGCCTCTTTAACAGGTAAGGCTTTTCTTCCACCTGCTGTATTTCACTAATGGCACCAAATCAAAGTAATACTGGGCTCCTAATAAGGAACAAAAGAAAACCAAGTATTTCTAAAGTTCTGCCTAAAACATTATATTACTCGATTTGCTGAATTGCTGGAGAAGAATGGTTATTTAAATTTAATTACCCTTTTTGCTAATATACTTTGAAAAAAAGTAGGATGTTGGAAAAAAAAAAAACAAAAGATAGTCCCAGCACCTCTTGCCCTGACACATGCCAACCTTCTCTCATTCCACGTTTGATCTGGAAGGAAACTGAAAAGATGCCCTGGGCAACTTGGCGGACCGTTACCATTGTGATAGCCACGAAGCAAAAGAATGTGAAAACTCCGCAGGGCTGTCTGAGCAGGGTGAGGAACGACAAGGAAGGAGTCTCTGAGGGGCAAGAACACTCCAGAGGAAAGTGAAATGAAAACGTCACTTGTCCACAGCGTTGTTTTCATAACCACGAATTTGAAGGAACATCGCATTGATAAAACTGCATTTGAATTATTGAAAGCAACTTTAGGGGGGAAAATGCTCACTTTCCCACTAAAAAAAAATTTAATAGCAAAGCAATGATGCACTGTCTTGCACATAGCAATCGTTTCTAGCACTGCTTCTGACACCCAGTAGGGACTCAAGAAACCGTTGCTCAATGAATCCCACGAAGAGCTGATGTGTCCCAATGATTATACCATGATTCTGAATCACAAACAGTCATGAAATGCCCCTGGTTCTGCGGTCCAGAAAGCAAGTTGCGAACACTTAGGAAGTGATCAGGTAGAGGCAAGTTCTGATTTTAGAGGCCAAGAAGTAACACTAATATTATGCTCCTAAAAAACAAACAAACAAATAAAACTCCTGAAAGCTCTTCAAAACCCATTAATATCTGCACTTCCTCAAAACAGCTATTAAAAGATAAGTTTAATT
Source organism: Tonatia bakeri (assembly GCA_004024845.1). Taxonomy (NCBI): domain Eukaryota; kingdom Metazoa; phylum Chordata; class Mammalia; order Chiroptera; family Phyllostomidae; genus Tonatia; species Tonatia bakeri. Next base: position 84,000 of record PVIA01000802.1, read on the forward strand.
TGAAACATGAAAGTTTCTCTCTTAATTACAAAGCCCATGTTTTAGACACCTGGATGCAAATCCAAATGTTCTCAGAACATTAATTGCTTTCTTCTTTTATTATCCAACATGATACATTCAAGATCATAAAGAAGTATGTTTCAGCCCTGGCTGGTGTAGCTCAGTGGATTGAGTGTGGGCTTGTGAACCAAAGGGTCCCTGGTTCAATTCACACTCAGGGCACATGCCTGGGTTGCAAGCCAGATCCCCAGTATAGAGGTGCACAGGAGGCAACAATGCATTGATGTTTCCCCCCCTCTCTAAAAATAAATAAATAATTTTTAAAAAAGAAGTATGTTTCATTCTCTATTCACGGATACCAAAACTGATGAGTATTGAAACATTTTGGGAGGGAGTGGCCTTGAGGGGAGGGACCCTGGGTAGGGGAAAGAAATGTCTGTTCCACATGTAGCTGCAATGCAGGATTAGCTGAATTATACTCACCTCTTTAGACACTGGAAGATAGTCATCATGTCTGTATATGTTACACTGATATATGCATCTTAAACAGTAAACGACTCTACCCCACATCTGCCTTAGTGAGTTGCAGGGGAAAACATGCGAGCAATTTGCTAACTGCTTACTCCATTCGGACTGCCATGGAGTCAGCACTCCAGGATAACGATATATATGGTTGGAATTAAACTGTGTAATACAAAACACAGCTATGTTTTAAATCCCTCCTTCCTGCCCTGCCATCTTTACTCACTGACATGGAGGATCCCTGCCTCTCAGGTTCACATGAGTAAATGTTCAATAAAATATGAAATACCTTTTATCCCGGAGAGACAAAAAGCCAAGGCAGGTAGAGTTCACAACTAACTGACCCCTCCTGCAGACAGTGCAGCAATGGCCCGGCTGTGGGACAGGCCCGCCCGCACACGGTTCACGGGGTATGGAAACCATTTGTTAATGAGCAGCCATAATTTAGGCCTAGGGCCTTTTGAAAAGAAAACGTTTATACATTTGCAGAACAGTATAATAAGATTTCACAAATGCAAAGATAAAAATGTGCTATCATTTATCATGGATTATAATATCTGGGGTTTGATTGCCTTGTGAAATGTCCCAATCAAGAACAATTATAGATTTTTCTCACACCACATACACCAGGAAACATTTAACAAGCACTTCTTTTAGACTATTCAAATGATTAGAAAGAAAGAAAATTGCCTATTCAGTGGCAGACAGGACCATTAAGATGTAAATACAATATGATATACAGAAAGGAAAAATAAAAGGAACTAGGACTAGCACTGAAAACGGCCATCAGTCACTTTTGCAAGCTCTTACTTTAGGGAAGGAACAATCTTACATCATATCCAGCCATGCAAACTTTTCTCTTGGGTGCACCTTGAGACCAAAGCATCATCTGCAAGATGCCACTCTCTGAGCCACACAAGCACCCCGACCGACTGAAACTGTGCCTGCTTCTGGTCTGTAATTCAAGTCTGGTCCAGTGTATTGATGCAACCCTGCCAAAGTACGCAGGAGATGGACGAGAATTCTAATATTCATCTATGAATTCCCTCTCCCAATACAAGTGTCAAGGGCAGTCCACAGTATAAGCTTTCTAGAAATAAAATAAACCATTTGGGTGTGCAGACAAAACACTGCTTCAAATCAGCAGACATAATTGAAAAAATAAACTCTAATCACTCGCTAGGGCCACAGTTCATTCCAAGTGTCTGGTGAGAAACAAGTGGAGAAAGGTACAAAGACAAGAGGACAAGGGGCAAACAACGAAGGTGAATACAAGAGACTGCATGAGCCAGAATCAGAAAGTAGCACCTAGAGACCTAAGTGTTTAGCAGAACTCAGCAACCAGGATGCCTTTCCTTGTAGGAGGTCACCCCACGAATGCAGGACTAGCAATTGGTAATATTTTTATCACCTTCCTGCTCTTCAGTATCCCTTCATATAACCTATGGGCATTGTCTACAATGGGAAATATTATTAATGCATGTGAAATTGCATCATGTATCAGAAAACATTACTTAAGTCTTTCAGTCATTATCAATATTTAAACTGCAGTCTTTAATGCTGCTCAGGCCCAAGGCCGTGCCAGGTACATTAAAGGGAACTGTGGGGATCTGTGACCTCACGTCTTCTCAACAGCAGTGCTACCTTCTGAGAACAGTGAAGACTGCACACTTCGCCGTACACGCTCTTCGAAGTACCTCAGGAAAATTCTTGAAAGGCTGCTGGACGGGGTGCTTTTTCCCACTCAGTAAGTAACTTGGCAATGTGAAAAACTGGAGGCAATGAAAGAGAAAGCCTGTGATCCACGGTGTTTGCAATCCTCACCCAAAGTAACGGGATGAGTTAGGAGAATGACATCATAAACATTTTTATCGTAAGGATAAAGTCTCCATATACATGGGATCTGCTTTTGTATAATAACTAAATAATTCCGTGGAAAAGTAACAGCAGCGTAAAACTTTTTGTCCTCACTCGGTGCTGGGTTACCACGTTAGGCACATTCTAGGCACCGCCTTCCGATTTTCACAGTTACCCTCAGGAGTTGGTCCTACCAACATCTATTTAAAAGATGGGGAAACGGAGGCCAAGGGAGGTTGAGCAACTTGCTGAAAACGTGTAGCTTAGACCTAGGGTGCGACCCACGAAGTATCCGCCGCTGTTTATACATCTCATGTAAACCTCTGAGAAACTCCTTGTCAGAGAGCAGACTCCTGAGGGACTTCATGGAAGAGAGTCCAGCGCTACCGGAAGGGGCAGGAGCCAACCTGCCGACATCTGCGGCCTTTATGTCCCGAATGGGCTGGCCAACGACGCGACAGTTAACACTAGAAACAACAAAGCCACGAAGGAAGAATGACTTTATAGAAAACCTGCTAGAGCTGAGAAAATAAATGTATTCAAGAAAGAAATACATCCATTTTTCCAAGTTCCAACATTGAAAAATAATCATTTTTCATTTACCTGAAATCTTAGCTTTACCTGAAATCTTGACCCATTCTCCAGTTAGGCTCTACTACTGTACCCTTAAAACCCCAATGTTTAGAAAAAACACAAAAACGTCTGTCCAGCTTATCTTTCTTTTCACCCCCCAAAACCCTGTCTTGCACTTAGTCCAACAGTCTCAGGGGGAAAAACAAAACACTAGACTCCTCACTGCTCTACTTTTTCCACTACAGTTCGTCAACACTGGAAAAACCTTCATTTCCTTCCAAACCACGTGTGTTTCCAGGATATATTTGTTTTATATTTATTGCATTTTCAAATAAAATTTCCACAGCCCAGAAAAAAACCTCACCATGAAAACAAATTGCTTTTTACTTGCATGTATTTAAGGGTTAGAATGTTTGCTTTCATAAGCTTTTGGACTTGGAGTACAGATCAGTTAATTATAATAATTAACCTTATTTTAAAAAGAGTTTATACAAGAGTAAAATTTATCCTTCTGGATAATTTTTGACTTCTTTCATAGGGCCATCCATACTAAATAGCTACAGTTTACCCATTAAAAGTGAGGAAAAAAGTATGTGTGTATAGATTGATGAAACAAATACGGCCCAATGTTCGCCCTTATGCCAGTCTGTGGGTACGTGGAGGTTTACATTGCCATCTTCTTATGTTTCTGATTATTTTTAGTTTATCAAAATGACAAGTGGAAGTATTTTCTGAAAGCACAACAGGAGGTCAGGTGACATTCATAACATCCCATCTGGGATGAACAAAGCCAAAAAAACGAACCACTGAGCTTGAATGAATGCAACCGCCTCCAGGGAAAACTGCTGCCACCCCCTGGTAAAGGAGGAACAGGATCCGAAACCTGGCGCCACCGGATAATCCGCTCCCACCTCACCCCGCTCTCTGCATTCAAGGAAAAAAAAATGCCAGCTTAACACACCCGGTGAGCTCAAGGAGAAAAGTAAGTTATCTACATGCCCAAAGACAGAAGAACCACCTGGGAAAAAGTGTTGCTTAGCTGCTGTTTCTGGGTTCCCTTTTACTGACCTGAACCTCCAGATTTCTTCCTGGGAGACTCAGTACAGTGATGGCTACAGAGACATACCCCAAATGAATCAAGACTCGAAGAGCCCTCTTGCTCAATAAATCAGAACCACATGGAAGGAGGCGCGCAAGAGCTGAGGCCAGCTGCAGGGCTCCCAGCAACAAGAAGCTCCGCCGCAGCCCCTCTGCGCCCCGACCCCACCAGCACCCAGCTTGGCGAGAGAGCAAAACTCACTGAAATGTGAAAGGAGGGGACAAAAACTGGTAGTCAATTTTTTTAAAAGCTCATCAACATATGAAAATAGGATGCTCATTCCTATAAAATAGCGCAGACGTGCGCCACTGGCAGCCACCGGGTTGAGTGAGCACTACAGAGGCCGTTCTGAGGAGAAAAGGAGAATCCAAACTCCAAACTGAGCACGGTGAAGTCTGGGGCTGGGGGTTCTATCAGTAGGAAAAAAAGTGGCAGAGAAATTTGATTTTTCTTTTAAACTGGCCGCTTCTTCCACTGGACAGAACATGGGGGCACTAACAGATGTCAAATGACTTAAAAGAAATTTTACAAAATCTCCCTAGGGCTTAAAAGTCTCTTCAATAAAAATAACAACGCAGAGAGAAAATGCACAAATGTGGTGAGAGTAGGAGAGAGGGGTCTGGGCCTTATCAGGGCTGTGATTTTGGAAGGACAAGGGGACCAGATGAACACAACGATTTTGAGTGTCATCCCCAGTAAACGAAGAAGAAAGATAAAGAGTCAGTCAGTGTTTACATACAGAGAGGGGAGTAACTATCCCATACTCAAATTCATCCTTTTCCCATGAGGTCCAGAAAGACTCAAGGATGACAGTCACAAGGAGAGCTGGTGCCATTTCCAGAAGGAACTCCAGTCCCAGCCTCAAGCCTTTTATGTGGGCATTCTCTTCTAAACGAAGAGCTGAAATCACATGCACATAAGTAAGTTCTGCACATGTATTGTTCGTCTGGTGCCAAGGCTAAAATACTGTATCACACACTTAAAATGTGTTAAGAGGGTCAATCTTATGTTAAGTTCTTACCACAACAAACAGACTGACAGACAGACAGACAGACAGACAAAAGTGACTGGAAGATACCTTGAGAGGTCATGGATGTGTCTCTGGCCCTGACGGAGGTGGTGGCTTCGTGGGTGTATACTTATCCCCAGACCCATCACGTTCCACACACTCACTGTGCACAAATTTCGACATATCCATTATATGTCCATAGAACGCTGTTTTTAAATCACATGCACAACCAGGGTTGGGTGTTTGTTTCTCCCAGCGTTTTCTTCGGGCGTTCCACCAGCGCTCCTTTGTAACTTATACCGTACTAAGTGGTGTACCTGCTAACAGATTGGTTTGCATGTATAGTTTTTTAAAAGTCTGAAAAGGAAAATTTTAGCTTCCTGAGCAGGAGGAGTAGTTCTGATGGGACTCATTTTCACAGCGAGAAGCCTATTTGTATAAAACTGGGTCACGCAGGGACTAGGTCATACAGGAAGCCGGAGAACTGAACATAGCACTTAGAGTTCTAGATTAACATGATCCTCTGAACTCATTGCTTTTTGCAAGGTGTATTTTGCACCTTGGCCAGCAACACTTGGTCTAAGCACGAATATTTTCTGTCCTTTACCAGACACAGCCAGTGTAAGAGAAAGAGTGCCTTCCTTTGAGAAATCCAAGTTTACCTGTGATTTTAAACAAATCTCCAGCAGGGATGTCCGCCGCAGCACCATATTCAATAATAATGGCCAAGCAAAACTGTACCTTTTCTCTAATTTCTACAGAGTTTAGAGCTTCAGGTATGTAAGAATCAGAATAAAGTTTAATAAGTCACCATTTTGGGGAATTTTTCAAAACCATGAATAGAGAATTTATTAGAAACCTGGTGTGGGGGCAAATGTGAGTCAGAAGATGTCCACGGAGTAAGCAAGTGGAAAATTTAATCAGCAGCAGCTAACGGCCACGGCGCATTTTCTGAGCACCAGGCGCTCTTCCGAGAGTTTGACGCACACCCCCTGTAACACTCACAACAACATCATAAGCTAGGTAATATCGTTCACCCCTCTTAACTGACAGTAAAAGTGAGGCACAGAGCTGTGCACTCATCTGATCAAGGTTACAGAGTAATTAAGAGTTGGAAGAAGTTTTGGTGTAAAAATTTGGGACAAATAAAGAATAGCGATATGAATTTTTTGTTGGAAGGGCTCTTGGGACCATTTAGTCCAAACCTTTTATTTTAGATAAGCAGAATGTCTGGTCAATAAGGTCAGTAAGCTAGTGAAGAGCTGCTTATCAGGGCTAATGTAGGCAGCACAGAGGCAGTACCGGTAAGTTTAGATACAGGGAGGATCAAAAGCCTCAGATTTTACATACTCTGTGTATCTAAATCTTCTAACAGCATAAAACCTGGGTCAGCAGCTGCCACCAGCCCATCCCGGGCTCCAGCAGCATGCAGGGTGGGCCTCTTGGTGGAAGGCCCAGGGGCAGCAGAAGCACAAGCTCCCCACCAACCCCCACCCTGCCTGGAAAGTTCATTAGCAGCAGAGATCCATGCCCACAATCTCAGGACTCCCGAGAAATTAAAAACAGGTTCTCTTCTTATAAGAGTTAAAAATCTTTAATCCTGACCAAAATCCTTCTCATCTCCTTAGAGCCCATAGACATTTCTAGAACGCCAACAGATTTTCCCCCTGAAGTACTGTTGTTATCACCAGGGAAGCAAGATAACTGATTGAACCTTGAATATCAAGAAATTTCACTATATAAGTAATAAAAGCAGACACTCTTTCTCTGTTGCATATATTAAGAAATTCTTAAAATAGAAGTTCAAATCTGTATCGGTCATAATCAGTATGAAATAAAGGCAAGAAATATTCAGTATAAGCATGTAACTACAAACAATGGTTGGATAGAGCCTACTACGTAAACTTTTATTAAATTTTCAGTATGAAATCACTGTGCCATACCCATGGTCCAGGTTTTCAGAACATCTGTGACTAAGAAAACAATAAGGACCACTTTATAAATAGTGAACATCTTACATTTAAGAGTTAAGTCCCCCTTTTCATGAAATCTTTTCCCAGAGCATCATCCACTCCTTCCCCTCTGAACCCAGAAGACACTTCCTATCTGTGTTGCTCTTTAGCATTCTGTCTTGAGTTGTTTATATACTGCTGTTGATATTCTACAGCTATGCGTTCCAATAGGTATTTTTTTGCTACAGTGTGAACAAGCTCCCACCCTTTTGGAACATATGTTCCAAAACCTCAGTGGGATGTGAGCATTTGTAAGGCTTAGGGATAGCAGTGCTGATTCGTTCTTCCCAGTTTTACTGGGGTATCATCAACAACTAGGTTTGTAACGTATTTAAAGTGTACAATGTGATGACTTGACATCTTCATACATTGTGAAAGGATTCTCCCATTGTGTCAGTTAACACCTGCATCACTTCACATATTTACCTTTGCTTTTTTGGGGGGAGCAGAGGGGACAGGTGGTAAGAACATTTAAGACCTACTCTTTTAGCAAATTTTGGTTATTCAATATAGTGTTATCAACTGTAGTCGCCATGTCATCCATTAGATCCTCAGACCTTATTTATCTTACAACTGAAAGTTTGTACCTTATTACCATCCTCTCCCTACCTCTCAGCCCTGGCATCCACTCCTCTACTCTGTTTCTAGGAGTTGAACTTTTTTTCAAAAAATCCTACATGTAAGTAATACCATGCAGTATTTGTCTTTCTCTGTCTGACATATTTCACTTAGCATAATGCCCTCCAGATTCATCCACTTTGTTGCAAATGTCAAAGTCTCAGCAGCTTAAACACAAAAAGTGTGTTTCTTGCTCACACAGGATCCAGTGCAGCTATGCGGCAGGGGGACTTCCACAGGGTCCTTCAGGCACCCAAGCCCTGTTCACCAGGAGGTCCTGTTGCTCCCAGAGGCTCAGAGAAGGGGGCTGGATCCTCTGTACCAAGCCAGCTGACTCAAGTGAGAGGCCCTTCCACAGGAGGTATATTGGGGCCAGGTCTAAAAGTAGTGAGTACACCAGTTCTGCACACTTTCCACCCAAAACTGGGGCCCACAGTCACACCCAGCTCCAAGGGAAGCTGGGAAACACAGCCTGGCTCCACGCCCAAGACACAAAAGAAATGGGATTTGATGAATACAGTGTTCTCTGACACCGGAACAAAGAGAAAACTCTAGCATGTTTAAGAAATAAACAGTTGACATAACAGAGCAGAGCTGGGACTAGAATGAGGGGGGCGAGGCTCCCATAGTAAAACAAGCAAGGAGCCGCTCACGTGCAGGCTGAGGCCAGCAGATCTTTAGACTGGGACCGCGAGCACCCCTCCCCCTCCCCTTTCCTTCTCTGAGACAATTTGCAGAAAATGGAGAAAGGGAAATATGCCGTTCCACATAATTATTAGGAAAGGAGCTTCTCGTGAAAAGGATGGGGAAAGATCTTTCTAGACAGAGTAAGCAGCAAATGCAAAGGTCCTGAGCAGGAACAAGCTTAGTGTTTGAGGAACAGGGGGTCAATAGGTCCAAAACCGCTGGAGAAATGAGCAGTGACCAGGTCACACAGAGTCTCCAGGCCGAGCAGGGAGCTCGTGCTTTCTTTCAGGTATCATGCAAATGTACGGCGGCGGCGGCATTTCACCAGCGGCCTCACCTGCTCTGATTTCTGTTGCGTAAACAATCACCCTGCTTGTCCTGGGGAGAGTGGATCTCAGGAAGATCAGTCGGCAGGCCACCGATGTGGTTCAGGAGGGAGACGGGGTAACCTGCTCAAACAAACCGCGATAGACTTAGAGAGGCGTGATTCAAGATACTTTGGAGAAGGGGTACAGCAATAACAAGTACTGCGGAGAAAACAGGGAATAAAGGCACAAGCAACTAAGTGGATATTAGTGTTAGGTGGATCCAGGAAAAACAGGAGAGAATGTTTTGTCTCTCTACTGAAATAGTGAGCTTCTTGAGGATAAAAGAGAGATGCTTCTTTTGTATTCTCAACCAGAATAATTCAACCAGATATTTTTTAAAAGAAGAAAATATGTTATCAAAGGCTCATGGCAATATGCACACCATCTTCCACCCACAGAATAAGAATCAGTAATATTCTGAAGGAAAACTGGCAGTAAGGTCAAAAGTCTCATCTTGGTGGCAAAGACCATGGCTGAGTCAAATGACTAGACTGAAATTCTAGCTCTGCCACTTCCTGGTTCTGTGACCTTGGACAAGTTATTTACTCTCCTGTGCCTCAAGATTCTTCATCTGGAAAATGAAGGAGGAGATGGAGCCTACCTCACAGGTCATTAGAGAATTAAATAACATCATATCTAGCCTAAAGAACTATGCTTGGCACATAGTAACTGCTCAATAAATGTAATGATTATAGTATATTAATTGTTACATCTAGTGCTGCAAGTGATTCCTAAGGAAAAATATATAAGGATGACAGCATTATTATTAATACTGAAAAGTGAACACTAAAATGTTTAACTGTCTGACAACAAGGACATGGATTTTTAAATTTCATGGTTAACGATAACTTGTGATCCAGGCATTATAAATAATATCATTAAAATAGTTAAGATTATATGCTTATGATGTATTGTTTTAAAACCTTATATTTATGCAGAAGGGAAGGAAACATCTGGAAATATGAAAACCAAAATGTTAACTGGTTATCGCTGAGCAGAGAGATGATTGTTAGGTTTGTTTTCTTCATTGCATTCTTTGTTTTCCAAATTTCCAACAAGGAATGCATGTTGGTTTATATTCATAAAAAACTCCTCAGCTAGTGGCTTTCTTAAACCAACTACTTACACAAACATGGTGTAAAGGCTTCACCACTTGCTTCCAAGACAAAACACCTAACCATCCCAACAATATGGGGGTTTAGTACCAAAATAGCTTTCAAAACCAAATGAAAGAAAGATGGAGTACAAAGGCCATGAACTACTAGCCCCTAATGAGTGGATACAGCTCATCTGGTTTCTTAAAAACATACAGGTTGGAGGGGAAAAAATTCATTTTCCAGAATCTTCCATTAGGACAAGAAGCTATGTGCGTTCCCAGCTCTGTTTCCTTGGTTTGCCATATAACCAGTTTATTCTGTTCACAGTATTTTTGCTCTCTGAAAAGTACAGGGAAGGCACTTTGCTCATAAGTGTTGTACTTCTCCGGCAACAGGTTTGCTGGAGTCCATATTAAATATGTTCATGTTCACATGTTCTAACATGCTCTTTAATGTAATCCTCCCTATGAACATCTGTGTAGACTAAATGTTCAATTTCACTAAATAATGAGATTGTTGAATGTATATATTATAGTACCTTTCAATGAGCAATAGAAAAACTGCACTGATAGTAGCTTATATTGGTAGCAATAAACTGTTTTTAACTAAATAAAGGAAAGATTTCTGTAATTTAAAAAGCCAGCTGCAGCTGCTAAGTAGGAGAAACGTTATTTATTCTTTTTACACCCCCACTGTCACTTACCCACTGGAAACACGTAATATCTAGGCCCTTGCTTCATATGCCTGCAAGTGAAAGATTTACCCTGCAAAAACAAAAACAAAAATGAAAACAACAAAACAAACTAACAAAAAAACAAGCCATCGATGTGTTTCGAGAGCACATTCTGAGTGGCGACTGCATCCAGGTCAAGCTGTGGGGAAACTTTAATCCTTCTCAGGTGACTTGCTTGTGCTCTACGACATCCCGTTGGTCTCCTCCAACATTCTCCTTCCTCCCCTCTCTAAGCCTTCCAGGGAGTGTTTAAGTGGCACCGAGTACCGTTTTTCTTCCCAATGAGCCTCCCAGTACAGCAGGCTGAAGCTACTCTATGTTCACTCGGTAGCTTCTCTGAAAGCTGTTAACAGAAAACATTATCAGAAGATGTCTAATAGAAGTCAGGTTTTCAGAAGGTTTGCATTTCACTCCTATTAGCAGACGCCAGAAAGATTTTTTGGATGTCATTCTACCACTACTGTTTCAGTAAGCAGGAACCGCTGTAAGACTTCACCTCCTCCACGGGACAGGCAACGGTCTGACACAAATGAAAGCGTTTCATTCGCTCGTAATGCAGCTGATCCACTGGCCAGCAGACACGGATCAACCCCCTACCCTAAAGATGGGCTATTAAAGGGGCAGAATTAAGTGTGTTGTCTGCTTTTCCTATAATAACTATCTTTCATAGTGGCAAAATATCTGTAGTTGAAATGAAGTGACATTTGATAGAATTTCAGCTAGTGAATAGGAAAGGAATAATAAAATTAGGGGAAAAATTCATATTTTGCAACTCCTAATGACAACTGATGATTCAGACAAAGATCATCAATAGTAGGTACTATCAAATAAAAGGTAATAGGAATCTTACAGTGGAAGGATCAGGCTGTTACCACATGAACCCCTTGTGTAATCTTAGCGTCACTAAGAATGGTACAATGGGGTGTTGTGTGCTTTCTGATGTAGTGTTCAATGACGCACAGCACCACCTGTGAGGTGTTCTAGCCAAAAGAGTTAAACCTGAATCTAATCTAACCTTCAAGGAGAGGTTCTAGTTTACAGAAAATATGGAGGATAAAAAAAAATGTCAAATGACCCCCACAAGGAAGCAAGTGGAAAAATCCAGAATATCACACATTCTGCAGAAACTGACCTGGTTTTTTTCAAGTCAATGGCATGTTGGAAAGTCCAGCTTTCAAATCAAAGGAACCTAAGTGACATAACAACCATGTGCCACAAGTGGCTGTGACTTGAATGCTAATTCAGACATACCAGCTGTAGGAAGACATTTTTGAGGCAATTGATGAAGTTTGATCACACACTGATTAACATGTGTTACCAAGGAATAAGCCTATTTGCAAGAAATACACAGAGTGAAAGGACATATCTGGGATTTTCTTCCTAACATAACAATGAGAAGTAAAAAAGAAGATAAAGAACAGATGGAGCAAATATGGCAAAATCTCAGTAGTTGTTTGGTCTGGGTGATGGATATATGGGATTCATAATGCTATCCTCTCTGCTTTTTTGTACATTTGAAAAATTTCCATTTAAAATGTGAGAACACTTACAAGAATGTTTGTACTAGCCCTTTATATATATATAGCAAACAAGTATGACTAGACCAAGCTCCTTGGCAATGCCAGTAATATATGCTACTCAAAATCAGAGGAAACTAATTTAAAACAACTCTAACACCAGAAGCAGGGCACAGGAGACAATACTGACACTGCGGTAATGTTCCAAAAAGGATTCTAACAGCTCTTGGAGAACGGTAAACCAAATAGGGAACAAAACGTTCAGCTCAGTAGAATGAGAAGGCAGTTTGATTCATGGTTTTGTTTGAAATGGTGAAAAACAGGCTCAGGTGATTGTTTGGATTCGCAGAATTTCACTGAACTTCTGGAACACAAAAAATGTTTGAAGTCTCCTAGTCCAAACCCTATACACTTATAAACCATATCTAAAGCATCCCCATTCCCAGGGCCGCCATGCAGAAGTCCTGGGGGTGACTTTAATAGCAGGCCTTACAGCCAGTACACAGTCATGTGGCTGTGTGCAACAGTCCTACTAAGTGTTCTACTTCCCTTGCCATTATTACCACTTCTTTTACTATCACTACTAGTTGTTATTAGGACAGTATAATAAATAATAAAAACAATAATAACATTTATTCAACAGGGTTGCTGTGAAAATAAAATGAGGACTTAAAACACCTACAGGGGCTGGTGCAGGTTGGAGCATGTTATGGGTTGAACTGTGTCCCTCATAAAAAGACTCAGTGAAGCCCTAACCCCCAGCGCCTGTGAATGTGACCTTATTTGACTATGAGGTCTGTGCAGATGTAATCATGTTAACATGAAGTCACTGGAATGGGCCCTCGCTGAATCTAACGGGTATTCTTATAAGGAAAGAGATCAGCAGGAAGGGAAGACAGCTTTTGAACATGGAGGAAGTGCTTGGGGTTAAGCAGTCACAAGCTAAGGACATCTGGGGCCACCAGAAGCTAAAAGAAACAAGCAGGGATCCTCCCCTCCAATCTCAGAGGAAGCACAGACCTGCTGACACCTTGATTTTGTACTTCCAGCCTCCAGAACTGTGAGAAAATGAACTTGTGTGGTTTCAAGCCACCCAGTGTGTGGTACTTGGTCACAGCAGCCTCGGGAAACCCATTCAGAGTTCTCATGTGTGCTGCTAACACCATCCTGAAAGTAATGGCGTGGAAGAGAGCAGCACTGTGTGGGCTGGGGACCTGCACACGCCTCATTCTTGAATCTAGGCAAATATTTCTCTTAATGCAGCCAATTTCTTTTTGTGATGACATCATGCTGCAACCTCAGGATGTGTCAAAAATCAGTGAAAATCCCTGGTCTCCACATCCTATTCTTCCACAATTGTTTTTCTTTCTTTTTTTATCTTAAGAGCTACACTCCACATTTTTCATTCATTTAATTCATCCTGTCATTCCCAGCCATCAAGATATTTTTTGTCACCAAACAACATTTTAAATGCCCTGTTTGAACTTGTAGTATGCTAAAGTATGGTTTGCATGCCATCTGTCTCCAACCAAATCACTGAGAAAATAGTGTCCCAAACAAGGCCAAGAGAGAGTCCCTTACTGTACCACAGGCTTCCCTCAAAGTGGATGTCAACCCACTACTCACCACTCTGACAAATGTAATTCAAGCAAGCAACATATGAAGATACACTTGCATTTTTCTACCTTGTCCAAAGGGATTTTCCATATATGCCAGGTATTATTATTCATGATTTTGGTCAATGCTTCTTTATCTTCCAGCCTAGTAACCCCATTTTAAAAAGTAAAATATTTGTATGGCATAAGCCATGGTCTATTGCACCGAAATCTCAGACTTCCTTATAATAAAACATTCTAGAAAATGACAATACAATTATATAAGAATTTTTAAAGGCTTCTTTTCTTCTTAAAAAGTTCAGATTAAACTTCAATATCTATAATATTGATTACTGAAGTTTAAATTAATGACTCTGAGGCATATGATACCGAATCTAAGCAATTCTGTTTAGCTTCCTCCACTGGGGAAGGCAAGAATCCTATAATTTGAGTCCAAGTAGTTGTGACAAGAATTTGTATGTAAATGCCTATGAGATGCCAGCTGCATTACAGATGTGATCATCGTGGCTCTTCTGGTGTGAATGGCCCTTAGGGGTCCCTCTGTACTCCACACAGTCGTTGGCTTCACAAAACTCTTAATAGATACCCTCTACTGTTGGCAAAAGACAATTTCCAGAGTCAGGGTATCAAGAAAAGGTCTCTTCCATTAATGGCCCCTTTCCTAAATATAAGCTATAATCTTCCTATAAACTTTCTTCATTTTGCCTTCATTCCAACAGGTAGAATAAATTACATTCTTTTCCCTCATGACTGGCCTCAAGTCTTGAAAAGGAGTGAATTTGTTCCTTCTCTTTCTCCCCCTTTCTAGGTCCAGCCAGCCATGTCTTCAAACATTTCTCTGGAATTCAACAGAAAGATGCCTACTCGAAGCATGCCAAAGCCTTCAGAACCATTATTCTTCACTTGAGCCACTTCCATATCAAAACCATGCTGACATTCCCCATGGCCTTGCAAAGAACTAATTATTTTTACTTCTGCATAAAGGAACAATTCAATTGAACCAAATTCATAATTTTGGACAATTTTCAAGGGACAATTTTCAGGGACAATTTCCAAGCCCTAGATCAATTTTCAGGATAGTGTTAGTTATAGATGAGACCAAGAAATATTTCATGATTGACAGGATTCAGTCAAGAATCACATCAGCCACCACATGACTGACTGGCCACCAGGAGTGGCAGGACGGGCTTCCCTAACTCCACAACAAACTAACCTCAACCCACTAATGGTGCTTCTGGGAACCACCAGTGTCCACTATCAAACAACATTTGGTTTTCAAATTACTTAGTCTCTTGACCCTAAAAAAGTTTCTCCACTATCCTAAGCTGGTGGAAATAGGCAGACCACAAAATTTATTTCACCAGTAGAAGGAATGCTCTGGATAGGACAGCTCTGATTTCTCTCAAAGCCTTAAACAGATGTCTAGGTCCTTGGAAAAATTAAAAAAAAAAAATTAAGCTAATTTGCCCATCCCACTCATCCAACGTACAGATGTTCTCTGCCACTTCTTCACAAAAACTTAAAGAGCCCAGAGCAAGCACCCAAGTCCCTCCAAATTCCTCTATACACGTGACCCTTCACACACACACACACACATACAAAGAAAGGAAACCTCTAAAATAACAAGAAACAAAGTGTCAAAATACAAAGTATTCTCCCACCTACAAGCACCACCCAGAGAGCATAACAAGACTTGGGCGGCCTTCACCGAACTCATATTACATACTCATATGTAACCTGGGGGCCCCAGGTGCAGTCCTTTTGCATTCACTGGGCTGCCAAGTGTTTCTCCCTCACAGGAAAGTCTCCGAAGACCAAATAAAGCAGTAGAAGAGCAGAAAAAAACAAATACCATAGCTACCCCTCCCCAAAATCTATTTTTGTGGGCATGATAGACATAGGTTACCCCACTTGGCCATAGGAATATTAACCCCACAATGAGTCAACTACACTGAAACCTGGTCTTGAAACTACAGCACTGTGGTAAACTAAATATGCGAGTTAATGGTGAGACAGTACAAATACCTCAACATTGAAAACCAACTTTACTAAAAGAAGGAGGCATTCGAACACAACATGGAAGGTAAACAAGGGTTTAAATCCTATGGTAGACTTTACTACCTGAGGGGGGAGACAACCTCTAAAAAAAAAGCTGAACTTGGGGTTTTCCATATAAAATCAGACAAATTTCACCATTCTCAAAGGGCTAAAATGTGGTTGATTGAAAGAAATGGGTTTCTCCATAGAGATTAAAGAATTTGGCAAACAATTGGGAAGAATTAATTTGAAATCGTTTGGGCAACTCCAAATTTTACTAGTTGCTAATTTTTTAGACATGCATTTTATGGAAAACACTATTTTTTAAAAAATTAATGTTCTCCAAGTGGCTGTAGAAGCTGGAATCCATTCTCCAGGTTAATGTAATTTCTAATTTTAGTATCTGCCTCCTAGATAGCAAAACTGAAAGGTTGGTTAAATCTGCCTTTTGATGAGAAGGTCTTGTCAAAAGGATGTTAGGGACCAACACCAGAAAAGCTCAGTCCCACTGAATGCTCTCTTTATTGGCTCCTTTTCCCTCCCTCTCTGTGAGGATGTCAAGACGATGACAGCATCGCTCTTACTGGAGAAAGCGGAGCAGGTTTGCCCCCTGAACCTAGGGGCAGAGCGAAGTAAGCCCAAATCCTACAAAACTTCAGAGAACAAAGCAGGAGAAAAAGAGTGCAGAGTGTGCCCTCTATCGGTGCGAGTGTTTTAATCGTGGAGCGCCTGCTTAGCAGGTGGCTTCCAGCCATAGGTGAGAGGCTAAGGCCCTCCCTGTGGCACCAGTCTGAATGTGCTGACCCGGCAGCAAGAACGCTAGCAGAAGCCCACTTGGCCAGAACTGAAGAGTGCTCACCCTGGTTCTGACCAGTCTATGAACTGGCAGCATGGAACATACAAGTTAGACCAATGCCAGCACCATATGGCATCAGCTGGAGATTGCAACAGTGAGTTCTAAAACTCCATATTATTGTTTTGTTAATGAGATAAAAATTAGACCATATGAGAAGTTTTAACAGAACCCCTTATTCTGTCTATTTATTTTTTACTTTTATAAACTTTTTAGGGAAATGGAGAGAAGAGTTTAACAACTATTGTCTTTGAGGAAGGAGTATTAGCCAAGTAAGAATTTATGAAAATAAATCTTGAGAGAGTGCTTCCAATGCGTCCTCATATTGTGAAGTATACACATGGCAAATGGCTAGAAACCCACACATGGAAAATAAACTTAGCAAATTTCTGTATGCATGTGAAGCAGCCATTTGGCATGAAGCTAATTAAGGTTACCTCCTATTTCTTTAACCAATGCTTCTTAACCTGTTGAAGGAATGAGATGAGCTGTGGGCCACTTCGATAACCCGGTGAGAGCTCTGGTAGATCCCCTCTACGTTCTCACCTTCGTCCCACCTCCCCCTGAACAAGATTTTCCTGCTAGCTTCAGAAGACACACAAACCCTGCCCCCACCTCTGGACCCCAAGTTAAGAAACCTTACTCAAAAGAAATGTTCTGAGCAAGCCTAAATTTGTTCTATAAGTGTGCTTAATATCCTCCAGCAGGTGATGGAAATTGAATGGTTTTCCCAATATTGTCAAGTCTTTCCCCAAAATAACTATAAAAGGGGGAAAGCTACCTATAATTAGTTTCTTATGCTTTAGCAGGGGTGTCCAAACTTTTGGCATCTCTGGGCTACACTGAAAGAAGACTTGTCTTGGGCCACACTTTAAATACATTGTGTCATGTAATCACAAAAAAATCTCATAGAGTTTTAAGTAAATTGAAGATTTTGTGTTGGGCCACATTCATAGCCATCCTGGGACGCATGTGGCCCATGGGCCATGAATTGGACACCCCTGCTTTAGAGTAAATATAAAAAATCCTTAGCAGCTTTTCTCTAATGTTAACTGGTTACCCTGATTGTATTCTGATGGTTAAAACATATGTATGTATATGCATACAATACATATAAGACACAATGCATGAGTGTGCACCCAAAGACATACACACATTTGTCCTGGCTGTTGGAATACAAGAAATAAAAGAGGTTCCTATAAGTCATATATGAGAATAATGATTTTTAAAGTAATGATAAAAATTTACTCATATTAATATGCAAATTTTATCAGATCACACTTATAGTCCTCACCTCAGTTACTCCATCCCCCTCAGCCCTAGGATACTGAATATCAGTTATGTTATTAGCATAATTATGAGTTGTAGTTAGGTGTGAGGCTGAATAAATGTGGACCAAAGAAGTTTGGGGTACAAAGGTGATTTTGTTTCCTTTTATAAACTACTTATGTTGGAAGTGTCCAAGAAAAACCAGGGAATTCGGGGGGTGGGCATTGAATTCTAGTTCTATCTCT
Organism: Tonatia bakeri; assembly: GCA_004024845.1. Lineage (NCBI taxonomy): Eukaryota > Metazoa > Chordata > Mammalia > Chiroptera > Phyllostomidae > Tonatia > Tonatia bakeri. Next base: position 102,112 of record PVIA01000802.1, read on the forward strand.
CTCTGTTAGTTTTTATTCATTCATTCATTCATTCATTCATTCACTCATTTCAGTAAGCAGCTCATCTTTCTTATAAGTCAACAGTCTCAGCTCTTTCAAGGGGCAGTGAAATACCGGTGCTCTCCTGGAAGACACAATACAGAAAACTATGCAGCCTACTCACACCTACAGGAGAACCTGTTCTAAAACACACACACACGCACACCTGCACACGGGTACCTGTACATGCTAGATTTATACTAAAGTCATAAACAGAAGAACACAGACTGTTTTCCTGCACTAATTTATCTGTTATTAATATGATTGCCTTTTAAGAAGAGAAATACCACTTCCTTTTATTATCCCTTAAGTGATTATTCATGTGGGCAAAGTATTGGGGGATTTAAAAAAAATCTTAATTAACTCTTTCTTTTAAAAAAAGTGTTTTTAAAATATAGGTTATCCGTGCACCCCAGGGTCTACCTTACTTTGCCTCAAACTTATCTGTCATTTGAGATATTCTATCATTCAAATAATAAACAGATATGTCGATAAAAGACTCCATAGGAGAAGCCACAGGCACAAGTCGATAGGAGCAAGGTGGGGCTGTGGAGGACAGGACACTGGGGACATCACTTATTCCCAGGGCTGTCAGGAGTCAGGGCAACTCAATGGCCCCTAACACACACAGGGATATGCAAATAGGCACTAATACCCTGTGAAATTCTAAAGATGGTGAGAAGAGACTTCAGAATGAAGACTGGGGTAGGGATGTTTTTACACATCAGTGGATTTTGTTGTTGTTGATGTTGTTTGTCTCTAAACTCTAAAGAAGAGTAAACAATGAGTTTGTAACTAGTGTCTAACCATTCATTCAAAGTGCCGCTCTGTGCAAAAACCTTCAACTTAAAAAATTTTTTTCTCGCCCTGGTTGGCGTAGCTCAGTGGATTGAGCGTGGGCTGCAAACCAAAGCATCGCAGGTTCGATTCCCAGTCAGGGCACATGCCTGGGTTGCAGGCCATGGCCCCCAGCAACTGCACATTGATGTTTCTCTCTCTCTCTCTCTCTCTCTCTTTCTCGCTCCCTTCCCTCTCTAAAAATAAATAAATAAAATCTTTAAAAAAGAGATAGATTACATATGGAAAATGCAAATAAAAATGTTTAAAAAAAATTTTTTTTCTCTTGAAGTTATCAAAATTATTTTAAGGGGAACAACAAAATCCCATAGCCAGTGCCTTTTGTTCCGCCACAACTTCTGGAGCAAGCACTCTGCAGGCCTGGTTTGGGCAGTGTGAAAATGAGTATACTGAAGTTCTGCCACTGAGGAGCTTAAAATAGAATAACAATAAGACGTACGGCAAAATAACCAGAATAAAAGTGAACTCTGAGTTCTTTCAGAGTAGCACAAAAAGCTAAGAAAACTGATTGATTTTGGCTTCAGAAAAAAAAGGTGGACAATTCTAGGAAGGCTTCCTATACGTGGTGACACCTTTGCTGTGGACTACCACACACTCAACAACATGAAAACACATGATGTGGCTGGAAATGAAGCAATCTGGTAAAGCTTAAGCATATAGTGCTTTCAGGCAGTGGGGAGTTGGAAATGGGCTTCCATCAGATGGTGGGGAACCCTTGAATGCAACCCCCAAAAGGCAGGCATTTATTCTGTAGTCATAGTATGGAGACCTAGGAGGTTTGGGGTTTCTTGGCTTAGAAGCAACATGATCAAATCTGTGGATGACAAAAAGTCAATGTGACAGCATTGTAAAGGATGGAGTGAGGAAGAAGTGGCTGCTGAGAGAGGAGAAGTCAGTGAGGGTCTGAGTTAGAAAACACCTTTGGGAATGGAAGCGAAGCGGGGGATGTAACTACTTGTCTGAGATTGACTCACCAAGACTGAATGAACCAACAAAAGAAGAAGAAACAGAAAAGTCCAAGCCTACAGCGTGGCTTCCAGCCTTGACACGCAGAAACCCCACGAAGAGAAATGAAAACACAGGCAGAGGAACACAGTTGGCAGAGGGCACAAAAGAGGAAACGAGTTGTCAAGTTTGAGTGTGCACAGGATGGAATCTCCATTCATACATGAGGGTGCATGGGATATCTACCCACATGGCAGGAGGTGGGAAATCAGAGGGTAAAACAATCTCGGGCTCAAAAAATCATTCATTCTAAAAAGTGTCACGGCTTGAGTTGAAGGACTCTACATGGAAATAACAGTCAAGATGCAGGGATGGGTACAAACCCCAAAGGAAGAATCAAGAGATACCAGTCTGTGCCTGTTCCGATTTGGGTCCTCAAGGAGGGGACCCGGAAAGAGAAGTGGGCAGAGTTTGGGAGGCAAAACCAGAAGGTGGAACCGCTAGCCAAAGGAGGACACTTTCTTTGGAAAGGAGAGATAGATACCTCCTGAGGAACGAGGAATGCAGGACTGCAATGGTGCTGGGGGGGCTGGCCATGACGTGAGTACTGGCAGTGGATGGCCAGAAAGACAACTCTTTCAGTAAAATGAGGAGGCAGAAGCCAGACTGACAGATTGAAGACTGAATGAAAGAGGGTTGTTAAGCAAGGGAAGGGAAGAAGTGACAAAAAGCGTGGGTGAAGAGATCAGAAAACAGCATGCGGAAGAAGAAAATTAAGGATTTTAGGGTCAGGGGGCCAGCAGCATGCTTGAAAAGGTGGCTGACACAGAAAGGTCCTAGAGGAGAAAAGGGGTGGCCTTGGAAACACTGAAGACACCTGTCCTTCCTCATTCCTTCCCTCTCCTCCTCTTCCTTTCCTTGTCCTGTCCTGACACTCTGTCTGGGAGAAAGATGAAAAGAAAAGAACTGAGAAAGGTAAGTGAAAATCCTTTTCAGTTACAAAAACCCAACCCTTTATAGTCATGCCACCCCTACATCCTCTTCTCGACACACACACCCAAACATAGACACATATATATGTACATATATGTGTATGTCTATATATCCCCTACCATATACACAGTTACATCTGTAATACCTGTACATTAGTATTAATTAGCCCCCTTCATTTGTATTCCAGTTAAAAATATGAAAATTCGTATTACAGAAATGGAAGACTGTTTACCCAAGGTCAGTCCATGACTGCTGCAGATCCTGGGGAAAAATAATGAACATCGTAAGTTTGAAAAAAAAATGGGAAGTTTGAAACTTTATTTTCATCCCAGAGCTTACCACCTCCTTTCAGCAGAGTGGTTATCAAGTGATCTGTCAAACGACGCCTGTCATCTATTTCCTGGCCTGGGGAGTGGAAGAGCACTTATTTCCAGAACAAGAAAAAAAAAACGGATTAAAAGGCAGTCAGTTGGAAGAAGTAAAAAGTAGCCTGGACAATCCATACACTGGCCAGTTAGTCTCTGACTAAATCAAGAGGTGGTGTTGCACTAAAGAATTAGAAGTGTCATTTCCAACTTGTGATTTCTGCAAGTATTGGATTCTACCCAAGATGGATTTTAAAGGCAGATAAAGAAAGCCAGGATTAAAGGGAGGCCCCGGGGGAGCGCCACCTATTCTGAATCACTTCCAAATCTCAGTAGCTAAGTGAGATGTTGCTTGGGGCGCGGCAACTTTCTGACCCCCGTGCACTTGGTACGACACTAGCCAGAAAAACTCAGAATTCTGCTGGAAGAAAAAGCAGCCCATTAACAAAAGAGAACAAAAGAAAAGAAAGAACAGGTTTATGTTGCAGTGTTAAACACCACATCAGCTTTTCTGAAATACTCTGGAACTTAAAGAAAGTAGGCATACAAAACGCATTTTGAAGCCTTTGCATTTAAGTGTAGGTTAATATGTTCCATGTGCCTTTTTGTATTTTGAAAGAATACTGTGAGAAGTAAGCTATCATTCAAAATACTTATAAAACCAAATATCTCCAAATCTCTTCATTAAATTTTTAAAGACACAAATTAATTTAGCCCTATAAGGTTTAAGAGAAAACGTTTGTGTGAGTGTGTGTGTATGTGTGTGTGTGTGTGCGTGTGTTACCAACCTCTGTTGACAGAAACACACCACACTGTTTGTGATAAATACTTCAGTTTCACAGAAGAAGCCAAACCCAGTCTCAGGGAAATGAGATGTCTCCACACTTCAGTATGAGGAAGGCTACAGCAGGAAGGCCTTGCCTCACCATGCCCTCTACCATCCGGCCACCAGAAACACCAATTACAGGTTTGGAGGTCTTGCTGCTTTCAAAGAGTTTTATCAAGAAATTTTCATAAAACCCTGGTTAAAATGTGACTAAGCATATCAACAGAATGAAAGAGATATAAAAATAAGTTACTACATACCAAGCTCAGGAAATCCCAGGAGACTATATAAGAGTTATAATTTGTCTATCCACCTTTCAGTAATTCAGTCTGAAATGTGGCTTACAACCCTTCCAAAAAATAAAATTAATCAAATAACCCAGTTTACCATACAAATAAATCACGAGTGGTCCCAAGACAGTTCCAGGCAGTAAGGGTTAACGGTAGTTAACAATGACTATGCAGTTGAATGGGAGGTGGGCAAGGGGCCAACGAGTTATGACTGTTAACATGTAGGCAACACATGAGTTGTCAATCAGCTTTTCAAAACACTGACATTTGTCTCCCCTCACCAAGATATTCATTCTCTGTATTGTGTTTGTGCCTAATCAGTTTTAAAAATTATTGCTGCCAGGTCATGTTAGTGTTTATTCAATGCATTTTTATTTTATAAACTTGTTTTTAACTAAGGGGAAGAAAGATCAGTTGTCGTTGCTTATGATGGTCTCCCCCAAAGAGAGGTTTGTCCAAAAGCAGGGAAGGTCAACATTCTATTCTCTAAATCCTCTAGCTATATTTTCAAATAAAACATAGAGTTAAATGATATATTTGCTCTCTATTCCAGACTGGATGCAATTGATTTTAACTGACTAAATTATCTGATCTCTGCCAAGAATTTTATTTCATTAAGAAAATGATATTATAGCGCATCTGAGATCATAGAGCAGACTAAACATAATGCCAAAGAAGTTCTGAGAATGCTCCACAGTGAAGGTTTGATTATTTGCAGATGGAATATGAAAAAAAAAAAAAAAAAGGATCGGATCCCAGGCATTGGTCTAACCAGTCCTGGTGTCACTGCTGCCTACATGGTAGCATAAAGCCAAGAACATAACTCTGAGCCACGACACCATCTCCTTTTAGGTACTAATCACTTTTCTTCCTAGAAAGTAATATTTAACTGCCACTATCCAAAACAAAGGGAAAAGGGGAAATGTTGGTGCCACAATGGGCTCTAGCATGTCAGCTGTCACTACTGACATGATCTGGCTAGTAGTCAAGCAGTTCACCGGGGAACTAATTTAAATCAGTGTCCTTTGGGCAAGCCCATTGTTCGGTGTGCGCAACAATTGGTGTAGGATCAATCGGTGGACATGAGATCAATTAAAACCAGCTTAAGTTTGTGAAGAGGAACAATTCACACAACCTGAGTTAGATCTCTATTCATTTCAATACCCTCACAATGCAATCCTTAAGCTTCCTTGCAAAGCAGAATAGCTACTATCACCCTACACTGTCTAGCCAGCCCTTTAAGTAGTTCCACTTTTAATTAAAAACACAGTGCGCTCTTTGTTGGCACAGATAGTGTGGTCACTTTTAAGGACCGCAGTTATTTTAGCCAGAAACTTGGGATTTGGGAAAGGACATCTGTTAAGAAAGGGTGTGGGGGGAGTACACTTCGATAGAATTTTTTTCTTCACAACTTTACTAATTTGCATGTACTTGAAAGCATTTGACTTTTATTAAATGGAAAGGTTGGTTTGGCAAAAGTTACCATTACACACTTTAGAACTAGGTTTCCGAATGTCAGCACTCGGGATGTGCAGGGTATGAGCTTTTGCTGGAGCAGCTTTGAAATAAGTAGGTTTTCCCTCAGATACTAAGAAGGCACAGGCATAACTTCAGAGATGGCACGGGGAAAGCATGCAGTACCGCCTCTGGCCGCAGGAGTGCTGTAATGTCCTTCTCCACGGAACAGCATCTCCACATTAAGTTCTACTGAAACAATATGTTTGTTTATTCTCTGCTCGACCACAACGGGACAGGCACTGTGGATCAGAAAGACGTTCCTGAATCAGCACGAACTTGGGAATGGGTTTTTGATATTTCTCTATTTCTCAGACTCGTACACAGTTGAATTTTTCCAACCAAGTACACTGCAACTTCTGCTTATAAGTGGGGGCAAGCCTCTCCAAACACTTTTAACCACAGTGTAATAAAAAATTGCCAACTCATCCAGGCAATACCTCGAAAGAAAACAGTGGGGTAGGGAAAGGACCAGTTGGGAGGAGTGGGGAAGAGAGGGAGACAGAAAAGGACTTCTCCAAGACTAATATCAATATCAAACTTTCATGGCCTCTAGGAGAAATTTCTCTCTAGTAATTTTATGCAGAGTAATTTCTGAAAATAAGCATTTTCCAAATGTCAGAAAGGAGAGAGAGAAAGAGAGAAGGGGTGTCCTTGCAGACCACAGATGTGCAGCCACAGTCGCAGAACAGAGGCTGCGGAAGTTGCACACCGCCACTTATCTCGAGCCCTGCCCTGGGCCAGGCCACCCTCCAGCCCTGCTGGGAGGTGAGAACAGCTTAACGACTTCCTTAAAAACTATGAAAAAGCAAGGCACAAAAAGCTCCCTCCAAAATCTGGACGAAGAACTGGAGATTCCATAAAACGAGTTATAAACAAATCACATCACAGGTCGAGTGAGACATTTATAGCCCAGAAAAATCAAGATCCGTTAACCTCAAGACAAATTCTAACCGCGCAGAAGTCCAAATTGCTAGATAGCTCTGAGGGGTTGCTCCGCGCTTTCCAGAAGCGGGCGGTGCAAGGTGTAGTGGAGGTGGGGCAGGGATGGCTGAAATCCCGCAGCAGACTTAATTGTGTTTAGCAGCTCTTCCCCTAAAATGCAGTTGGATTAGCTATAGCTACAGCCACAGCAGGGCTCAGAAACAGAACTTGGCGCACTAAATCCGCAGGGAAGCTAGCCCTCCGAAACCTTTCTGGAGGCTTCCTCTCGCTTTTTCCCATGGCGCACACAAGTGATGGAGAAGGAGGGAGCGGTTAAAAACCCGCAAGTGAATTTCATTGAGAGGAAAAAATATCTTTTCTCAGAATTAGCTGCTCTTTTGAGGGAAGTAAATCGAGAGGGCAAAGTCGGGCCTGTCCCCTAAACGTCACTCTGCAGGCGAGCGCTCGCCAGAAAACCCGCTCACGAGCTACTTGCTCAATGGAGAAAGTTCAGGGAATCATCCCATCTAGTCTAGTTCCAGAAAAAGAGATCAACGTTGCCCTTTTCCTGGAAAGGCAGGTCCTCCGCCTTGGTGTGGTACCCGCTCTGAGACGCTCTCCTGATCCCTCTCTGTTACACACGCACACACACGCTGCTAGGCCACGTCCAAAGTGATCTGGGGTCACGGTTTGGGGCGCACGTGCGCGGGGAAGGTAGGGACAGATTAGCTGCCGGGGAGATGGTCAAGAGGACTAAAAAGAAAGACAAAGAGACAGAGAAGAAAATTGGGTGCCAGGTAAGAAATGAGACGGAAAGAGAAAAGAATTCAGAGTAGCAGTGCGGCAGCGAACGTGGGCGCAGATCACACCTCGTAACACCCAGCACCCTTCAGACATCGGGTCCACCCGGCTCTGCGCGCGTCACGCTCAGGTTGGTCGCACCTTCTGAGGACCGAAAAGACAGAGTTCTGCAGACCTCCACGCCCGGAAAGTAGGGAGCAGCGGTGTGCAAGTGCGGGGTCGAGGCGGGGTCACTGTCCTGCCTCCCTGTGCCCCAGGAGCCGGAGAGCGAGCGCCGTGACCCGCCCTCCCGCGCCACGCACTCACCTCCAGAGGAGTACGACCCACCTCGTTTACTGCGTCTCCATCGGTTGCCTTGGCAGTGGCTGTAATCCATACAGTTCAGGATGATGAGGGCAAAGGAGAAGAGGCGAAACTGCATCTGGGCGGTCGGGTAGGGGAGAGACGCCTCTCAAAGTCGGGGAACTGGAGGGCTCATCCGAGGTGCCAGCGGTGACCGCTGCTGGGGACGTCGCAGGGAAAAAGTCGCCAGCAGCCTAGGGATGGCACTGGTCAGTTCCGCGCGGTCAGCATCTCCCTGCCTTGAACCTGAGAGACCAGGAGGAGAAACAGGATGGGTGGAGGGTGGAGAGAACCCCAGGGAGACGGCTGCCTCTCCGCGCTTCCCAACTTAAGAAGAGAAGGGAGGGGAAAGCGAACTCAGTGCTTGGCACGAGCTGCGGAGCCGCTTAACCCCCATCGCGCAGCTGCCGGCGACTTGGGGAGGGAGGTGATTTCAATCAGTGAATTAGCAACCTCTGCGGTGCGGCGGACTCCTACCCGGGGAAAGGGCGTGTGCGGAGCTCCAGGGAAAGGAAAGAGCTCCAAAGGAACCGAGGGCGCGGGGTTAAAAGCGTGCTCTTCGGCCCTTTGGCTCCAAGGTGGGATACCCAGGCGCGGTGGTCGCAGTGGTCACCTGTCTTGAACACTTACGTCTCGGGCTGTGCGGCGTGCCTAGGCGCAGCGCTCCATCCCGGGCTCCTGACGCCAGCCGCCGTGCTAGCACGTGGGCTCGGGGAAAGTTTGCCGCGACCCGCCGGGAGCGCCCGGCAGCTCCGGGTTCCGGAGGTCGCCACGGGTTCGAAGTGCGCGCAGGTCCTCTGGGCTGGCGGCGCCTGGCTGGAGCGCAGCGGATGCTGCGTCCCCGCGGCTGGGAGTGAGTGATTCTCGGGCGAGGGGCGCGCCCGCTCTCACTCTCTGGGTCCCTGTCCAACTGGGCGGTTTCCCGAGCTCTCTGCACAGCTACTTCACAGCTGAGGTTTCTCCCTTCCCAAGCTGAGGGAGATGAAACGTTCCCGGGAGGCCGAAGGGATGTGGCGAGTGCACTTTCCGACGGAGATGCTGCCGGGCTGAGCTCGGGATGCTTCTATAAGTAGGTGGTGCTGTGGTCCACAGCATCTAAGTCAAAGCTGCCTTGGAGTTCCTGGGTCCTAAAGCCAGAAACCATCGGGTTTCCCTGAGGTCCTAAAGAGCGTTGACAGCCTCCTGCGGGCCTAACCCCAAACGAATCCCCTCCGGGCTTTCCTGGAGTGGGTGACTCAACTGAAGGGTGGCTGGGGTGGGGGCGTCCCCTGACTGTGCTAGGCTCGGGAGCCCCGCTGGCCGCACCCCGAAGTCATTCTCTCGGTGGCTCAGGAGTCAATTCCAGCCTCAGTTCAAATCTCCCTGCCGGAAGGTCTGACAGATTGGTGGCTTCTCCGGACCTTTCTTCCCGATCCAGGCCCGGACCGCTGCTTCAGACCAGCGCAGTTTAAACTGGAGCCGCTTCCCGAAAGATGCCACACCTTGGCCACTTTTTAATGTACGTCTTGGCTTTGTTTTACAGGAAGATTTGTTAGCAAAGGCTGAAATTAAAACGCGCCCTCAGTTTGGGGAGTGAAAGGATATATCCAATAGCGTTTGCTTATCCTCGGACGTGTTATTTCTTCACTTTGTTTCTCCTCCAGAAAAACTTGCAAAAACCTGTGTTCCCCTGCTTGCAATACTCCGAGAAATTGAGACCTCACCTCTTTACTGAACAGTTCACTTTCCACTGAAGTATTCTCATTTATAATCCTCCTCCCTCCCACCACCCTCAAGGTCTCCTGGGTTTGGGGGTACTCCCTTTAACAAAGTGTTACATTAAATACACTTGATTTTGCCTAATTTCATCCTGGTGAAATCTTCTGCCCTGCATTCAATACTGTGTTTACTCCTTGGGCAACAGATAGGAATTTATACCACTAACTATGGCAATACAATATGATATGACTGATCACAGGTGCCATGTTATTATAGTAGCATTCTGTACTGTTTAAATTTTACTTTCCTGAGCCCTGGCTGGTGTGGCTCAGTGGACTGAGCATGGGCTGCAAACCAAAGGGTCACCAGTTCAATTCCTAGTCAGGGCACATGCCTGGGTTGCAGGTCAGGTTCCCAGTGGGGGCCATGTGAGAGGCAACCACACATTGATGTTTCTGTCCCTCTCTTTCTCCCTTTCTTCCCCTCTCTCTCTAACAATAAATACAAATATTTAAAAAAATAAATTTTATTTTCTCAGCCCTCAGTCTCAGAAGATGTTCAGAAATTGGGGTCTTGAGACAATCATGTAAATAGCGAAGGGAATATTAGAATAGTCGTGTTTATTAACTGTTTATCATTGCCTATCTACAACTGCTTTTTACTGACATCACTGTTAGTAATATTGATGTGCTAAGAATGCCAGTGCCATCCCCTTTATCCATGCCTGAGAACCAAATACATCTGAGTTGAGGTCACCGGTCCCATTTCCTAGATAAGAAAAGTCAGCCCCCGAGACTGGCCCATAGCACAGAGGTGACGAAACACATTGCAGAAACAGTGGGTCTGTTTCTCTGCTTCAGAGTCTTTGATTTTTATCACAGAATTGTAAGCGATTGGAAACATTTCCACTTACAGAGTCAGTGGCCCAAGCACAATGACTTGCTATTCCAGTGAATATCCCTCTATCATCATAAATTCCACTCCCCTACATACCCACACCTGCATGCACCAAATTCATTGCACTTCGGAAGGAGCTGAAAAGTGTTAAATCCATGGGAGAATTTTCTGCCTTCCAACACAGCATAATACCTCTTCAAGATCAGTGATTATCCATGTCTTTTAAAATATTAAAAAGAAAAAGTAAGCACAAGACCAAGTAGATCTAGCTCCACCATTAACCAGATGGGTGACTTTGGACATTTCTTTGGATCTCATCTCCTTGGTGGTATTTTTAGGAAATTAGACCAAGATCTCTCTCACCTCTATTATGTTTCAGTTTACAGTCACTTTTCTATTTCTATCAAGAAGTTTGCTATAGCATCCAACAAGTGTGAGGACAAACTCATCACTGATAGGTTTTCAGTGTAGAAAAGTGATTAGCTACTGTCCTCCATTAAATTTACAGAAAACTTTGAACTTTCTGTCTTTGAAGATAACTTCCATAGTTTTAATCATTTGGGTTTCACAGTTGGCATTTTTAAAACCAGAGATACTTTTCAGTTTAGCAAACTCCCAGATCCATTTTATAAAAAAAAAAAAAATTAACAGCACAGCTTCTGTTGCAGATTGGTTAATGTTCTTAATAAGGTAAGAATGGGCTCTGGGAGAAAAGAAGATTCCTGTTCCTTTCTTCCTCTTAGTCTGTCTCTGCTTTTTAAAGGTCACCACTGACCCTCAAATATTTGTCACATTTAGTTCCTGAGGTACTTAATCTCTTTTGGGCTATTTTGTTGATAATGCAGATTTGTTTTTCTTTTCCTTTTTCCTTTTTTTTTTTTTTTTTTTTTTGCTGCTACTCACTGAATATTTTTCCTGGTTTCAAGAACCCAGGAATGTTCCCGCTACTAAAAAGTACAACCCTAGTGGATCCTAAATTATTAACTTTAAATCTGTATTTATGCTTCCTTTCATTTCTAACCTCTGAATGTGTTGTTTTTGAGACTTGGAGCTCACAGTTTCTCCATCCTGGAGGCTCCATGGACTTTTTCCTCAAACTGAGTCTTAATGGTGGTTTCATGAAACTGGCTTTGAAGACAGACCTGTGCCAAGTGCTCCTTTCCAGAGAAGCAGGCTGACGAGGGAGACTTCACAACACCCATGGGCGACAGAAGGCTAACCGAGGGCAGGGAAGGCGGGTGATGTTACAGATGGGAGGCAACTTGTGTACTTTACTTTTTAGACGTGTGATTCATTCATACAGCTAAAATTTGATCTTTAATAAAGGACATACAGGGGAGAGGTTCTGCCTCAGCCACCCAGTTCTCCTCAGGACAGCCAGTTATTCATGGTTACCTCAGGTTTTGAGTATACTTCCAGGGATATGTTGCACCTACCAAGCAAATGTATGTGTGTGTGCACATGTGTGTTCACACATAGTCGTGCATTGCTTAATGGCAGGGACACAGCGTGAAAAATTCACCCTTAGGTGATTTTGTTGTTGTGCAAACATTAACTAGAATCCCGTACTCATTAGTCTGCACCTCAATTTTTTATATATGATAGAATGCATAAAAAATTCAGTGTCAGTTCATAAACAACTTTCCTGCTCCATATATTATTTTATTGTATGGTTATATTTAGCCAGCTCCCTACTGATAGATATTGAGATGGTATTCAATCTTTTCCTGTTATAAACAAGACATCAATTAACCATTTCATGGGTCATTTTACCTTTTCATTATAAATTACTAAAAATAAAGAAGTTGGATCAAACAGTTGGACATGGGTGTATGTGTGTATGTATTCTTAAAATCCCCTTCTGCAGAGGTTCTATCAAATCACTATGCATGGACGTGTCTTTCTCCCTACGCAGCAACCAAGATGTTTTGATACTCCTAGGCAAAAAGTGGTATCTCAGTAGTTTTCATTTTTCTTTCCTTTTCAATAAAGTCTGTGTCTTTAATATACTTGGGCAAGTTACATTTCCTTTTCTACAGACTCTCCAAGATATTGGTTACCCCTTTTCACATGTTCTTTGTCATTTATTTTTGTCTGGTTAGAATGGATACATATAGATCTAAATCATCTTTTGTGAATTGAGTTCATATATTTTTCCAAGTTTATAATTTGTCTCTGAACATTGCTTTTGTAGTTAATGTGTCGGTTTTGTCTGGTACAGCCTCTATGTTTTTGTCATACTTAAAAAAGCTCTTCCCCATGCCAATCTTCTTCACATTCATTTGGCAACTTCCACATACTTTTTTAATGTTAAAAACCATAAGATATTAGTGCTTTTATGACATGGCTACATTAGAATAGATTGAACATTTTCTGAATCTTTCCTAAATATTTTTGTTCACAGATTTGGTTGACTTTGGTTCCGACTCCCATTTTCATTAGCTAATTGATTTAGAATTCTCTTATCTTTTATGTTATCAGATATTCCTAATCTTGGCTTTAAAGTTTTCCACAACCTTCTTACTCATAGTTGAAATTTGCTGTTGCTGTACACGCTCTTCTAGTCTAGAACTTACCCATTAATTACTTGGGAATAAATTATGTCATTTTTGCCAATGTGTCATATTGATAGTAGAATTTTTTCCTGTTAACTAGAAGCTGAATGTCCATTTTCCTAGTTGCATGTGACAGCCTACATTCATTTATTATATTTTGCATGAAATAATTAAATGAATTCATATGAAAGATCTTCAACAAGGTCACTGACCAGTCCTTATCTGGGCTAATTTGTTGTTTTTAAAAGCCACACCATAATCACTTATTTAACATTTGAAAAATATGTAAATATTTGACTCCTCCAAATGTTAATACTGTGTCCTGCCACTTGAGAACTCCTCTGTAGACTGCGGAGGCGATAAGGCCCATTTCTCACTTTGCTTTCCATCCTCATGGAAGACGTCCAGGCGTTGCTCCCCAAAGGAAGTCCCGCTCAGACCAGCTCTTAAGAGAAGGCTGGAGATTTGACCTGAAGTTTTAAAATTATTTCCTTTATTTAATTTTGTGTGTTCTGAACTCTTTTGAACCAAAGTAATGCGTGTCATTTCCATTCTTTTTGTATGCGAATGGGATTGCTGGAAGGAAGTGTTACTACCCCCAGTAACTAACAAAAGATACATAAAGATCCTCAGCTATTTTAAGAATTAGACTCAGTTTTCATTAATGTGAAGAGAATCTCTCTTTTCACTGTGGTGATAATTGAGATGAACAATGGAACAGGTAATCCCGAAGAGCAGGAATCACCCTTCCCAGCTCTTTTTTCAGTACTTTATTACCCAAAATACATTCACCGCCTCTAAGCAATTGGTTTGTTTTAACTTAAGGTCAAAAAGAATTGTGTTACTGCCCAAAAGCAAATTTCTGCCTTGCTGGTAGCAAGTGTACAAGACAGGCAGACTTTTTTACTAGTCTCATTTCCTGCTGCGCTTTATGCTTCTACTCTGATTTTCCCTTTGCTTTGTTTTACTCACCTATTTCTAATGTATTCTACTTTGCAGTATTATATGCATCTTTATAAGCCACTTTAACTTTGGAACAATATGCAAAATTTAAAGATAATAATGCATACCTTATATATACGAGGACACAGAAACATATACACAGTCAGAGAACCAGCCTGAGGGTTCTTCTGGTTGCTGAGTATGACTGCTCTCTTCATCCTGACCTGTGGAAATAACCATGGCGATCCACTAGACCCCTCAGGAAAAGGATCCAAGCCAAAAAGTCCATTTTTATCTAGTCTTCATAAGCCCCATCTTTTGACATTTTGGATGTCAGTAAACTAATAGTAGTTCCTAAAAACCTGGTTATTTCTTCTCCCCCCAAACACAGTGGTCTGCGTAAGTGACCCCAGGTCCTGTTGGGGAAGGCCAAGAGAAAGATCTACAGTAAGGGCCTTTGCTAAAGGGACATGACCTCCTCTCCATTCAAGGATCTCTGGGCCTGTGAACTGGTCAAGTCTGGGATCAGTTAGGGAAGGGGCTATTGACACTGTTGTGGTGACTCAAGTTACATTTCTATAAGTCAGACAAAGTTTTTCTGTTCTACAAATCAAGTAAGATGCTAGTAGGCTGCCCATCTACTTCAGTTCTAGGGAAAAGTAAGTTATAAATATCAGTTTCAAGTATGTAAGGCAGTTCTAAATATGAAACACTACGTGTATGTGTCATGCTGTCATTTTTATCATGCTTTCGTATGGCAGAAATGAGATCAGATTGAAAAGTTAAGATTGGAAATATACCAGAGTCCAAATGAACCAAGGGAATAGTATTTTGGGGAACTCAGAAGCACCCCGTACCATCTATCTCAAGACAGAGAAAAAAAGAAGTGCATTGAAGTTCATGAGAACTTGATCTGCAATGTCCCATCAAGAAATACAGGTTTTGTTACCCCATCCCCGTGAAAGCTAGCCACAAGCAGAGTGCCGTGAAAGGACAGAGACAGAAAACTCAGGGCAAACAGCAGACAAAGGGACCAGGGATGATGAAGCAGAGACCAGGGTTTTCAGAGAGAAGATTTCTGGTTCCCAGGAAGGGCGAGCTAGGTTATTTGAACCAATTCTCATGATAAAAACAACTAAACATGCTAATTATGATAACATTTTTCCAACAGCCACGAAGAGCTAGTACGGTGATAAAAAATAATAGGCTAAACAAGAACCCAGGATGATTAGTGAGCACAAAAGCCATTTTTATCCTGAGGCTGTTGGCCCAACATAAGTATGCAAATTTTCATTTTTCAGGAAGGGTTAAATAAGCTGGTACCCCAGCTATGATGCCTTCAGAGTCAAGGTGGCACAGTAATAAGCCAGCCCTCTCCACATCCTGCACCCCAGATTTACCTCATCTGAGCATCTCTAGAGACTCAAGCATGGAATTAGAATCAAGGTGGTCCTGGACTGAGAGTGCCCACAGAGGCTGGCAGAAGCAAATTCAAAACCTGCCCAGGAATAAAGTGCTTTTGTCTAGAATTCATATTATTCCTGTAAATAATTTCCCAAATTCAATAACCAGCACAAAGTAAAAGATAACTAGACATATAAAAAAAAACCCCAATCACTGTGGACAAGAAACAACAGACAACATAAACAGACCCACTAAGACTCCAGCTATTGGTATAACCAGACAAACTACTAAGTTACTATGCTTTAATATGTTTGAAGAAATAAAGAAATAAGCTTGGCAATATCCTGAAGGGGTAGGATTGATAGTGTATGAGAAGGGGGAAAGGCTAAGAACAGTAAAGTGCTGCGGGGGCGGGGGGGAGAAAGATTTCTCTGTGTCTGCACGTGCCTATGAAATGACTAAAAGCAATTACAGCATTATTTCCATCAAAATGCATCATTAAGCCCTTACTCTGTAGCAGATATCTGTTGCTTTTGCATGTCTATTTTTCCATTCTCCGTTCCCCTCAAACAGCAATTTTATTTTTCTTAATAAGGAAACACCCAACATTACATCCATTTACAAGGAAGTCTCACCTTCCTCCAGGCTCCCAGGGTGGTAAGGTGACCCCAGACTGACCAATTGAAGCATTCCATTCCCCTAGTTACTGTAATTGATTCCACAATCAGCCCGTTTCCCAAAACAGACCAATGAAAGTAGAACTTTTGCTGGAACTCCTGAGAGAACTGGAACTGCTGAGGTCGCTGAACACTCTGGCAGCTCTCTTGGTGCCTGCCCTGAGGAGAGAGCCGCCTGTGAGTAAGGCCAACACCAAGAAAAGCAAAGCCAAGGAAGAGAAATAGATTCTTGATGACATCCTTCAAATACCTAGATTCTGCGCCTGACCCTCTCCCATTTGGGGGGGCAGTACATTCCCTTTCTTTGCTTAAGTCAATTTGAATTGGGTTCCTGCGAATTGCAAACAAAAGAGTCCTGGTCTAGAAGACCTGTAGTCAGAGCCCCGGGCTGGTCACCAAGGATAAAACAGCTAAAAGGGGGGAAAGAGTCTGTCAAGGAAGGGGAATGGAAATTTTAAAAGAGGAAATAATTAGAAAATTCAGATGAAGACCAATCCATTGCCAATCCTTCCTAAAAAATAATATCTTCCTACTGAATTTCTCTAGCATTTTGTCAATTACCCTTTTGTGGCACTTAAAACATTTTACCTTGTATTGTAGCTAACTTTGTATATCTTTATCTCTCCTAAAAATCTGCATGCCCTGAGGAGCAAATAATCATAGGATTTCAGACTTATACAGTCCCTTGGACAGACTTATTGGGGCTTCCTTATTTCATAAATTGAAGTAGGGACCAAACATATCTGTTTTATCTTGGCATCCTAGATATATTTGGGAAGCAATATTGATTAACTGAAGGAATGAGTTAATGAAAAGAGAAAAGGAAATAGGAAGAGAAATGAAGGGAAATGAGAGATGTAATAAATAAAAATTATGTATCTTGTGAAGGAGAGAAGTTGGAAGACAGAAGGAAAGAGAAAAAAGAATAAGAGCAAGTAGAAAAAATTAGGAATATTGAGCAATACTTGTGTGTGTCTTTGGTTGTGGGCTACATTCTAATGCTTTTCTTTTAGTATTTTACCCCTTCTAAGTTTCCTCTGATTATGCAAATAATAACATTTATTTCTTAATGTCCTGAGTGCACATCTAACAACAGGAGGAAAGCACTCTGGATGTGTTCTTGATGGTGGAGAGGTCATAACTTCAACAGGTAGATGGGGACCGGCTACACCCCGGACAGACTGGTAATGGGTTTATGGAAAGCTCTTCTTGACCATCCTGGTAGACTGAATGTGGTTTCCAATTCTTCCCTTCCCCTTCCTTTAGGGTAATTATTTACCTTACCCATTGCCATGGGACCTGCAGTGACTTCTGTGGGAGGGACTTCCTGCCCCATGGACATCAGTTATTGTCGTGCTATTTGCTTTGGTCAATAATGACATGTGTGACCGCTAAGACATCTAAGCAGAAGCTTTAAGAACCATGGTGAGTTTCTCTAGCTCTTTTTCTTTTTCTTTTTTTTTTTAACAATTTTATCCATTTATTTTTAGAGAGAGGAGATGGGAAGGAGAGAGGGAGAGAAACATCAATGTGTGGTTGCCTCTCACATGCCCCCCCCCCGCCCCCCGCCTCCCCAATGGGGACCTGGCACACAACCCAGGCATGTGCCCTGACTGGGAATTGAACCAGTGACCCTTTGGTTCACAGGCCCATGCTCAATCCACTGCGCCACACCAGCTAGGGCGCTCTTTTTCTTTAGGTGCAAAAATGACATGTTTCTAATAAGAGTTGTTCCTTTATCCTGGATCCTGACATGAGAGGACATGTGCAGCAGAGCCATAGCTTAATAACAAATAACTTCCAAGTTAGACATGGAGGGATCATGTGTTACCAAAGCAGAGCTGACTGATACATCACTAAATTGCCTCTGATGCACAAGCTCCAATTATTTTTTAAATTCAACTTCTGAGTTACTTTGTTTCCAAGGTTACATGCTCTGAGATTAAACTGATTCAGAAAAAAATACAATGTTGAAATACAATTTTATCTGTTTATATATTTTTTAATTTCTTAATACCCACATAGGACCTGAAAGAGAGCCACAAACATCGATCGTAACTTGTATAACTGACATAGCTCACAGATTCACAACGTCTGAGGATGCAATAAAAGATTCTCCATAAGTTCTCTGGCAGAGACTTAGATTGCTTTGCTCTCATTGCAGGAAAAACAGACTTTACTTTTAAATGTTAAAAAAAAATTATAAGGCTGTCTGTGTGTATAGGGAAGACCACCCCTTTCCTCACCACTACCACCATGAAAATATTTACAGACTATAAATATCTTGGTTTCAGGACCTAGCTGGTCATCTGATAGTTCAGTAATAGTCTCGGTGCAGAAAGAAAAATATGTTTCTTGGTTTTAGAGGAAGGAAAAGGAAAACAACTCCAATAGTTGCATTTTTTAATTCTAAGCTACAAGAGAAATGTTTTCTTTCATGAAAAACCAATGAAGCAAGACTACTCTGAATTTATATGAAGTTCCCCCAACCAAGCAATGGATTATGATGTAATACCACTTCAGAAAAGGTGGGGTTCCCACTTAAAAAGGTGATAACAATGAGCAAGAGCACTACCAGCAATCCAATGCGTATGCAAGTCTGTGTAGATCTAGCCAAGCT
Source organism: Tonatia bakeri (assembly GCA_004024845.1). Lineage (NCBI taxonomy): Eukaryota > Metazoa > Chordata > Mammalia > Chiroptera > Phyllostomidae > Tonatia > Tonatia bakeri. Next base: position 120,803 of record PVIA01000802.1, read on the forward strand.
GAGACACAGCCCTCCTTCTCAAAAAAATTAAAACTACTTTTCCACTGTATCTAAAACAGAATATTTGATTTACCCTTTTATTTTCAAATTACAGGGAAAAGGAAGTAAGTGCCAGAGGAAAAAATTAAGGGATGGCTTTTAGAAGTCATTTGAGTTCCAGTTTCAGGGACATTTTCTATTTTTTCCCCCAAAAGTCTAGATACCCATAAAAAATAATAAGAAAAATATGCTGGTCACTGCATCCTGAATCCTCATCTTTCAAACTGGACCTGTTTGCGAGTGTCAGGTGGAGCCTGCCAACTGTCCAAGCTGCCTTCCTGCTGGAAGGTCCCAGTGTGCGAATATCGTATTTCTTCTGGAGAGTACCCACTGCAATTTGCTAATATTCTTAAGGTGGAGGGCAAATTCAATTTGTCAACTCTATCCACCAACTTGGTTTCGGAAGATGATGACTGGTGGGTATTCAGAAAGAGTTTTTTTTAGAGTTTGGGTCTTTTTTTAGATTTAAAATGTTTTCTGTTTGTTTGTTTGTTTTAAAAGAAAACTCATCCATCATATGAACATGTTAGATTTTCTTTCCTGTTTGGAAAAGAACCTGTTCTTTCCCCCTTTATGGTGACAATTTATTATTTTTATAAGATTAATCACTGGCCATAAATCTCATATATCTAAGGTACTTGGCCTGCTCTTTGCTGCATCATTGTAAAATAGTAAATCTAATACCAGATTGTGTCATCCAATGTATGCGTTTTGAAAGTGGAAGCCAAATGTAAGTAAATTGAATTGGCTGACTTCTAAGAACCAGAGAGCTGCATGAGGTAGTTTGGACCGAGTACAGTGTCAGCCCACCTCCCTCTGCTCTTCTCCCTTTCAGAAAGCAAGCTAATTGCAAGGCCCTGACTGCCCAAAGACTGGTCTTTGTGGACCACGAAGGACCATTCTACAGACTGATGAAGCGGAGTTTGGAGTCTTCCGCTGCTTTTCCTCCATCGCTCCATGCACACACAGGCCTGTCAGCTTCGCCCAAAATGCAGTAGCTTCGCAGGTGTGCATCCCCTCCAACCCCAGCAGCTTTCCACCAGCTCCAATTGGACTTCTCTCAGGATTTTTGGAAGGAGAGGAGATGTCCCCTTCTTCCTTGTGTGCAGCCCCCCCACCCCGACCTTTTTTATCCAGACCATCACATGGTGCAGATGTCACAAACTCAACCAGCTGTTTGGGATCAAGTAGGTAACATAAGTGAGTGAAGTGAGTACGTGCAGACTATGGTGAATGACAGATCATGTGTCCCTCTGGAGAGGGCAGTTGCTACTTAGTTCTGACCATTTTCTTTACATAAGCATTTAGTCTACTAAAGCCACCTCTTTCCTTTTTTTCAAGAGAAACTGTTAATCAGTCCAGATCTAATCAAGAAAACTATACAAATATAAATTTTTATGACATATCCCAATTTCCATGTGTAGCTAACTTAAAAAAAAAAACTTGAATAGGTACATGCATATACACAGCGTTTACCAAACAAAGACTGTAGGCCTTGATTTTGTGATGGTGAGTGACATGTAAGTAGACAGTAAAATCTTTTACTCAAGTTACAGTCTCAACTTTTTAGGATTATAGGACACCTTTAGCTCAGTAACCTCGGACTGCTTAACTTTGTGATTTCACTTATTCATTCATTCATCCATCACATATTTATGGAGTAGGTCCTCTAGGGGGTGGGTGTACAGAGAGAAAGAGACATGGTACCTGCCTTCAAAGGAGCTTGCAAACTACCCAGGGAGTCTAACGTATAAGCTAAGTTAGTATGGGTGTAGGAACTTGTTGGATGTAAAGGGACCAGCTGTTATCAGGTTATTTCTAGAAATCAGTTCTCAGAATTACTGTGCTGCTCAGTGCTACCCCTAATCTCCCATGCCCAGCCCCACCCCACCCCACCCACCCTTCTGGTCGCTTAAGCTAATTACTGCACGTGCCAAGGGCCTGGGTCTGTTTGTTGGCTGCTTCACGTTCACTAAGCTCCATCACCTACAGAACTGTGCCCGTCAAGGGGTCAGTTACACCGCTCACCTTGTCAGACACACTGCGTACGTGAATGGGCAAACGTAACTTAGGTCAGAGAGAAAGTTTTCTTGTCGCTCCTGCTTTCATCACCCTGACGTCTCCTTTATCCTTTATACCCCGCCTCCCCTCACCTTAACATTCATCTCTCTTGTGTAGGTAGAACCAAGCAACGAGCCTGGCATGACTTGTAGGCACTACAAAATGGTGGAATGAAATTCAATTTCTCTTTTAGAAAAAAGTGTGTCATTTGGCCTTACACCCTAAAATGTAAGTAGGTATCTAATACACTAGGATTAAGGAATGGCATGAGGGTTTTCAGATGTTTGGGAATTATTTTCTCTCTGTATAATTTATAGTCAAGTTTGGGGGCCTCTATATAGGTGAAAATCAACAAGTCAAAAGTTTTTAGTAATTGGATATAAACTATTACATCCTCTAGAATAAATTATAATCTATATTTCAGGGATGGTTGGTGCTTATTGAACATGTTTTATGTTTTAGGCACCATGTTCAAGGATTTTTGCTGTCTAATTTAATGATTTAATTCTTGCAGTTAGTAGGTAGTGTTACCACATTTCCAGATGAGGAAACAGACTTGGGAAGATTGGATAAACTATGAAAAAATTATACACAAGTCAGTGGCAAAACCAGAATGCAAATGCAAATCTATCTGACCCTTGACCCTTGCTCCTCCCACTGAACCACACTGTTACTTTAAAGCAGGTGCTGAGTAGATCCTTGCTCACTTAGTTATGACTTTACATTTGCAGATTCTTTAGCTGCCACCTGTTCTTTAAGTCAAAGAAGTAAAAAATACCAAAGAACAACAACTTCAAATACAGTTGTATTTGACCAATTTTTCTGAACGAAACTACAATATGATTTCAGCCATGGTCATGTCAAAGACAAAGTGAAATGTCTATGAATTGCTTTCCCTGGTAATTAGCACAATCATAAGAAATGACTATTCTCTTGTAACTTATTGCATAGAAAAACTGGCTTCACTAAAACTGAGGATGGGTGAATTTTACATATATCCATCTTACAATGCAATTATCCTATCAAACTGTACATGTGCAAAGCCAGTCATACATCACCTTCTCAGGTTCTCAGATCCACACTAAAGAACTTCAGTTCTACAGTCAACAGGAAGGTTGAAGAGAGTCTGGTATGGACCGGGTTTCCTCCCATTCACTTCTCAGTCCCACAAGTCCATAGTCTAGAATGCTAATGCAATAGGGTCTGGACACCCCTAATGCAACCACAGAAGGAAGCAGGCGGGTGGAAATGTTAGGACTGATTTTTTCGTGTGTAAAGGCTCAGCAGGAAAAATCATCAGGACAAGAGGAGAGCCTGGCTCTTTCCTTAATACTCTGGACCAGTCCCCAACTCAACCTTTATCCCCAGATCCAAAAAAACCTTCCATTCACGGATTTACATCAACTCCTTCTCTCAATATATGCACACTGATTTGCATTATTTGAAATAAATCCTGACACATGATGAGCCCTTATCTGATCTCCTTCATGAAGGACCCACAGGCATGGAAGAATCAGTTTTCTACCTGCTGTGCCCATAACTTGCCTTTGGACAATCTGCTTCCAGACTCTCTTGATCTGTGGCAGTGAAAGAGACTCTAAATGAAATATTCCCCTGACCCATTCCAGGGCCCCTTCCCATCCTTTACTTCCAGCCCTGGCCCCTCAAAATTAGAGGATGTAGATTATATTTTTCAGGTTATCTGTCCATTTACTTTTAAAAAAAGGGACATTTGTAGAGCCCCCTCATCTTTTAACTTGGTCCCATTTGCAATGAATCTAGCAAAAAAAATGTGAATGTTTGTAAGATATAATGTTATTCCAAATTTTATATACAGTTTCTCTATTTTTGTATTCTTTTGTTCATTTCAGTTGAGGATGGGAGGATTCTGATACCTGTGTTCATGCTACCATTTTCACCTGAAGTCTTTCACTGGGATTTCTTCTACATTTCCTTGCTTAGAAAGCCCAAACCCACCCAACCACCCCTTTCTGGAATTTTGATTAAAATATCACTTTACATCAGTGGGAATTTTTTGCTGTTCGAGGAGGGCTTTTGTGCCCAGAAAACACTATTTAGAATTACATATTCAATATAATGAATTGCCTGATTTAAAACCTCAAATTCCCTTAAAGTCTTAAAGCCACCTAAGAGATTCTTTTATTTAAACTACAAATCTAGTAAATTTTTATGTAAAACAGGAACAATAATTTTCAGGAGAATCTTCAGTTAATGTTTGGCCAATTAATGTAGCATGGACTAAATTCCACTTTAACCATTTAATTTATGGACTTAATTAATTTTCCTAAGCACTTAAAACTTCATTTTAGATTAGTATATTTTATTTTATTTTAAAGAACTTCAAATGCATAATCAGGCAGATACATAGCACTATAAAGCAAATTCTTTCTAGAGTTTACAAAACTCTTTTGTCTAGTAAATTGTGTGTGTGTGTGAGTGTGTATATGTGTGTGTGTGGAGAGAGAGAGGGAGAGAGAATGTCAAATTCTTAAAAACATTTCAATAGCCTTAAAATTTAGGCAACTCCTCTTAACTTTCAGCTTAAAATAATAAACCTAGTATCAATCTTTCAAAGTTGGAATCACAGATAATCTTTCAAATTAGTTAAAATTTCCAGTTCTCTTCAACACAACAAACTACATAACAGCATGTATAGATCCTTCTGAATTTAACAAGAAAATGAGTGATGCTATGGATTTGATGTTCTCATCACTGAGTAATATAATTTCTAAAGTGTAGCTACATATAACACCACATAGTATACTCCAGACCCCCCAAACCAAAAAAATGTATAGTCTTTTCAAGTAGCAATGAAACACTGACAAAAATTGAACATATAGTAGACAAAAAAAAAAAAAATCCTTGATAAATTCTACAAAATGGAATTAAACAGGTCATGTTTAATCCAAAATGTAATAAAATGAAAAATAAAGAATAAATAGAATCATTGAGTTAGAAATTTAACAAATGGGGATTCATCAAACTAAGAAGATTCCTCACAGTGACAAAAACCAGTGTATTAACAAAACAAAAAGGCAACATACTGAATGGAAGAATATATTTGCAAAAATATATTCAATAATGAGGTTGATATACAAAATGTATAAGGAACTCATACAACTCAATAACAAAAAATAAACAATCAGATCGAAAAATGGGCAGCGGACATGAACAGATGTTTCTCCAAAGAAAATGAACAGATGGTCAGTAGACATATAAAAAGATGCTCAACATCACTAATCATCAGGGAAATGCAAATTAAAACCACGAGACACTACCTCACATCAGCCACAATGGTTATTATTAAAAAAGTCAACAAGTAACACGTGTCGGTGAGCATGTAGAGAAAAGGGCACCCTTGTGCCCTACTGGAGGGACTGCCAACTGGTACAGCCACTGCGAAAATAGTCTGGAGGTCCCTCAAAAAACTGTAACTAAATCTACCATACTACCCAGCAATTCACTTCTGAGTATGTATTTGAAGAAAACAAAAACAATATTTAAAAGATACATGTTCAGTGCAGCACTATTTATAATAGCCACAATGTGGAAGCAACCTAGGTGTCCACTGATAGGTTAATGCATAAAGAAAATGTGATACATATATGCAATGGAATATTACTCAGTCATAAAAAAGGAACAAAATCTTGCCATTTGTGACAACACGGATGGACCTAAAAGATATAATGGTTAGTGCAATAAGTCAAAGAAAGACAAACAGCATGGGGTTTCACTTACCTGTAGAATTAAAAAACAGAAAACAGACAAAACAAACACAGACTCATAGAAACAGAAATCAAAATGCTGAGTGCCAGAGTGAAGGGGATGAGGGAATTAGTGAACCGGAGGAGAATGCAGTCATTGTGATACAATGTTGTGATAAGTTTGCATGGTGACAGGTGATTACTAGACTTAGTGTGGTGATTACATTGTAAGGTGTATAAATGTCAAATCACATATTATCCACCTAAAACTAATATTGTATTGTATTATGTTTTGTACTTAAATTTAAAAAAAATCAAAATTATGAGAAATTTGAAAATACTTTCCTGAATAACCACTGGGTAAAAAAATCAAGACTACAATAAAATAATAGTTTCAATAGCAATACCTGATAACTACACATAATCATCCACCAATACCGCTACCAACTCCCCTTCCTGCTGTAGTGTGCCACCCGACCATGGCTCCTCACTCCTCGGTCACTTTGGAGCCTGGCTCACTGTTTCCCTCTCCATCACTTATTCCATCATTCTTGATGAATTTAATTTTGTATAGATACGTCATCCAGCACCCAGGAATTTCAGTTTCTTTACTTCCTCAATTGCAAGGACAGCTTCTTCCACAGCTAATGAGAGAACATTCCTTTCTAACTTGTACTGGAAATGTACTACGAAGACCCCCCTCAGAGTTTTATATTGTCCATCCCACAACAAGGACTATCCTAAGACATAGTTGAAGATTGCCTGACTCTGCTTATTGCCTAATTATTCTATTTTAACACTAGCAGTTAAAAGTATCCATTTAATAGAAAAGATATACTGAAATGAAACACTGAAATGTGACTGAAAAGGCTCTTGGTGACAATTTTTAAACAACTACATCAAAAACCCATGTGCAAATACCTGATTTACAATACCACAAGAAAATCACTCCAAAACGCAAACTCCTCCAGCTTTCAGCGCACCCCTCACACTGGATACACAGTTCACACTATTGAGTAGTTATTGACTGACTGATGTGGTCAGCATTGATGCTATCGGCATGGCTTACGCTCATCCACTAGATGTCTGTAACAGTGTCTAAGAATAATGATAAAATATTGGCCCAAACTTTCAGGGGAAAAAATCTTTTGTTTTAATTTTTTAATTCAATATTTTAAATGTATTTATAGTTAGAAATAAACTTGATTATCATATTCCAGGGCATTTTTTTGCATACAGATATCATTATTGCTTTCTAGAGTTACATTTTTAAGGCAGAAGCATAAATAAAAGAATTAAAAACATCTATATAGATATGGAATTAGTACTACCCATGTATAATGTGCATCCTTATTTTTCCCTTAAAAATTTGGGCAAAAAAGTGTGCATTATACATGGCAAAAGATGGTACTTGAAAGTTGCTAAGACAGTTGATCTTAATTGTTCTCACTGCAAAAAAGTGGTGACTATGTGAGATGCTAGATATGTTTAGTAACCTTATTATGGTAATCATTTATAGATAAATATGAATATAAGCATATATAAATCACCATACTGTACACCTTAAACTTAAAAAATATTATATGTCAATTATATCTCAATAAAAGTATGGGGGAAAAAGAGGAAAGAAGCACCTAGGAGGAAAAAGTCTACATTGGGAAAGCTATTTTCCTTGAAATTTATTTCTGTCTCACTGGCCAGAATATCGTTGCTTCATGCTCCAAAAGAGCTGGGATTCTATAAAGAAGAAAAAAGGGAGCACGGTAGACAACCATTTGTTTCTGCATTAATGAGAGTTGAAAGAAGGGAGAAAAGTTTTGGCAATGGTTTCCTGGAGGAAATGAAACAAAAGCTTGATCTTAAAAGATGGCAGAAGCTAGATCTCCGAGAGAAGACGGAGGGGTGTACCCAGCGGCCCAGACAGCCTCACCAGAAGCGGAATGCAGACTTGAATGATTGTCCTGACGTAGGCAGACACCGGATGAAGGTGGAGACTGCGCTTGGAAACAATGAGAGAAGATTGAACTGGTGGAGTGAGTTCAAGTTGTGGAGATCTTTGACACGAAGACTTTGGATGTAACATGGAGCATATTAAGGATCTACTGGAAGTTTTGAAGTAAGATGAAGGCATATTTAAGTAATCGTTTAAGAAAGCCTTCTGTGGTTGCAGAATGTGGTATAGATTAAGTGGAAAGGGACTGGATCTATTTGCTGATGAAGTCACTGAGAAACATTCAAGGGCTTTCACTGCAGCAATTATGGGTGTTGCACAAGCAAAGGACTTAGAGTTACCCTCACCCAAGTGTTTCGTGACTAATGGGTCACAAACTGGCAATCGTCGGTGACATGCTCACTAATCTTCCCCCGCCCCCAAATGTGCTCACTGTTCTTCAGACTTCACTAACAATCACTATCAGAGTAATGTTGTCACGATACATTCAACATATGAGACATTCTTTACTTGGGTCGTGGCAACTGAGCTTTTGAGAAGGATGTATACACACATGGTGATTTTTAAAAAGCAGGCCATTTTTATTTTGGTCAATATCTTTACAGTAAGTGTTGACGGCATCCATGTGTGGAAAAGCGTGTGAAGACTAATATTTATGCTTGTGTGTCCTTTTCAAACACTGTGCATCCAGGGCCTGGTTGAATGGCATGCCTGACTCACTCTCCTTTCCTTCCCCCCTGCCTCCACTCCGCATCCCTGGGGGAACTCAGATTTCTGCTTCAGGCTGAAGCCTGGCCCCACCACCAGCTTGGGGGTGGGATCTCCCTCCCTCACATTAGCTGGCAATTCTGGAACCTTAGGCAAGTAGCTCAGTGACTCAGCAATCCGAAATGAAGTCCACCTTGCTTCTGCACAGGGTTAACCTTTGAGTCCCTTTCTAGTAACTAGGTTCTCATAGTGTCTTTCCTTGTTCAACGCCCTGTTGTGATGCCTGACCAAAAGCCCATTCCTTTGTAGCTGAAGTCCTACCTGGGTTCCGTTGGCCCTTCTGAAGGCCAGTGTCCAAGCCCTGAGTCCCAAGCCTTCCACTTCTCTACTCTGCCAAGCCTTCCTGATGCTCCTTCCATTCTGGTTGACATTTCTAGCTATTGCTAGTTACCAAATCCTCAGCAGCTCACTTGTCAGTACTCATTTGCTTCTATTTCCTATGGCTCAGAGTCACCTGGTCTCCCAAATCAAGCCTGTCGAACAGCTAATTGCAAACCCGATTCGGATTTGTCCTTCATTTTTATAAATGTTCACATTTCAGGACCAATCTTTCAGTTTTGTTTGTGGAAAGATTTTTTCTCAAAAATATTAATACATATTTATTCTTTATGTTTTTTCCTTTCCCCTAATATTCCCAAAAGGTAGCCAGACCCTCAGTGGTTCCTTGACGCAGAATTTTGCTGAGAAGAAAGCAGAAGCATCTTGAAGAAAATGGTCTTTTTGTCTTTTGGAAAAACTTACTGAAGAGTTTGTTGTAAACATCCTGAATGGTAGAAGAGAGAAGTATGTATCCTGTGGGAAGCAAGACGAGTTCAGACCCAGGGTCACCCAGGGAAGCAACAGGAGTGAGAATCATCATCCCTCCAGCATACTGTGATCGGGCTTCCAAGAGGAATTCAATTTTATTTTTAAAAATAACCTAAGATAATGTAACTATAAATTAGACATGTACCCTGTCCTCAAAGAATTTCAAGATAAACATAGAAAATAAAACATATATATACATACATGGTAGCACTTATATATATATATAAATGACCTTATATATATATAGTAGCACAATAGAACATGGTAACAAAGTATCTGTGCCTTTAAAGATGTTTAAAAAATTATCTCTGATTGGAAGATTCAGGAACATCTTTGTGGAAACCTAAAAAGATTGGTACAATTTACGTAAGCAAAAAACCCGCAAGTTGGGAAAGAACCAGAAGTTAAGCAACTTTCAGTGGGAAGGCCATTTGGCTGGAATTTACGAAGCCTGAAGTGTCACGGAGATGATGATGTTCGAGATGAAACAGGGAGAACAGAGTACGCAAAGGGAGCAGAATGACTGTGCTCCCCATGTGGGGGACTGATTCTAGACAGCAAAGCCACCTGGCACGTGTTAAGGATTTGTTAGGACATATATACAAGTGTGTGGTCTTTTATCCCATTTGCAACAAATAGAATCCATCAACATGAAATACAATGGGCAACAGCTAAATTGTGAGATTTTTCATTCTGAGCTGGGAAAGTTAGACTCCTCGAATACAGGGATCAAAAGGGGGTTCGAAAGTTACAACCAGAAGAAGTTACAATTGGTAGACTTGATGTGGACAAAAACAAAATCTAACCAGTGAATCAAATTTCACTGTAAATTTTCCACAGGGCAAAAGATCTCCATAAAAGTAGTAACAAATTAATAAAATACAAATGAAAATGGAAATATTAGAAGTGTTTAACTGTACTCTACAGAAAATTGATCAAAAAATAATCCTGATTTGGTGCAATCACTCCAGAAAAAGTTTCTCAAACAAAATGTGTCACCTGTGGAATAACTCTGATGAAATCCTTGCCCTGGCACCATGATGTGAGAACATGGGCACCGTGGGACTTTGTTCTATGCGCACGGCTAAGTCATCAGCACTTCACACTGCAGAGGCCACAGATTTCCTTCACATTTTATCATATTCAATCTACACAGAAATTATTTAGTGAGTACTTACTGGGTAACAAGGCTTCCTCAGGTGTCCTAGATAGAGCTATGAATGAGAAACATCGCCCTTGACCCTGCCGATCTTACAGCCTCTCAGGATCTCCCCGGGAAGCCTTCCAGGTGTGCTCTGCTGTCGAGAGGGATCCACTGGGATTCTGAGCCCCTTATGCTCCTGTCGGTCTCAACAAGTTAAACTGTCTTCTGTAGCTCAACCACCATGATGAGAACATGGAGCAAGGCCTCATAATTCATTTTGTCTTTTCCAGATTCTCTTCTTTAAAAAAAAAAAACACACACACGTAGCATTTTCATCATTTTTTCCCTCTCTGGAAGTATTTAGATAGAATCGTGTATCAGATTATTCTGATCTCCAACTTAGTAGAAGAGTGAAAAATGACTCTACAACATGTAAAATAGAAGTCAGGATTTAAGTCCAACCTCCCTAAGAATGTACATAATTACCCCACTCATTCAGAAATTATGATCCTGACTGCTTTGTATTAACTTTGTATTTTGGCTTCAAAACAATTGGGTTATTTTCATTATTAAAATCAACGCAATCCTGGTTTCATCTTCCTATATATCTGTATATTTGTCAAAAAAAAAATATATCCTTTCTTTCAGGTCTACCAAAATACAGTTTCTGTACTTAAGAAATGATAACAGGTTTTCTCTGCGAATCCTTGGGGCTGTTACCAAAAGAAATGCAGTCTCGGAACCATTGCTGACAAGTGCCCAACTGTGTGACTGTCTCACAAAAGAGAAAATATCACTGCATTTGGGTTCCCCTTGGAACACCAAACAAAAACAGATTTACATTCTACTAAAAATACTCCCTGACCATTTTAGTTCAGAGAAAGGCCCTCCTCTGTGTGGGCATGTTAAGGGTATTCAGATTTCTCAAGCCAGGACTGTACAAGATTGGGGTGGCGAAGAAAGCAAGTGAGGTTACCCCACCAGTTCCGTCTTCCCACTGTGGATCACCTTTCTCTTCCTCACTCTCTCTTAGCCCTTTGCCCCCACCGCGATTTCCACCATCATCCACTCTGTCTCAAATCCCAGCTCATGCATTTAACACACATACACAGAGCGACTCCATCACTAAGGATATTTGTTATTGGAGGGAAAACACACTCATTCCTTTCTGTTCCCCTGGTCAAGGGCATCTTGCCACTGTGTTCTGAGGGGTAGGAGACGGAGGTGTGCTGCCAGCTCTGGGGAACACTTGAGAGACTGCCTGGAACCTCTGAGTTTGCCCCTCATGATGCATCAGGGTAGGATTTAAAGATCCACAAGGACAGCCAAAGCAATTTAACAAACCATCCTTTCTCTATTCTGCTTCATAAGTTGCCACATCACAGTGCTTGGAGGGGCTAGAACATGCCCTTTATTAATCCCATTTCCAAGGCTCAATCCCTTCAGAGCAAGACCTAAATCCCACCCGGGGTCTGACACAATAGAATTCTCAGAAGCAAAACTTCCCAGGGAGAGAGCAATAAATCAGGACGTAGCTCCTCCCCGGGTCTTCTCCAGCAAGTGTAGTTTCCAGGCAAATCAGAGCAAGCAGCAAAAAAACAAGCGAGCTCAGGTTTCCCTGTGATGCGATTACTACTTTGGGGGAACGAGAGGGAGGTGGATGGAGAGAAAATCTGACCCTACCTTGGATTTGGAAAAAAAAAAAAAGCTGGCATTTTGGCAGTCCATCTACAAGTGCTTTCTGAATGCCAAGTGCACGGTAAAACCCAGCCAGAAACAGAGACCTCCGGTGCTTTGTGATAAGCCACTGTTTCACTAGCTCTGCTTTTCAATAGTGTCAGGTGAACAGAGCCTCTCGCTGCAACCTTAGCCAGGAGGACAGCGGCTGCAAGGCAACCGAACACCGCACTCCACCACTGTGCACACCGCCAGGCTGGGGGAGGAGGAGGCCCGGCTTTCTTCTCTTTAAAGAAAGATCTTGCTACTTTGCCCTCTTTCTTAACCTTTCCTTTTCTGCTATGTACTCCAGTCAGGTTTATCAGTCAGTGGGCCAAGTTGGACCAACTCACGCCACACCTTTGCCTGGGCAATTGCAAGCTTGGGGGGTTCCGGGGGTGAAGAGTTTGACTTTGACACCATCTGTCCTCCCTTCGTACTTTGCAGTGTGTTAGCACAGAGGCTTGGGAGTCTAACACAACAGATTGAACTTGGACTTTGGCTGTGTGTCTTGGACCACATACTTTGACTCTCTGAAACTCAGTTTCCTCATCTGACAAATGAGGGTCATTATACCAGTCCTTCAGTCATGGTTAGGAATAAGATAATACATAAAATGCTTACCATAGGATCTAGCACATAGAAAACCCTTAAAGAGCAGGTATTGAAAACAACTATGCACAGAACAGACATGCAAACAGTTGGAATTTATTTTACCTGGAAGGTGCCTTCAATGCTTCCTCCCACAGATCTGCCAAGTTCAACCCAAACCTCTCCACCCCTGGAAAAATCTTGCACAGCTTTGTGGAGTTCAGAGCTTCTTGCTCTGTGTTCCTGAAGCAAACTGTTTGAGCACCCCCACTGCCACTATCCCTGTGCTGCTGAACGTGCTCATTTCTTTGTCTGTTAGCCTGTCCCACCATCCCCTGGGTACTTGTGAGGCAAAGGAGAGATTGTTCAGTGTGATGGTTACCAGCACAGCCTCTGTGCCCAGACTGCCTGGCACCAAACCCTATTATATATTTGCCAAGTTAACTGTGTGACTTGCTGAAATCGGTAGTGATAATAATAGTACCTACCTCCCAAGGTTAGCATAAGAGTGCCCAGCACATGAAAGCATTAGCTTTTATTATCTCCCAGTGCCTGGGAAAAAGCAGGTGCTTGAGGCATGGGAGTTTGAGAAACCAGAGAAGCATTAAAAATCATAAGGATCCAGACATTTCATGGAGGGAGGGCAACACATCATAAAGTGGTTCAAGAATGGCTAAATTGGTACCCAAAGAACTGAAAACAGGACTTTGAAGAGCTAGTGGCTCACACGTGTTCTTGTGGCACTATCCACAAAGACCAAAATGTCCAAGCAACCAAAATGTCCATCTATGGATGACTGGATACAGGAAGTGGATATACCTACAATGGAATATTATTCAGCCTTTAAAAAGAAAGAAATTCTGTCATATGCTACAACACGAATGAAGTTTACGAACATTTTGCTGAGTGAAATAAGCCAGTCACAAAATGACAAAATTATATGAGGTACTTAATGTAATCAAACTCATAGAGACAGAAAGTAGAGTAGATGCCCAGGGCTGAGGGAGAGGAAAATGGGGAGTTAATGTTCAGCGGGTATGAAGCTTCAGTTATGCAAAGTGAGAAAGTTCTAGAGATCTGCTAGACAACAACGTCTGTATTCAGTTGACCCTGAACAACACGGGCTCAAACTGTGCAGGTCCACTTATTCACAGATTTTTTAAAAAATAAATACCTGTACATTTTTTGTGCTCAGTTGAGAGTCTATGGATGTGGTGGGCTTACTGTATGCCCTGACCTGTGCCACTTGACACAGGGGCCCTGAACATCCGTGGATTTGGATATGCGCCGAGTGTGTGGGCTCCTGGAACCAATTTCCCACAGAGATGAGGAACGATTTAAGTTTTGGGGGAGTCAAAATTTATATGCAGATTTTCCACTATGTGCCCCCACATAGTTGGCCCTAACCCCTGCATCGGTCAAGAGTCAATTGTAGTTAACAATATTGTACTGTACACTTAAAAATTGTAAAGAGGGTAGATTTTACCACAATAAAAAAAATGCAGATTTAAAGCCAAAAAAAGAAGCACACCTAAATTGCGTGTGCCAAGCTCAGCACTTCCAGTCTAGTTCTGCCTGCCCCTCCTCTGAGGGTGGTGCTGGTCTGTGGGGCAAGTCAAAACTGACACCGAGTCAGGGTCCTTCAGCACACACATCTCCATGACTTGAAGCTGTTCAGGAGCAGAGAGAGGTGTCTGACACTCACAGACTAAGAGTGTTTATTCAGAATTTGAAGATTGAGTACGCACCTTGAGTTAAAACTCTTTCCTCTTTATTTCTTTGGAAAGTTAACCAAATTTTCTACCAAAGATGTCTGGTAGGTTTGTAAGGCCTAGGATCCTGTGACTACAAAGTCACTCTTTAAGTATCCTGATCTTTGTTTACATGCTAATGGGGAGGATGAACCACATTTTCTGCCTTTCGGGCTGTGGAGTCCCTTTGTGCACAACCATCAAGACGGTACTCTTCACACCATCTGGAGCCAGCATTTCTATCTGTAGCTTCTAATGTCATCCCTCTTTGTGGCCCATAAAGGATTGTTTTTACATGCTTTTATGGGGATTTTTTATGAAATGCTGGGTCAGAGCCCTTTCTAGAATAATTGGAGGAGCTACCAAAGTCTTGGAGGGAAAAGATACTGTCGTTTTTTTTTCTATGTGTCTTTGAAACAATCCCAGGGACGAGGTTTGAGGGAACTTGGTTGGGCTTATGATCCCTCCTGCATCAACAAACAGCAACCCAACTGTCAAAGCTGACTTTGCACAGAAGTTTCAAAACCAGAAACCAAAATAACTGCCAATAAGAACCTACTGACAGCAAGATTTCACGGCATTTTTCCCTGTTGTGTAACCCAGCCTCCCTCTCACCTTCCCTCCCAGAGAGCATTCTATGGGGAGGGATCATTTTCCTCTTCCTGACCCAAGCAAGTGCCCCATGAACGCATCTGTAGTTTGTAAGACTCTTCGGCGCAGATTGGATGTGGCAGGAAAAGACTGTAGGGATCAGAGCAGGAGACGAGATCTGAGACTGTGAGTTCCCTCCCAGCGTCTCTCCTGATCAGGGTGGCCTGAGGAGAGCTCAGGTCTGGGGATTTGCACAGAGTGCCCACGTATTTACAAGTAAATTCCAGATCAAAAGCAAAAACAGTTGTTGCAGTATTCAAAAAGGAAAAAAGGAGTTGAGAAGGGCCAGCAGGAAGCTTCCAGCAGAAGTGAGTGAAAAGGAAAAAGATTTCATGGCATTTCCCACTGAGGGTGGCAGTGGACAGACCCACTGAAGAGTGGTACATAAGTGACTTTAATGTTAATGGTAATAATGACAGAACAACAACCTTATTTATCAAGCACCCGCGATGCCCACTGTCACAAATGCTTTCCATACCATAACTCAATCAGGCACAAGGTGATGTGTGTAATCAATCACCTGTAACTACCTCGCAGAGGTGGGTCCCAAGGCTTAGAAAAATTAATAATGTGAGCATGGTCATTCAATTGCAGAGAAGAGCTAGAATTTCAATGCAGGCTCTTCTGACCCTCAGCTAGCTCTCGCAGTCCCTGGGCAGGGCTGCTGTCCTGGGAGCTTTGGAATGAACTCTGCATGGGATATTCAGGTTCTGACCATTCCCTTCCTCCAGTTTCCTGCCTGTGAAGCATGCAATGGAAAGAAAAGAGGTAAACTGAGGTGAATCCTGCTTTATTCTTCTCCTCAGGGCAGCTCTCTGTCCATTTCCTAGAGCTGGGCCAGACACACCCCTGTGATGGGATGGCAGGTAGCAATGAGAAGCCCACCAAGGGCCATTTGCCACACCAGCCCCGCTGCACAATGTATCCCCCCAACACTCCCGAGCCTGTGGGGCACCCACTTGAATTTGGTCTTGGTTGCTCCCTTACCTTCCAATCTGAAAGCCCAATTTTTCAATGACCTTCTGGTTCTAAAAACACTGTAGCCCAGCTCAGCTTTTGCTGACTCCTCACACGCCTTCCCATGAACACTGCTTCCTGCAGCCACCAGCACCAATGTGGCAAGCAGCTGAGTGGGAATGCTAAGGCAAGCCAGGGAGCCCGAGGCAATGTTGCCTTGGCAGCGGCTCTCTGATTCGGCAAGGGGCAGGCAAGGGCTCCAAAGAACACAAATATCCCCATTTTTCTTTTTGGCAGAATTAATGGATAAATGCTTTAACGAAGACGGCATTATGATGAAGGGAGGCTGGAAGAAAGGGGTAAAGAGAAGGAACTTCTGGCTAGATGAGAACCCCACACTGGAGCTCATCTTCTGGGTTGTGAAGATGGCTTACATTGTGCCCTGTAAGCCCCTGAGACAAGATTCTTATCTCCTGTGTGCTCAGAAGTTGCTACCACACTGTTGGAGCTCCACACATTTTGATTTCCTGTGGTGGGAACAAAAGACATTTTTCTTTCCCAAAGCTAACTATAATAATAATGGAGCTAATGCCAGTATCTATTATATACATAAGACCTGGTGCTAAAAACGTATGTGATGATGATGATGAATAAAAGAACTCACAATTTCATACTTTGCAATGGACCACTGTTCTAAGTGATATATCTACATGAACACATGTATTAATACATGAGTTAACATATGACTCTCTACAACAAGACCATGAGGTAGGTACTATTATTAGCCCATTTTACAGATGACAGAATGGAACTTGCTCAAAGTCATAAACCTGAAAGGTGGGTATTCATTCCCCAGGAAACTAAGGTTCAGAGGGGTTTAGGAACCTACTCAAGATCATACAGCGAGAAAGTGGTGACGCTGAGTTTCAAACCAAATCCACAAGACTCCAAAGGATATGCTGTTAGCCACTAAGTTTAACTCTCTACACTCTCTGTAGATAGAGATACAGACACATATATATACCTATGTGCCTATACATGTAAATACACACATACATCCACACAACCTAGAAA
The DNA here is from genome assembly GCA_004024845.1 of Tonatia bakeri. Taxonomy (NCBI): domain Eukaryota; kingdom Metazoa; phylum Chordata; class Mammalia; order Chiroptera; family Phyllostomidae; genus Tonatia; species Tonatia bakeri. The sequence goes on from PVIA01000802.1 coordinate 138,038, forward strand.
AGTAGAGGCTTGATGGGGTCAAACATCCATCTTGTGTTTCTATACAAGAATTCAGGACTCTAAGGTTCTAAGAGCATTTCTTGGTGCCTCCAAAAATTTCCCATCGTGGAATGCACAGAAAAGGGTTGTATCTGAAAGTGACTTGGACTACATGGAAAAGGCAGCTCGAGGCCCCTTTGGACCAAGTCCTGCCACCTGTGAGCTAAAAGGTTCAATCTTTTATCAAAACTGAAATCCACCCTGTTTGGGAAGCCCTTCCTTGGAGAAATGCTCCGGGCATGTAGGCAGAATGTGAGCTGAGGAACTGCTCAGTCTTCTCCCCTTTCCGTCTCCTGCGGTTCCGCTCCTTCACCTGCGCTGCAGCTCGCCGTCCCCAGAATAAACGCACATGTGTTGCATAGAGTCAGGTTCACCACTAAAAACAAACACTGCCCTCCACCTAAAAGATCCCAGTTACAATGTTCCTTTTCCTTTGTTCTTCCTCCAGGAAAACAGAATGACAGCCTTTAAAATGGGAGCATTAGAAGGCCCAGAGTGTATCACGAGCACCATTTGCCTAGAAGACATCCAAACTGCAGATTTGTCATTTCTCCCTAATGAACAGCGACTACCGTCTTGCAATGTCGTAATCAAAACCTGCCTGCGGCTGTGCAGTGCAGGCTGTGACAGCGTCGGGTCCCCCTCTGAGCCAGAGCCCTGTGAGCTGCACCACTTGAGGCATTTTCCTCCCAGGACTGAATAAACCGCAGGGCAGCAGGGTTCCAGCAGAAGAGCACACAGTGTGACTGCCGGCCGGTCCTCTCTGTCTTTCAGTTTTATGTTTCTCAAATTTGAATTGAGTTACAGCCACAGCAGAAAGAGTTCTGCCCCATTTCTGTGTCTAAAAAGCTGTACGGCCCTGGGACACATGGGCTGTGGGGTTCTCTGGGGCTCAGGTTTGGAGGGAGTGAGCCCATTCCCAAAGCGGACTCCATGCAGGAGACAGATGAAAGAGGACAGCCACTGTGAGCCTACACGTCTCTGCAGTTTCCCCTCAAAGCTGCACAGCGATAGATGCTGGGCAAACCCTGTTGGTCCTAATGCCATATGCAATGTACATGTGTTGTCCAACTAGGATTAGTTTGTTATTTCTCCTTTAAGTAGGTTAAGCTTTTTAATGCAGGGGTAATTAAGATTATGGTTAGACAACAATGAAAGAAATCACAGGGCTTAATGAGGATACCATAGCTACCCCCTAATGGAAAGGATAACAAGTTTGCTTTTATGGATATGAAAAAAGATGGCAATAAAAGCTACATAGTACACAGCCCTAGCCACCACTGTCTGATAGAATGGGGAGCTTTCCTGACCACTAAGGTAACATGACTGTCACTTTTGGAACTCATTTTTTAAAAAGGACTTCTTCTTTGCTTATTAAATCCTCTGTGGTTGCTAATTTCTAAATACTCAAAACATACAGTTGTACCCTCAAAGATAAAGATGGTTAGGTTGACACACCCTTCCTGATCACAGATTCTGGGTTTCTGCTGGAGAGAACTTAGAGGAAAACCAGGATCTCTCTCTCAGCTGATTCTGTTCATAAATTGTCTCACCAACCTGTCTGTTGCCAGGGTTTCAACAGCACTCTCTCCCTGCCTCTTTCCTGGAAAGATACAAGAGACCCTTGACCAGCCTGCTTATTTCTAGTTGTTCCTGCCTCACTCCATCCCCCACAGAGCGGCCAGGCTGATGGCTCTAGAAGGCCAGCTTGTCCACGCTGTTCCCAGGTTAAAGCCTGCCTACAGGCTCAGGAACTCCACTGTGAGGAGCATCTCCTGTAAGTAATACTTGCACATTTTCAAAGACAAGAACATTCAAACCATCATTGGGTACTGACTGGCAACACATTTAATGTCTATCGTTAGTGGACTGGGTAAATAAAGCATGGTTCAACCACATCATTAGAAAACATGGGGCTGCAGAAAAGAATGAGATAGATCTAAATGTGCCACACGTGCTGATTTGGAACAATCTCAAGATTCAAAGCAAGGTTTGTACAGTATGCTCCTGCGTGTGCAACAAAGGATGGAGAAAGGAGCTACATATGCACAGATTGCTTCTGCAAAGGTGCACACAAAGTTAATGATCACGGCTGCTTTCCAGGAGGGAGGTTGTGGAACTGAGGGTATACGGTGCCAAAGATTTCTTTTACTACATGCTGTTGTAGATTTTAAAATGATGTATGGACATTACCTTTGCGACAGGAAACACAAATTTAAAAAGCAAAACAAGACCCTCCATACGAAAGCACTTTGTCACCATCTAATGAAAGCACTTCATCCACTGGCCCAACCTACCTTTGACACCTCCTGGGTTGACTCAGGTCACACCACACCAATTGCCACTGCTTGACCTGCTCTGGCAGCCACCAGAGTGTTCCACATGTGCACACAGCTGGGTGTCCTCACTTATGTACAGCAGACAATAACAGCACCCATTACAGACATGTTTTTGAGAATTACATGAGATAAAACACCAGTGCTTATAATAGTGTATAGCTGATAATAAGTTCTCAATAGTTAATTGCTATTATCGTGGGGTTTTACTAAAGGCTTCATTTATTATTTTAGGGAGAAGGGAAGGGAGAAAGTGACAAAGATTGATCAGTTGCCTCTTGCGCACCCCTAACTGGAATCCTGGTCCATAACCCAGGTATGTGTCCTGACAGGGAATTGAACCAACAACCTTTCGGTTAGCAGGCCAGTACTCAATCCACTGGGCCACACCAGCCAGCACTGTTTTATCCTACTGCTGTTCTACTCTGTAGAAAGGCCTTTGCTCCATTCTCTGCCTGGTAGAAGGCTAGTACTTGTACTCTACAGCCTAACTCAAACATCATCCTCAGTGTCTTCTTCACCACCTTCAAGCTCTGAGCCCCTGTTCGTATCCTCTGTGTAGTGCTTGTCACGCTCTATCATGATTAATCACATACAGGTCTGCTTCCTTCCACACCTTCTAGGGTTTAGAAAGCAAGGATGGTGATATCTATAATTTTATAGGGTCTAACATAGTTTTCCAATAAGTATTTAGAAAAATTAGGTGTAATGCAAGCAGTACAAAAATCCCCAGAAGGTGCAGCTTATATGTGCTACAGCAATCGAAATCCTCTCACAGTGTGTGTGCTAATGGTTCCCTCACTGTGTGACACTGGAGGAACCTTCTGGGAAATAGGGATTAGTGTTTGAGCCAAGCTTCCCCCAAAGGTGAGCTAAGCACTTCACACCATTTTGGCTGTCAGGCCTCACTGTTCACTGCCCGTCCTTCTTGCCAGAATGCTGGGCCAGCTCTTAGTACTTAGTAATATAGATTGTGAGCTAACGCTGGGCCAATGTCTAATTTAAAAGATGGACTGTGCTTTAAAAGCCCTAGAAGACCAAAAGAAAAAAAAAAGACTTGAATAAATCATTACAAGAGGAATCTCTTGGCTGATTATCATTTTGGATTTGAGTCTCTAAAATTAACACAATAGTATATTCAATTGTCCTCCATGCTCATGTGGGAAATAATACTTTATTCAAAGATATAAAACAAAATTCCAGAGTTAAAATATCTGAGGGGAAAAGGCTTTTTTTTTTTTTTACACCGATATATCTCTATAGATAATGTGTTATCTGAATCCTCTGGAGGTACTTGCTTACGATTCGGGTTCTCAAGCTCTACCCAAGGCCTACTAAATTAGAATCTGGCAAGGACCCTAGAATCTGCTTTTCCATAGAGGATGCCTTGGTGATTCTTGAATATATTAAACTGAGAGCCACTGATTTATGATAGCATTCAGGAAATTCAGCTCAAAAGAGAAAGCACAGCAAATGTAAAGATCTCATGAAACGCCAGTCTTCACCAGATCACTGAATACCTACTGTGTGCTGTTCCCCACCCTTTGGACCCTTCAAGCAGGGGTTCTGTGTCTTTGCTTTCACTAGGCATCTCCTACAATGTCGTGCTTGCAAAGATGTCAAGCACGGTTTGGACAACTGTTCAGAAGTGAAATGTGGTGAACTAGTGACTGATTCTCTTTCCTTTATACTCCATATCAAGTTTCCCAATTCTAATTAGTGCTACACTTGCCTGCATCTCAAGCCTGATTAGGACTAATGCTCACAGGAAGGAAAAGAACAAGCAATATGGTTTGCCTTGGGCCTCAAGTAATATGGAACCCAAATAATGAGAATTGGAACAAAATTGTACTTTATCTTTCACACTCATTTGTTTTGTATTTTTAAAAGCCTTTCTTTTGTATTTAATAATATGTCATTAATTCAATCATCATATAACAAAGCATCTATGATTTCCTATTATGAGTTATCAATGAACTATGTTGCTTTGGGAAACACTAAGGGTAGTACAGATCATGCTTAAGCTGCTAATGTGGTACTTATATATTGTATACAATTTATTAAAGTAACACAAAATACTTCACAAGGCGATATGTGATCAACTGCTAGAGTAAGGGTTTAACTAAAATATGCAATAAATAAGAGAAGTGAAATAACTCCAAGACCAGAAAAGCAATTTGCTAGGATCATCCTGATTATTACTGAGGCATTTGGAAAGTATGGAGCTGGTAGTTATTTCAGAAAATGAAAGTCAAGGAAGACCTTTCTTGAGAAGGAAGTTTTCATCAGAGAACTAAATGAAATAAGATAGTGAGCAAGAAGAAATCAAAGGAAAGCTGAAGGAGCAGCAAGTGCAAAAGCAGGACTGAGCTTGGAGTGCAAGGTCCTGCAAGAACACCAGTGTGTCTAGGAGCGGTGAGCCTGGGAGCAGTGGCAAGAGACAGAGTGAGGGAGAGTGGAGGCCGGATCACACGGAACCCTCTCATCCATCAAAACAGAGAATCGTATTCTAAATTGTGATATAAGCCCATTGAAGGATTTTGAGCAAGGGAGTAGCATGATTTAATTATTTCATTTTCTAACATCATGTGTAAACAATAGGCTATGAAGACAAGAGAATAAATATGAGACAATAGGAGATTAATACACTGGTCTGGGAAAGATGATAATGGCTTTGGCTATTGGAAATGAGAAATGAAACTAAAAATATAGTCATTAAAAGAAGAAATGAAGAGATTTTCAAAAGATGATGAAAATGTGGCATTCTGGTGGACAATATACTAAAAGTAAAGAGGAGGAATTATAAATGAGAAATAGGGAGGTCAGAAAGGGATTACAATTTGGGGAATAGAGTGTGAAGGCCTGGAATCAGGAGCCCGCACACTTGAATTTGAATCCTGAGCCTATCACTTATCATCTATGTGCCTTTGGAAAAGTTTCTTATCATCTCTAAGTCAGTTTCCTCATTTCTAAAATAGGAGTAATAATATGTACATCATAGAGTTGTGAAAGTTAAATGAGAAACCATGTCAATTTCTTATCACATAGTAGGTCCTTCCAAAATATTTGTTCTTTCCCTTATACCCCTGATTGAACTTAGACTTTATTCATCTCCTTTCAATAACAGGATATATCTCTAAATACCATTGTTTAGAAACATGTGTAACTTCTTTATGGAGACTTCGCTATAGTCAATCAATAACTGTAGTATGTTTTTGTTAATTATTACATTCTTTAATAATTCAAGGAGAGTTTTAAAAATTGGCTTAGCTTTATGGCATTTGGGGAGGAGATTTCTAGGCAAACTGTGTGGTGTGGTCAGATCACATCAAGGGAAACCTCTATGCCAAGCCTGATTTAGCAGATGGCTCAGTATCTGTTCCACTGAAATTGTGAACTGTTAGCAGACACATTGTGGGGTGATTTTGATTGTCTGGGACTCTGTACAGGGGGAGGCAGGCTTTAAGTTAATCAAAGTAGAAACTCTACAGGGCTTTATGGATTAAGGTCACAGCCCCTCAATGAATACGTAATAACCTAAACATGATTCCCATTTGCTCATCCAAAAGGAGAAAGGGAACAACAGAAGGGAGGTGGCTGTCATTTCCATTGTGCTGTACTAAGTGACTCCAGGACTCACTGCAATTTCTGGTTGGGCCTTGCTTTTAGTATAGCTTCCTTGCATGTTTCTTAAAATTAGAATGAACTCCACCAAGCAGTTGAAGATGAGATGTTGAGTCAGAATCTCCAACTAAAGGATATAGCTCCAGGCTTGGCATTTCATGTTAGAAGCACTTTATTAAATACCAGACACATAGCCAAACCAAAATACTGTTAGTGCAATAGTGGTGTGATATGCAAAAAAATTAAAAAAAAGAAGGGCGTTAGGCATGGAGGAGAAGGGAAGGTGAAAGCATATATGAAGATGAAATCTCACAAGTTGGGGATAAAACAGGCAAGTACTTCTTAATCAATCAGTAGTTTGCCTCATCTCCCCCAAAAGACACTAATGCTCAGTTGAAAGTAGTGGCTGTTCAGTTGGTGTGGATACAACAATTAGAACACATTATCATATCAGTCTCTTAATTGCTCTCTGTTGCTGAGTAGTTGTATCTGAATGTGCTGTGGCCAAATAAAGGAACAATTTTAATTTTTTATTGTTATACTTTTAAAGATTTTATTTATTTACTTCTAGAGAGAGGGGGAAAGAGGGAGGAAAAAAAGGAGAGAAACAGCAATGTGCAAGAGATATATTGATTGGTTGCCTTTCCCATGCCCCCAACAGGGAAACCTGGCCCACAACCCAGGCATGTGCTCTCATTAGGAATCAAACCTGCAGCCTTTTGGTTTGTAGGCTGGCACTCAACCTATTGAGCCACACCAGCCAGAGCAAAAGGAGAATTTTTATAACAGATGTGTTGGCCCTTAAGTAGAGTTGATTATGTCAAATCTTACCAATGATCATACTTTCTAGAGTATAAACAATATATCATGGCAAGAAAAAAAAATGTTCCTTTGGCTCTTAGGTATTTTGATTGAAAAATAGAGTTTTAAATCAAATCATATTCTTGATTTCATGAAGATTTTAATAAAACTACAAAAATATAAAAGATTGTTGATATCTTATTCAAAAAGAAGTAGACTTTGCTAATCTATTTTGTTTTTTTGAAAACAAAAAAACAACCAGAACTGCCAGAAAATTGAAATGTATAACCAAGGAGCTAAAGAAGAAACATTCACCCAGAACGGTAGGAGGGGCGGGGATGAGAAGCCAGGGCACAGAGGATGCACAGCAAGGTGGTGAAACAGGCAGGCAAGGTGGCAGCTGGTGGATGGAGCAGTCCTACATTTGCATGTGGGTAAGCCAGGAAGAACAAAGGGGAGCAAGACAGACCAGGTAACCCAGGGTTCCAGCACAGGGAACTAAAGACTCAAAGCCACTGGCTGTAAAAACTTGTAGGGATTGCAGTGGCAGGAGAAACTCCCAGTGTCACAGGAGAGTCTGTTGCAGATACCCACAAGGTCCAAGAATATACACAAATCCACCCACCTGGAAATTAGCACCAGAAGAGCCCAGTTCACTTGTGGGTAGTAGGGAAGTGACTAAAAGTGGGATACGAGCTGAGAAAACAGCATTGTTCCCTCTCTGGCCTCTCCCACACGTACAGTGCCACAATGCAGTTACATGGGTTGCCCCACCCTGGTGAATACCTAAAGCTCCACCCCTTCCAACATAACAGGTGCACCAAGACAAAGAAACAGGGCCCAGATAAAAGAACAGATCAAAACTCCAGAAAATAACTAAGTGACAAGGAGACACACAACCTATCAGATGCAGGATTCAAAACACTGGTAATCACGATGCTCACAGAAATGACTGAGCATGGATACAAAATAGAGGAAGAAGTGAAAGCTATGCAAAGTGAAATAAAGCAAAATACAGAAGGAACCAACAGTGAAGAGAAGGAAACTGGGACTCAGATCAAAGATTTGGGAAAGGAAGAAATAAATATCCAGCCAGAACAGAATGAAGAAACAAGAAATCAAAAATGTGAAGAGAGGCTTAGGAACCTCTGGGACAACTTTAAACATTCCAACATCTGAATCATAGGGGGTGCCAGAAAGACAAAGCAAGAGCAAGAGCAAGAAATTGAAAACTTATTTGTAAAAGTAATGAAGGGACACTTCCTGAATCTGGTGAAGGAAATATGCATGCAAGTCCAGGAAGCTCAGAGAGTCCCAAAGAATTTGGACCCAAGGAGGAACACACCAAAACACATCATAATCAAATTACTCACTCAAGATTAAAGATAAGGAGAGAATCTTAAAAGGAGCAAGAGAAAAGGAGAGAGTTACCTACACAGGAGTTTCCATTTGACTATCAGCTGATTTCTCAAAAGAAACCTTGCAGGCAAGAAGGGGCTGGAAAGAAATATTCAAGGTACTGAAAGGCAAGGACCTACATCCAAGATTACTCTATTCAGAAAAGCTATCATTTAGAATTGAAGGTCAGAAAAAATGCTTTCCAGTTAAAGTCAAGTTGAAGGAGTTCATCATCACCAAGCCCTTATTATATGAAATGTTAAAGGGATTTATCTAAGAAAAGAAGATCAAAACTATAAATGATAACATGACAACAAACTCACAACTATCAACAACTGAATATGAAAAAACAAAAACAAGAACAAACTAAGCAAACAACTAGAACAGGAACAGATTCACAAAAATGGAGATCACATGGAGGGTTTTCAGCAGGGAGAGGGGGTGGGGGAATGGAGGAAAAGGTATAGGGATAAGAAGCATAAATGGTAGGTACAAAATAGACAGGGGCAAGTTAAGAATAGAATAGGAAGTGAAGAAGTCCAAGAACTTGTATGTATGACCCATGGACATGACCTAAGGTGGGGAAACAGTGTGGGGGTGGAGGGATACAGGGTGGAGGGAATAAAGGGGAGGAAAAAATGGGACAACTATAATAGCATAATCAGTAAAATATACTTAAAAATGTGTAGGAGCACTTGATGAGATTATTGGCTTTACAGAAATAGAAGGAGATGGCCTCCTTAGACATGTGCCTGTAAGATGGAGATCACTGTTCCCAGAAATAAAAAGGCCGTTAAAATGTTAGCTTACCATAAAATCATATTTTCAAAGTGGACAAGAAGACCATCCATCTCTAATCTGAAGATGCATTGAGAGAATGGAAAAGGAAAATTATGGTAAAACAGAAATTTACATGCTGTTTCTCTGAAACTGTCTGACGGTCTTCGAAGAGGCCCCAAGGAACCTGGAAAAGGATGAACTGGCTACACAATGAATTGTTCAATGTTAGGTGAAGACTGCAAAACTGTTACAGTGAAAATAAACCTCCTTTAAAACGCAGAAAATGGCAACTGAATTAAGCAGTCCTTCCTTTTTACTAAAACTATACTTTATTTGAAATCCAACTTCAATTTCACAAGTTCAAATTTTCTCTCTGCTTTAAAACCATTTTTCCTGAGAAAGAGAGGTTTAACTGATGATGACATCCAATGTGCTTAGGAGTGTACAAAAATGGTGGGCAATTTAGATATGGACGGCCTGTATGAGTAACCTCCACATCAAAGGACCTGATTGCTAAGCAGCTGTTCTGCCAAAAGAAGTCTGTAATACCAAATGAATGAACATTTTTGGAGAGCTAGAGACAAAATCTTACAAGTCTAAAAAACTGCTGTTACTAGCGAGTAAAAGTCCAAGTAGTCAACGCTCAAATTCTTCCGTTGAGAAAGTATTTAGATCAATGTCACCACGTTGAATTGACATCAGGAATCAGGGTAATGTGAGCTTAACAAGGGCAGAGCTGCAAGTCAAAGTGTCTTTTACATTTGACTGGATTTACTTTTACCACCACACAAAAGGGAAAGGATGTTCTGAGAGGCAGGCTGCAGGCAGGTCGGAGAACTATTATTTGGAAAAGGAAATTCAAACAGTAAAAATACCCTACTGTATCATGAGTTGGAAAAAAAAAATCTCATTGCTTTTATTATTATTTTTGATTAGTTATAAGTAATACATATTTAATTAGTGAGGATCTTAAATATACACATTAATAGCCTGCAGTAGTTTAATATCCAATCAAGAGATAACAGGAATTAAAATTAATCATTGTATCAGAGGAAAGAAATATTATCAAAATATTATTAAATCTTCCTCATACATGTGATTTTTAAAAATTAGTCCTATTCTTAATTGCTACTAATTGTCGCTGTTAACTATTTCTATTGCTTTGGTTTAAAGAAAAAGTAAATAATACAGAATTTAATATAATTTCGCATAAACACTCATTTTTATATCTTTATTTTAAAGTAGTAATGTGTGGCGTTTATTATATACTATGTATAAGCTATGTCCCAGGTTAGCACTCTAAAATGCCCACCCTAGCTCTCTCCCATCCCAGTCCGGGTCCCTCACTCACCTGGTGCTTCCTCGAACACGCCGCAGCGGCCCTTCACGCAACTAACTGCCCGTCAGCCGGAGTCTGATTCCAGGGAACCGTGCCATTGACCACGACCAACGCAAAAGTGGCTCCCTCTTTCATAAACTTGCAGTCTAGCAGGAAAGAAAAGCATCAAACATGTAATTCCAAAAAAAAGAAAAGAAAAGTGTGTGGAGAGGAAAGATAGGGGCCATACAGCGGACAAGAAAAAGTACAGCAGGGAAAACGAATGTGCCCAGGAAAGGCTTCCCCGAGGAAGGGAAGCTCGGGATTCCCCGGAGCCCAGCAGGAAAACCCTTTGCAAGCCCGAGCTTCCAGCACTGAAATAAGCCCAGGGTTACACACCAGCTGCCTGCAAGGTAAATTCAGGCTGAATGCTTACTTTGGCCATTATAATGTTTCATAAAAACGCCCCATATCAACTTTTTTTTTTTTAATCAGGAGATTTTTACTTAAAAGCTGGATTTCTGACCTCTTTTGAAAAATTAGAAATTTCACAACACTGGGCTTAAATCCCATATTGCAACAATCAGCTGGAAATGAGTAGCCACTGCCCCCGTGAAATGACATGTGCCTTGCCCAGGTCACATCAGCCCCATCCCTCCCAACAGCTGCCCTGCACTGAGACTGAGGGCGCGTGTCCCATATGCTCATGCAAACTGTAACTTGTTGTAGAAATATATGTCTTATCTAAACGAGAACACAGAAGGCCTGAGTGTCCACGCCTACCCAGCTTACTTCACGTGAGGTCACTTTAGGCATCTGAGCGTGTGATGTGCACCATAAGCCTGTGTCAGATGAAGTTCTCCCTCTCTATTTTACTTCTTTTGTTTTGACTTTTTAATTGGTATTTCCTTAAGGTAATATTTTTAATTTAATTAAGATATTTTAATTGAATGTATCAGGGTAACACTGGTTAAAATTCAGATTTCAGGTGCACAATTCCACAACACATCATCTGTACACTGTAGTGTGTCTTCATCACCCCAAGTCAAGTCTCCATCTGTCGCCATTTATCCCCCCTGTCCTTCTACCCACTCCCAGCAATCAGCACACTGTTGGCCATGAAAAGCAGAAAGCATTTTTTTTTTTTCTGGCAAGAAAGCTGTCCTTCAGAACCCATTCAGCAGCCCCCTCTCCTAACCACAACCCCTCCCCAGAGTATTTCTAAACCAAATTCCTTTCCTGATGTATTTAACCTGGCTGACCTTTTGCTGAGGTAGAGGTCTCCAGCTGGAGCTGCCATTCTCCCAGGCTTATCCTGTGCCCAGTTCAGCTTATACAAGTCCCTGGAATGCTCTGTTACCTTCTGGGACCCTTCCCCTGGTCAGGGAACTCCAACTGCCTTGAATGTGTGCCTTAGGGTGCCAAGATAACCCGATGAGGTGTGGGAAGAAAATGTTAGCCCCTCTATTTACAATTCTATCTTATAAAAAGAATAATGAAGATATATAAACATTAAACCTACAGCTTGACGTCTTGCATGTGTCAGGCTACCATGGTTTGTTCACACATCTTTTCAACCTTAATTCACTGTGACACACTGTGGTTTGCATTTGTCAGTTTGGCGAGGTGGTTGTCCAAGGTTCAATGGCATTATAAAGGCAAAAGAAGAACCCTAGTAATGACTCAGGTGACTGTATTCAAATATACTATGTTACGTCTTTCCCCTGTCACTTTCTCTGATTTTCCGATGGTTCCATCTTTCTCTTTCCCCTACAGGGGTGACCCTCCCACAGCTCACAGGTCCCATGCAATGGCCATGGATGGCTATGAATGTGGCCCAACACAAAATCATAAATTTACTTAAAACCTTTTTGCTCATCAGTTTTCATCACTGTCTGTGTATTTAATGTGTGCCCAAGACAAACTCTTCTTCTTCTAGTGTAGCCCAGAGACGCCAGAAGGTTGGATACCCCTGCTGGTTAGGAATTTCCCTTGTGCATGCTAGTAGATAGCCTCACCTCTCAGTCTTTCACTGGTTTGGAAAGACTTCCTTGAGATATACCAAACCCTCTGGAGACTATCCTCCTGCCTCTCTGACCAGCTCTGATAAGATTCCTTTTCAAGTTCCCTCCTTCTGCTTTTCAGAAACCAGTCATCACCAAACTACCACTTTTGCTGTGTGTTCAAATAGAAGTGAGTTGGCATCCTCGCTTCACTATATGTTCTTGGTCAAGTTATTTAACCTCAGAGAGTCTCAGTTTTCTCACCTAAAAAAATACCAGTTTTGCAAGGTGGCTGAGGGATTATGTGAAGTGTCTACCACTTTACATATAATAACAATCAAATAATTAATATAACAAGGAGAGATTTATCTGCCATAGTTTTCTAGTATTTCTCTTTTTAGCCTTGGCTATTTACCTTGTTCCCAGAATAATTTCTGAGAGAAAAAAAGACAGACGGAGGGAAGGATAGAGGAAGGGAAGGGGAGAGAGAGAGACAGAGACAGAGACAAGAGACAGACACAGAGAGAGAGAATGAGAATGTTGATTGAACCCAAGTAACAGAGAAATACTTCCAAATACTCAGCTGTGCAGCTCTTGGCTGGTTGGCCATCAAAATAAATGGTTCAGAAGGAAACTTTTCCCTGCAGGGTAAATTCTAGAAGCATTCAAGTAGGGTATTAAACACTGATTTTTGTTCACACCTACTCAACTTCCATCTTATTTCCTCGACAGCAGGATTTTTTTTTTTTTTCCGAAGAGTAATGGAATGTCTGGGGCAGATTTCAGACATGGGAGATAAACTCCAAGTGTCTAAATTTGCACGTATATCAGCCTCTATCTCTTTCTGATCTTCCCCATAGAAGCACATTCCTTTGGTTTATCCTCGCTCGATCTATTCCATTTTCCCACTGAGGACTGGCCGGACTCTACTTCAGCCATACCCTCGATAGCAGAATGAATTCTATCATCCCTTTCAGTGGGGTGTCATTTGTCAACGGGAATGAGGGCCTTGATTGTAATGAGGAAACCCTGCATATCGATACCGTCTATCAACGCCTCACTCTTGGCTTGTGCCTGATACGCCAGCCCAGCTAGCTAAGTATCAGAGGTAACATTCCTTGCAGAGGTTTCAATACCCCCGTCATGACCCCTTGACTCTGCTTGATGACTTTCATTATTTGTTTCTATATATTGAGGAAAATGAGATTTTTAAGCTTCCAGAATGCTGGTTAGCACTCAAAAAGATAGATTGAATATCACCTTATTTGCTTTAATTCCTGCTATTCCACAACATACAATATCCTCAGATTGAGCTTTGTGACTTCCTGGACCTCATTCACTCTAATTTTTAAGTGATTCTACTTTTTGTTGTGAAACACATCATTCATAAAAAGCATATGCAAACCATACATTCACATTTAAAAAGCCACTGTAAAGCACACACCCAAATTCTCACACACGCTCCCATTATGAATGTTAGAACATTCGTGCTTCAGGAGACCTTCCCTTCCCCAGGTGTGACCACCATTTTAATGTTTGTGATAACCACTATTAAGAGTTTCATCATTTACATATGTTATTGCTTAACAGTGTAATTTTGTTTTGCCTGGCTTAGAATTTTATGTAAATGGAACAATGGCTTTTATTTTGTGACTTGCTTACTTTGCTCTATGTTGATGTGAACTTAGGCCTAATACAACTCAAGTTTAATATTCAATATGACTCACAAATCTCTCTCTTTACCTACACTGTTGGGCTCATAATAGTGCTCAGTTAGTACTCTGGTGGTTGAGGATAACGACAATAATGGTAGCAGTAGTACTAGCTAACCTTTACTGTGTACTTACTATGTGCAAGCCAGCACTCTGAGAGCTTAACTTAATCATTAATTCGAATAATCCTCACAACAATATTGTAAAATAGAATTTACTATGTTTATCCTCTTGTTACAGATGAGACAACTAAGATCAGAAAAATGATATAATGTTCCCAAAGTCATACAGCAGTGAGTGTTAGAATAAAGGGAATAGTAGAAACTTAAACATATTCAACTTACTTATTCCATGCTGATTTACAAAGGTATAATCATAGTAATAACATTAATAGTAACAGCTATTACTTGCTGAGTATCTTTACACTGCCAAATATTTAATTCATCCACTTACATGATCTCATTAGTTCTCAGAACAATTTATTATGATGGGTACTTTATTTCCAATTTAAAAGCAAGGAAACTGAGGCTCATAGAAGATAAATTGCCTAAAGAGGTAGTAAGTGGCAGGCTGGGATTTGAACCTAAATATATCTGACCTCAACATTTATACTCTGCCATAACACCCTGCTTGCTGCCTCTCTATAGATTTCACCAGCTCTTTCATATTGATGCCAATATAATACACCTATCTGGAATTTTTCCAGATAGGTGTATTGTATTGTTAATGTAATGAGAACTGTTTGCATGACATCGATGTAACCTGGCAGCCAAGAAGAGTGGACTGGAATGCGCATAAGTGATAAATGATGACTTCACTGTACTAGTCAGTGGGGGTGGTAGATGCTGCCATTGAGTGAGCATGTGTACTGTGTGGCCATCTCATTCAAAATGACTGAGCAAGTACAGCAATGAACCTGCATCAAATTTTGTGTTAAGCTTAAACATTCCTCCACAGAAACTATTTGGTTGATTCAGAAGGCTGCAGCTATGAGCAACTGGTGATTGGCAGCTTCATCAGACAATGCGCCTGCTCATCCATCATGTCTCCTGCTGAGTTTTTTAGGCAAAACATCAAATTGCCCAGGTGACTCAGCCCCGCTATGGTCTAGATTTGGCACCCCGCTACTTCTCAGTTTTTCCAAAATTAAAATCACCTTTGAAAGGGAAGAGATTTCGGACTGTTGATAAGATTAAGGAAAATAAGATGGGGCAGCTGATGATGATTAGGAGAACTGTGTGAGGTCCCAAGGTGCCTACTGTGAAGGAGACTGAGGCATCATTGTCCTACGTACAATGTTTCTTGTATCTTGTATCTTCTTCAGTAAATGTCTCTATTTTTCATATTATATAGCTGGATACCTTCTGGGCAGCCTATATATACACATGTGTATACATATATATATGTATATATACTATACACACACACACACACACACACACACACATAATCACCTCTCATTACAGGATGTTATGGGAAATTTTTTTAGAAACCATGAAGTTCAAACTTCCAATTTGCAAGGATATTCAGGGAAGAGCAATCATCAATAGTTAGAGTAGCAGTATTGGATGCTTCATGGAAATTTTTACCCCTACTGTTCTGCTCTCTGTGTATGTCACCATATATCATTGTGTGTAGATCAGGAAGAAAAAATTAACAATGACCATCCCCTCTGCTACCTAAGACTCTGGTGAATATCAAGACATTCTCTTCTGTCTTAAGTCCCTCAGATGATTCACTTGCTTCTTATTTCTTGAGAGTTGAAGTTACCAACTGACTGTGGCCCATACTCTATGCTACATTCATTGCTCTGATTAGGGAAGGCTACACAGCACACAATGCTTTTAGAACCAATGTGAGAGAAACAGAATTATAATCATAAATATTATTTATATAGTTTATAATGTAGTTTAAAAATGGTTCAAACTTTATACTTTTTAAAAATATTTTATTTATTTATTTTTAGAGAGGGAAGGGAGGGAGAAATAGAGAGAGAGAGAAACATCAATGTGCGGTTGCTGAGGGCCGTGGCCTGCAGCCCAGGCATGTGCCCTGACTGGGAATCAAACCGGCAATGCTTTGGTTTGCCGGCCTGCACTCAATCCACTGAGCTACACCAGCCAGGGCAAAACTTTATACTTTTAATAAAAATTACTATATGTTGCTAAATCTTAGCCCCTCTAAGTAATATTTAGTTACCTTACTGCTTATCCAACCACAAAGCAATTTATAATCTGAAATTATAGAGGTACCTCTTGAGAAGCTACTTTCTGAATCAACTGGGGAGGAATTTAGAAAGTTACTATGTGCACCAATGACCAGAGACGCTACAAATTAAAAACTCCAGAGGTGTAGATGCATTTCTGAACTTTAATTTACACACAGAATAATTTACCCTGAAGGACCAGTTTGCATTCTCACCAACTTAATAAGAGTTTCACTTCCAGTTGCTCCGCACCTTCCTGCACATGTGGAACAGTCCTTGACTTTAGTCATTATAATCTATGGGCAGCGGTATCACATTATAGTTTCAATTTGTGTAATCCTAACGATAAATGATGTTGAGCATATATTCATGTGCATATTTACCATCGGTATACCTTCTTTGGTGAACTCTAGCATCTGTTCAAATCTTTTGTTCATTTTTAAATCAGATTGTTTTCTTATTTTTGAGTTTTCATTACGTATCTGGATACAAAGTCCTTGTCAGATAGGAGATTCTCAAATATTTTCTCTAAGTCTATGGTTTGTGTTGTTATTTTCTTAGCAATGTCATTTGCAGAGAAAAAAAAGTCTTTATGAAGTCCAATATGTCAATAGTTTTCTTTTATAAATTGTGATTTTGATGTAGTATCTAAGAATTCTTGCCTTAATTTAAGGTAACAAAGATTTTCTCGTTTTTTTAAATTTTTATAGTTTTACCATTTATATTTATGCCTATGGTACAAGGTGAACTTGGTATGTTATGGGTTATAGGTCCAGGTGCATTGTTTTAGCATTTTTGCATATTTCAATTGTTACAGCAAGATTTCTTGGAAAGACTTTTTTTTTCAGTTGCCTTCAAATCTTTGGCAAAAACCAATTTACCATATACATACGGGTCTACTTCTGGACCCTCTGTTCTGTTCCATTGATCTATGCACCTGTTCTTTCATGAGTGACCACACTCTCTTGATTACTGTACCTTTAAAATAAGCCTTGAAATCAAGTAAGTGTTAGTTCTCCGATTTTGTTCTTTTTTTCCAAAATGTTTGGCAAGCCTAGCTCCTCTGCCTTACATATACGTTTTAGAATCAGTGTGTCAAAATCTATAAAATATCCTATTAAAATTCAGATTGGAAATGCATTCAACCTATAAGACATTAATTTGGGGAAATTAATATCTTAGTAATATAGAATTTTCCAATCAATACACAGTATATAGCTTCATTTATTTAGGTCGTCTTTGACTTCTTGCACCAAAGGTTTGTAGTTGGTAGCATACAGGTACTGCATATGTTTTGCTAGATTTAAACCTAAATGTTTGTTTTTAGTGTTAGAAATAATAGTTTTAAACTATTTTCATTTCCAATTGTTCATTGTTAGTAAATAAAATTGTTTTTGTTTTTTGACCATGATAAACACATTTAGTTTCTTTTTTTCTTTCCAATCTCTGTGCATTTTATTTCTTTTTCTTGTTTTATTGAAATGTCAAGAACTCCAGAACAACGTTAAACAGAATTAATGAGAGCAACTACTTGTTGCTAACCCTAGGGGGAAAGCATTCAGTCTTCTGCCATTATGATGTTAGCTTTATGTTTTGGTTTTTTTAATGCCCTTTATCAACTTCAGGAAGTTTTCTTCCATTCCTAGTTTGCTGTCAATTTTTATTTTAATTGGTTTTTGAATATTTTCAAGGCCTTTTTCTTCATTTACTAAGAGGATCATGGGGGTTTTTCTTCTTTAATCTGTCAATATTGTGAATTATTTTGATTGATCATTGCACGTCAAACTAGTCTTACCTTCCTGAGATAAACCCCATTTGGTCATGATGTATTATTCTTGTGTATGTTGCTGCACTTGAAAATGTACTGCTAAGGATTTTCCCATTGTGTTTATCATGATGCAAAAGGTATGTCAGCCAGTTGTGTTCTTTTCTTATCTTTGTCTACTGTTGGTATCAGAAAAATGCTGACCTCAAAGAGTTGAAAGTGTTTCCTCTTCTTCTATCTTCTGAATCAGTATGGAATTCACATTACTTCTTCCTTCGTGTTTTGTATAATTTGCCAGTGGTACTAGTTTTCTTTGTTGGGAAGTATTTGACATATGAATTCAATTTTCTTGATAGATATAGGACAGTTCAGGTGATCTATTTCTGAGTTTTGGTAATATGTGTCTTTCAAAGAATTTGTCAAAGAACTTAACCTGTTGTAGAATTTATAAGCAAAGAGATGTTCATAGTATATTTAATTCTTCAAACTTCCTTAGGGTTTGTAGAAATACCTCCCATTTCATTTCTAATATCGGTATATTGGATTTTCATTCCTTTTTTCCTTGGTCAGTCTTGCTAAAGATCGATCAGTTAGAATGATGTATTCAAACTGGATGCATTTTAAACAAGAGCTGCCAAATATTTTGATATCGATGGTTGTAGATGAGTCTTGAAGAAATCCCAATCTATGTCATAGAAGATACTATCAGTAAGAGGCAGCATATCCAAAACAGATTTATGTTTAAATAGCGCTCTTATGATTTACCTCCCTCTAACCTGTCTTATCACCCATAGCATCATTTTACTATATTAACTTGAAAGTTACTTAATCACTAGAACAAACTTTATTTAGGAAATTCAATAGCCACTTTAAATGAGTACATGTTGATTTTTCATCTTCCCCTAACAGATCTCTGTAAATCTGTTTATATTTCAAATAATTATTGGCATCTTTCAGAGTAATATATTAAATATTTTAATTATTAATTTTCTTAGTTAAAAGAAGTTACTATGGCTCATTTCATCCTGAATTTGAATAAAATAAATTTTTTGAATCTCAGGAGATGATACCAAGTATTTTCCAGATGTCCCTTAAAACTGATGACTGATTCATATACTCATGCTGACTTGAGAAAAACAAAATAGGGCTCAAGAAATGACTCAAGACTTTAAGCTATTAAAATTCAGATGCTTTTTGACCCCAGTATGCTAAATGCCAAAAGAAATGAGTTGGAAAATGCCCAATACCCATCTTCTTCCTGGAGGTTCCAAAATTTATGACTAAGTTATTTCTGTAAGTCTAGGACCAATTACTGCTGTTTCCATAACTTCTAAAGCAATTCTGCCACTGACTTGGACTAAAAAGGATTAATCTGTATTTTATGATGTGGCTATAATTATCAAAGTCTGACTTAATAAAATAGAGATGGTAAAATAAGAGCGCCTAAGAAATGTCTATTGAACTTTCACTTTTCATCATAAAGATTTTTTTCACAAAGTCAAATTTACCATGAAGTCTCCTAAAATCAGATGTATTTTGCTTTCTCTTACCATATTTTAAATATCCCCAAAGTACCTGTATGATTCCCTGGAAAACTCCTTCTGTAAAACACTACATGAAGTTAGGGTGATCATCTATTCCAGTTTAGATGATATATTATAATGTCACCTACCTAAAATGAGTTTGAGTCCAAGCTATCAATATAAAATCAAACATTCATTAGATCAAGTACTAACTGACCAACACTAAATGCATAGCAGTTGAGAGATAAAAGCAATCAATGCTTTCTGCTTTTAAAGTAATGGCACTAACATAAGGTGGCGTACACAAGCACTATCAAGTAACAAGATGAAGTTTATAAAAGTACCATTACTTATATGCTTAAAAGAGTATAAGTGAAAGAAGAAAGCTGAGTATAAGCTAGATTGTTAGCTGCATAAGAACCAAAAGCGGTAAATGTGGGGAGTTCCAGTCAACATGGTGACGTAGGTAAATGCGGTACTTGAATTGTCCCCACAACTAAGCTACCAAACAGCCAACATTCAGAATTGCCTTAATGTAGCTAAACAGAAGTTCTACAACTAAGGATATAAAAAAGAAGGCACATTAAGACTGGTAGGAAGGGTTCAGATGTGGACATGGCTAGTCACACACAGGTGTGGTGGTTAAAAATTAGGAGAAATACCTTGGCTGAAGAGGTTTCTCCTGAAGAACAAGGGTCCCCAGCCCAGGGTTCCAGTGGCTTTAGGGAAGTCCCCATAGCTTTTGGCTGTAAAATCCAGTAGGGATTATGGCTGAGTGAGGTAGAGTGCTTCTGGAGTCCCAGGTGCACCTCTTAAAGTGCCCCCTACACACTTGCTCAGAATTACTCCCTCTGAGCTCCAGCACTGGGGTAGCAACTCAATTGTCTGGTATCAGGATGAGAGCTGGGGGATAGCTTGATACCAGACAGAATAGCTGACAGATGCCACTATCCCCTTCCTGAGCCCTCCACTCACAGAGGCAGCAGGATGGTGCCATATCTGAGTCTCCATCCACCTGGCTAACACTGTGGCTCCACCCTGGAGATTCCCTAAGACTCCGCCCCATCCAACATGTGGACCCACCCAAGCTGTTTCCAGTGGCTTTTCCATACAAATGACCTGTCTTCGCTCATTGCTTTGGACTTCCCTAAAATCTCTCAAGCAGGCAGCATCTAGCTTTAGTGTGCCTTGTACCTCTTGCTATAAGTAGCCAGGATGAGTACATGCAGCAGCTGGCTTTGGTTTACTGCTTGGCCTCTCTCTGACCAAGCCCAGCCCAAGCGGCAGCTATCTATAGAAGGTTTGGTCACTCATGTTGGGTAACCTCAGGCAAGGCATACGTGACGTTGGCCAGCACCTCCCAGGAGGCCCCAGAGCCAGTGCACTGTAGCCAGCTTCAGACCACACCTGAGCACCATCCAACCACCTCCACAAGCAACACATTCAAGGTGTGGACTCAGTGGGCATCAGAGCCCTGGTGAAGTGTGTCCTTCTCAATGGGGTTGACATCTGCAAGCTGATTCTCCATGGTTCTCACAGCCAGTTCTCACAGCCTATTGGTCTAGGGGTAAATTCCTCCCATTGAGGTGCCAAAAGCAATAGAGTCTCCACAACAGGAGGTTGTACACAGCAGCCCACATGGGGCAGGGAAGATGCACCTGGAGTATCCAGCCTGGGTGATGGGAAGGCTGTGCCACTGGACCCTACAGGACACCTACTATATAAGCCCACTCTGCCAAACTTAGGTGATAGACAAGACAGTTCTGCTTAATACACGGAAATAAACACAGGGAGGCAGCCAAAATGAGAAGACAAAGAAACATGTCCCACATAAAAGAACAGAACAACACACCAGAAAAAGAGCTAAACAAAACGGAGACAATCAAAATGGACACAAACCCTGGTTATAAGGATGCTCATTGAATTTCAGGGAAGAGTAGATGAACTTAGTGAGAACCTAAATAAAGATAATAGGAAACAAAAACGAACCAGTCAAAAATGAAGAA
The DNA here is from genome assembly GCA_004024845.1 of Tonatia bakeri. Classification (NCBI taxonomy): domain Eukaryota; kingdom Metazoa; phylum Chordata; class Mammalia; order Chiroptera; family Phyllostomidae; genus Tonatia; species Tonatia bakeri. The sequence goes on from PVIA01000802.1 coordinate 159,549, forward strand.
TACATTAACTGAAATGAAGAATACAATACAGGGAATCCACAGTGGAGTAGACGAAGCAGAGGACTGAACTGAAATTTGAAAGATAAGGAAGCAGAAAACATCCGATCAGAACAGCAAGAAGAAAGAAGAGTGAAAAAGAATGAGGATAGTGTAAGGAGCCTCTGGGATACCTTGGAGCACACCAACATTCACATCACAGGGGTGCTGGAAGGAGAGACAGAGAGCAAGAAATTGAAAACCTAGGTGAAAAAACAACTATGGAAAACTTCCCTAATCTGGTGAAGGAAATAGACATAGAAGTCCAGGAAGTGTAGAATCCCAAATAAGATGAACCCAAAGAGGCCCACACCAAGACACATAATAATTAAAATACTAAAGGTTAAAGACAGACAGAATTTTAAAAGCAGCAAGAGAAAAATAGCTAACTACAAGAGAGCTTAGTTAAGACTGTCATCTGATTTCACAAGAGAAACTTTGCAGACCAGAAGGGAGTGGCAAGATTACTCTACCCAGAAAAGCTATCATTTAGAACTGAAGGACAGACAAAGAGCTTCCCAGACAAGAAGTTCATCATCACCAGCCAGTATTATAAGAAATATTAAAGGCTGTTCTTTAAGAAGATAAAAAATATGAATAATAAAATGGCAATAAATATATATCTATGGGTGAAAAAGGCAAAGAGATTAAGAAGTATAAATTGGTAGTTACAGAATAGACACAGGGATAAAAAGTTCAGCCTAAGGAATACAGTCATTAATATTATAACTATGTATGGTGTCAAATGGGCACAGTATGTCAACTCTGATTGAAAAATATAATTGTTTAAAATAAAATAAATAGATAAATGGGCAAAGGGAAAAAAGAACATAAATTATGTCTACTATGGTTCCTACTCTAATCTTGGTACCTAGCACAGTGGCAAAAATAAAATGGGAATGCAATACATATTTGTCTTTGACTTTAAGTTCAGTGAAGCGCATGGACTTGGGAGTTAGACAGATTTGAATCAAAATACTGCATTATCCAGTTAGACGCATACTAAGATTTTCATGGAAGGCAATATTATTCAGTTTACTCTTCCTTATAACTCATAAAATATGAATTCAAGACTCCTATCTCTAAAAATTAAGTGTATTCTCAAAAACGAAGATCACCACATGAAAAATCCCTAAAAAGTCATGCTTTAGGCCTTGAAGTAAACTCATACAGAAGTGTTTCAGAATCTGTAGCATGTGACACAGGTACTTAACTGTGCAGAACATGCACTCTAAAGGGCAATGGTAATTTGGAATATAAACTCTGGTATATTTATTTAAATTCAGTCTCAGTCACTGATAAAAGAGGAATACATTTCATAAAAAGTGAAATTACATATCAAAAACCTTGTTATAAACGTTCGTATATTTTGAGTTATTCCACTTCTGAGAACCCACCCTAAATCAAAATACAGAAATTCATTGAAACATTACTTGAAACAATTACAACATAATATCCAACAGAAAAATGATCGCACTGTAAAATTATGTACAGCAACATCATTCACTATAACTATGAAAAGAGTTTTGACAAGGGAAACTGTATTGTCACACTGAAAAATCAAAAGCATATGATAAAATTTATATATGCAGTATGCATTCAACTACATAAAAATACACATAGAAAAGAAATAAAAATACATATATATAACTAGGACTGAAACTGTCCTAATTTAAAGATACAGACTATCAGATTCGGTATACCCTGGCCAGTGTGGCTCAATTGGTTGGAGCATTGTCCAGTAACCAAGAGGTTGCTGGTTCAATTCCTGATCAGGGCACATGCCTGGGTTGGGTTCCATCCCGGTGGGGGCATGTAGAATCCCCAGTCCTGGCACATACAGGAGGCAACCAATCAACGTTCTCGCTTGCATCAATGTTTCTGTCTCTTAAGAAAATTTTTTTAAAAAGCAATGGGAAAGAAAAGACCATCAGATTAGGTATAAACAAAAGCCAAATTCTTCAGACAAGAGGAACTTAAAAATGACAGGCTGGTTTAAAATTGACAGATACTCTACATATATTAGATAAATACAAGCAGGTGTCAAAACAATCTCATAAAAAGGAGAATTCAGGGATGAAAACGTTAAGTGGGAAAAAAGATATACTCATGTATAATAATGCATTGTAAAAACCAATAATAATGGTATAAAAGTCTATATCAAATTACATAGTACTAAAATGTAAAAATAATCACTAAAGTATATGTGAAATATTTAGAAATATACTTTACGTAGAAAATTTTAACATTCCACTATAAATTCTGTCATACTAGATAGGAAAAAAAACACAAGAACATAGAGATATGAAGAACTGATTAACAATTAAATTAATGATCCATTTGTCAAAGAGTTGACATGATTTTTAAAGCATCTATGTAACATTAATATACTGACCTCCACTAAGCCAAACATAAAAGATAAATAAGTTCTGAAAAATTAAATTATAACAGGCTAATTTCTAAATTGCAAAACAATAAATTCATAAATTAATAATGAAAATTTAAACAAAAGGAACTAAACTCTTTCCAAATTAAAAGTGTTACTCTTAATGAATAACAGTTTGTGTAACACAGTCAAAGTTGTCCAAAGGGACAAATTCATAACATTTATAAAAACAATATGTTTTCTTCTCTACCTATTAAATATTGGAGTTTCCCCGGGCTAAACTTGCCTCTCTTTTTGCTGAGGAAATTTCATACATTCTCAGTTTCACTTGGCATGTATATGGCAAATAAAATAAAAATTTAAAAATGAATGGAAACCACCCCCCAAAAAGAGACATAGCAAAGACAAAACTTGAAAAATAAAAAGCATTTAAACAACTTGCTCAGATGATAAAACAGAAAGTTACTGAAATTATTCAGCATGCTACTAACTATGACAAAGTAAAATAAGAAAGACCTTAAAATTCAAAACAGGAAAAATAGAATAAAAAATTCAAATAAAATGTCAAGAGACAAATTCAGCACTGCCAGTTTTTGACTCATGAAAAGAGCTTGACAGTCATCTGTTCTACCTTCAAAATGAGGAAAACATTGAACAAAAATAACTGTCATGCCATGAGGATACCCAACCAGCCCTGGGGAATAATCCATGTCGAGGAGAACTAAGGCCCCTCCCCTGTAGCCAGCACCAATTTGCCACCTTAGTTAGGGATCTCCCAGCACCCCTCAAAGCCTTCAGATAACTGCAGCCCCAGCCAATATAGGACTATAATCTCATGGGGAACTCTCATTAAGAACTAAATAACTGAACTTAATCTGAATGTAACTAAGAGACTATTAGAAATGAATGATTATTGTTGTTTTAAGCCACAAAGTTCTAGGCCAGCTAATTATGCAGCATTAGGCAGGTTTCTGGTTTCATGGAGTCCTAATTTTTATTATGTATTGCATTTATAATTTGACTTTCTATGAAAAAGCATGCTTTCACATTATAGCCCGACCTCAGAGGCCGAGTGAGCACAACTGAAGGTCTGTGACATTCTTGTGAAACCTGGGCTACCTTCCTTTCCCCTGGAAGTTTGACATCTCTGGGCTAGACGAGTAGAGTTAAACTGAGATTGGGAAAGATCTTTCCAGTTCGAATTGTTAGAAAGCTCTCGTCTAACTGCTCTCAACAAGCGGCTCTAATTCTGTCCTCTTGGGTCACACAAGCATACGTAATCCCCCCTTTCTATGCAAACCCTTCAAATAGTGGAAAAGTTTTCATTTCCTACTAGTCTTCTCAAGGCTAAATATCTCCAGATTCTTCAACTATTTCTCATAGGTCATTATTTTGTCTCTTCAACTCAGGTGCTGTCCTTCAGACATTATTTCTTTTTTCAGATAATTACAGAATGAGAAAACCTTACTCACTAGCCACGAAAAAAGATAAAAAACCAATGGTAAGATTTACTTTGCAGTACTATTTATTAGAAAGGAACTTACTTTTCCTTTTAAAAGCTGAATTTCCAGGAACCATTCTTCATTTTAACTCAAGTATTCTGAAAATTCTAGGTTGAGGATGCACTTTGCTAATTAATTATTCCTGGAAGTGCAGTGGAAAGGTGGAGGAGTGGGGGGTAGGTAGGAGGTAAAGGCCAATGTTCAGAAGCATAGGCTCTGGAATGAGACCACCTGGGTTCAAGTCTTCCTATACTATTCATAGCTATATGATCTTCAGTGTAACTGTGTTTGCTTCCTTCGTGGTCAATTGGATGGTAATAACCAGACACATTTTCATAGGTTTGTGAGAACTAAATAGGATCTAGCACTTAAGTCACAGTGCCTAGCACACAGTAAAGTATTTTTAAGTAGAATAGTATGTATGTTCTCAAATTCACTTAAAAATCTTCAAATAAGTCTGTATAAAGACAGACACTATATGAAGACAGTATATGATCAGAAAGCAAAAGCATAAGTTACAACAGTAGTTTTTGCCATGTTTTATTTCCCACCACCAAATGCATGATTTGATTTAAAAAGTGTACTTTTACAAATTCAAGTCAATGGATACAGAAGTTTTTTAATATGAAGGACAGAGATAAATAAGACATGGCAGACCAATTAACTTAATTCAGTATTCCAGGGGAAAAATGATGAGTGCTTGATTCCTGGAGAGGAGGAGACAGTTTTGTAACAGTGAGAAGGAACATTTTATAGAGTGTTTACCCTGTGCCAAGCAGTCACTCAAAGAGGAAAAGGAAAACAGGCAGGAGGAGAAGGAAGAAAAAGGAGGGTGGGGAGAGGAGTCCAGGCAGAGCAGGAACAGGGAGAGGGAAGAGGGGAAGAGTTGTAGTTAATACGTGTTGAGCACAGGCCCTGTGTTAATTGCTTCACATGAATTGTTTAATACTATTTATTAATCCTACTAATTAATTTAATCCTATTTACCTACAAAATAGGTATTTAAAAGTTTCTTACTGGACTTCCAGCCAAGATGGAGGTATACGTAGATATGCATTGCTTCCTCGAATGACCAGAAGGACAACAAATTTAAAAACAATGAAACAGTGTGGCACAGTGGATTGAACACCAGCCTGCAAACAAAAGGGTCACCAGTTTGATTGCCAGTCAAAGGCACATGCCTGGGTTCCAGGCCATGTCTTCAGTTGGGGGTGAGTGAGAGGCAACTACACACTGATGTTTCTCTCTCACTTTCTCCCTCCCTTCCCCTTTTTCTAAAAATAAATAAATAAAATCTTAAAAAAAAAACAAAAACAAACAAATAAAGAATAATCAGAACTGCCAGAAAATTGAACTGTATGAAAATCCAATAAGCAAGAAGTTAAAGAAGAAACATTTACCTAGACTGGTATGAGGGGTAGAGACGGGCAGCCAGAGTACAGAGGATGCATGGCATGGAGACAGCCAACAGGCCAGGTGCATGAGATTGCTGGAAGACCAGTCAGTCCCCCATTCACGTGCTGATAAATCAGGAGGAACATCGGGGGAAACAGACAAACCACACAACCCAGGGTTCAGAGCCAAGAAAATAAAGTCTCAGAACTTTTGACTGTAAAATCCTGTGGGGGTAGCCACAGCAGGAAAAAATCCCAGCCTCACAGAAAAGTTCGTTGGAGAGACCCACAGGGTCCTAGAATGTACACAAACCCACTCACCGGGGAATCAGCACTAGAAGGGCCCAGTTTGCTTGTGGGTAGCAGGGAAGTGACTGAAAGTGGGATGAGAGCCAAGCAAACAGCATTGTTCCCTCTCTGACCTCTCCCCCACATACAGCGCCACAACACAGCAACATGGGTTGCCCCACCCTGGTGAATATACCTAAGGTTCCACCCCTTACAAGGTAATAGGTGTGCCAAGACAAAGAAACATGGTCCAAATGAAAGAACAGATCAAAACCCCAGAAAAAGAACTAAGCAACAAGGAGACAGACAACCCATAAGATGCAGAGTTTAAAGCACTGGTAATCAAGATGCACACAAGAATGACGGAGTACAGACACAAAATAAGGGAAGAAGTAAAGGCTATACAAAGTGAAATAAAACAAAATACAGAGGGAACCAACAGTGAAGGGAAGGAAACTGGGACTCAGATCAAAGATTTGTAACAAAAGAAATAAACATCCAACCAGAACAGAATGAAGAAACAAGAATGCAAAAAAATGAGGAGAGGTTTAGGAACCTCTGGGACAGCTTTAAACATTCCAACATCTGAATCACAGGGGGTGCCAGAAGGAGAAGAGAAAGAGCAAGAAATTGATTTACTTGAAAAAATAATGAAGGAATGCTTCCCTAATCTGGCAAAGGACATAGGCATGCAAATCCAGGAAGATCAGAGAGTCCCAAAGAATTTGGACCCAAGAAGGAACACACCAAGACACATCATAATTAAATTACTCACTCAAGATTAAAGATAAGGAGAGAATCTTAAAAGCAGCAAGAGAAAAGGAGACAGTTACCTACACAGGAGTTTCCATAAGATGATTAGCTGATTTCTCAAAAGAATCCTCACAGGCAAGAAGGGGTTGGAGAGAAGTATTCAAAGTAATAAAAGGCAAGGACCTACATCCAAGATTACTCTATCCAGAAAGCTACCATTTAGAATGGAAGGGCAGATAAAGTGCTTCCCAGATAAGGTAAAGTTAAAGGAGTTCATCATCACCAAGCCCTTATTATATGAAATGTTAAAGGGACTTATCTAAGAAAAAAATCAGAAATATGAATGGTAAAATGACAACAAACTCACAACTATCAACAAATGAATTAAAAAAAAACACACTAATTAAACAATAGAACGGGAACAGAAGCACAGAAATGGAAATGACGTGGAGGGTTATCAGTGGGAAGGGGGAGGGGAGAGAATGGGGGAAAAGGTAAAGGGAATAAGAAGTGTAATTTGTAAGTACAAAATAGACAGGGGGAGGTTAAGAATAGAATAGGAAACAGAGAAGCCAAAGACTTTATATGTACAACCCATGGACATGAACTAAGGGGGGAAAATGCTGGAGGGAAGGGGGTACAGGGTGGAGGGCGATAAAGGGAAGAAAAAATGGGACAACTGTAATAGCATAATAAAATGTATTTTTAAAAAAGTCTTTACAGAGGTTAAGTAACTTTTCAAGAGCACAAAATTTATAACTGGCCAAGAATTCAAACCTAGTTCTTAACCATGAAGTTATTAATTATTAGGGGGAGACACTGTTTAGATAGTGGCAACAAAAGGGAAGAAAAAGATGGTCTCATGTACATGACAGAATCAGTAGTGATAAGAAATATAGATTTGAGTGGGAGTGGGAAATGGAACAAAAAGAGAATGATAAATCTTTGGTTTTTGCATTTATGAAGAAACTATCCAAGACACTCTGAGTAAAAAGGAAAAATGGGGACATTTAGATCACACTACATCAATTTCACATTAGAAGGAACTGACCACTGATGGTCAATAACAACTCTTAAAAGACAAGGTAACATTCTTAGTCCTTCCTTTTACTCCATTCTCATTTCTGAGAAAGTGAAATGAAACATGGAAGATGACAAGAACACTTTTCTCTTTTAAAAATCAAGGTGATTTTTTAATTTGGTAACTTTGGGTTGGTCCACGTTTCCTCGATTTGATGAAGTTTAGCAATGGGAAATAGCTTTAACCAATCAGTATTTCCTTATATTCCTACACCAAAGGAAACCTTTCAGGACCCAGCAGCATGTTTTAGTCGTGCTGTGTTCAATCCACTTGCAGAGAGAGGCAGTCTGGCTGGTGATAGTGCCAAGTCAATGCTTTCTTCTTCTGGATGCACACCTGATTAAAGGCTGGACGATCAAAGAGCAAATCACTTACAGCAAAGTGCTGTGGACCCAAGAGCTCATCTGTGAGTGGAATTACTTAAAATTATTTTAAAGGGTCATCGCAAGGAGGGCGCTTATTTTTAGAAACGAGTTTTCTTTTGATACAAGGAAAAATGCTGTCTATTTCCCTTATGTTTATAACAACATTCCAATTTAATCTTCAGTTTAAAAATTCTTTTAATTGCACAACAGTGTTTTGTTGATTGCACAAGACCCACATCTCTGATACTAAAATCTAGACTCTGTGTGTGCGTTAGTGCGCATGCGTATGTGTGCATGCACTTACATTCTTTTCCTTTAGGGTAATAATATAAAGCTATGCTCTATCATTTTAATTCTGCTGTCAGGGGAAAGCTATAAGTGACTGAAAAAAATGTCTGTTATAAAAACATTGTACTTTCACTAATTTCATTTTTACTTACCCAAATCTTTTTCTAGTAACAGGAGTGGAGCTGGAAAGAAGCATGGTGTTAGGCAGCTACCTGTTCCAAAAGCTAATTTTTTGGAATTCCAGGTCCCTGTTCTTCACCATTTAAAGTCACTGACATGTATACATACATAGGTCTTCAAGTAAAAGTAAACAATAGGTGTTGGAATTATTCTTAGGGTGTTGATTAGTATCTCCTGCAGAAAGGCCTTTCAAATCTAAATTTCCTGTGTTGGTTATCATGACTATCACTGAAAAATCTGGAATATGCCAAAACACACAACCACATGCTTTTTTTTTCCAGTCAGACATAAGAATCCAGCATAATTATTCTTGAATTAAAATCAAAAGCAAGTTTATAAGACAACATCTATGTTCTTTTAAATGCCAGGACCTCCTCTAGTATTCAGTTGATAACGATCACTGTATTTACTTCACTTTCATAGTGAAATTGAAAGTTGAAAGACAAAAAAAGTCTTACCAAGTTAAATAATGTGGAAAAAAGACTCATGCCACTTTATACCTTTATATGCCTGTGGCATTTCTTTTTTCCAAGGTAATGTAACTTTAATTTTCCTTGTCTTACATTATTTTATAACGTTTAAGAGTGAACTCTTAGAAACAAACAAGCAAACAAACAAAACACAAAAGACGTTTGTCTGCTCCTAGAAGACAGAACCAAAAAAACACTGGGTAAATTTACACACACACACACACACACAGTTTTGCTTCTCTACAATTTAGTCATTATAGTAGAATATAAGTTTCAAACACACAAAACCTCGAGTCTCCTGGTGCATCTTGTGTTACCATCTCTCATTCCACTGGCATTCCTATGTTGGAGAAGAGTGTTTTAGGATAATTTAGCTGAAAAAAAAAAAAATAAAGAGAAAGCTACAGTTCTTACTTGCTGTCTATTCAAGTATCTAGATATGCCAAAGGGAGTTTTTCCACTTTTTTCCCCAGATGTTCTAGAAGGAGCAATGTGTTTAGGTAAAAATTTTTTTACCTTGATAAATGCTGTTTCACTTAAATGTTCATTCTGTTTTCTAAGAAAATGTAGCAGCTTCTGGGAATATTATATATGTATAAATACTTTATTAACACACACACACACACTTTTTTAGTCAATTGTTCTCCCCACAGATCAAGTCAAACTAATGGTCAGATGAGAAAAGGTTGCCAGATGACCAAATGGTAAACCTGAAGAATAATGTCCAACTTACATTACAAGGTTGTTTTGAGACTCACTTGAAATGAGTAAATTGTAGAAATGAGTAAACAGGGCAATTTAAGTGAAAGTGGAAATATAAAACAAAAAAGAAGCAGTACTACTGGTTGTTAGTGAAAACTCATTGAAGTCCTACAAGTCTCCGAAGAACAAGGGCCCACATTCCAAGGCTAGACGACCAAGGAAGCTATGGCTAGGCAACCAAGAATGTTCTTTCATTATGTTATCTATTAAAACATGAGACATGATGATCACGTAGATCTTGGACCATATCTGAATCAATGAGACCATGCACACCCGCCCAGTACTTTCTAGATCTGGTTATACTAACTCACCAGAAGAAATTTAATTTTTTAAGTAAAAATAACAAAAGTTCCAATACTCATTTGTCACAGTGTCTTAAGTTTTGTCCCTATTGGTGTAGTGTTTATACTGACAGCAGCACATATGGCACCAATGTGCTGACCTTTGAATACACAAAGATAAAACTTCTGATCTGCCATTATGGGATTCGTGCTTTAAGCTTTGTTTGTTTTGTTTTGAAAAGTTGTGATGATTTTAAGCTGATCTATGTGCACTCTTTTCTGGTCTCCCTCACATCCGATGGCATGCACTTAGGAAACAGCTGGCAAAGGTTCAAGGTGCAAATCTGTGGCTAGGAGTGGAGAAACACTAACTGGTTTATTCACAGATGGACCAACAGCTGTGACCTGATTAGCCAACAGAACAAAGACAGCCAATCATGTGCTTCCTACCTATGCAGACCATTCATCTTTAAAAAGAAAAGCTGCACATTCCCTAGTAGAAGTCCGAGGGAATCACAGCAATGCCCTCTCTGCTGAACTGCTGCTTCTAATCTTTCCCAAACATCACCTGAATGAATAAATGGGTAATGAAAGAGGGATATTTCTAAGTATCTACTACTATGCCTACTGTTTGGGGGAGCACATAGATGAACAAATAATGGTTCCTGTGCTTAAAAGGCAATGCAGAAGACCAGAAAAAAAAGTCCACAAATAAATGCAATGCAATAGTATTTTATTCTCACAGGAAAGCTGCCAGATTTGAAGTCCTGAGAGTGTCTTTCTATGATCCAGTTTTTCCCCCATGCCATTCTGCACATAAGCCATGCCTCTGGTCCTCAAATAGCTGCTGTCTAGCACTGATCACATGGGATCTTAGATGTATACCTTTAAGCAATCAATCTTACATATACACACCTACGTATACTTAGCTTATTTACCTGGAATTGTGCCTAAGTGCCCAAGCTGTCTGCCAGTTCAAAATGTCAACTTCTCTTCATAGCTCAATTGCCTTCGCAACACTTAAAAACAAAATCAATCAATCTGGCATTGTTCTTGCAATCTCATCAGACTAAATGGAAGTGAGCACAAGAGTCACAGTTTTAGAACCAAAATAGGAGATGGCCTTAGATTAATGTTATTTCTTACAGATTCTAACAGTCAAACAGTTTATTAAATCCACCAGATGAAAAATTAACAAAACCTAACAGTGTTTGTGCTACCTCTCCAGGAAGTTAACACTTTTCCAGAGGATGGCTTGATCTCTGAGAATTAAAAATGCAGGGGAGTAAATTATGCATGGAAAACACACAAAACAGCTTAACACCAGGCTGTTTTCTAAGTCTAAATAATGACTCATTCCACCCTGTCTAGCTGATAGTTTGGCCCTGACCTTGATTACTTTTCTGATGGTCTTTTCTGCTCAGTATTTAACTGAGCTTAACTGCTGAAGCACATCTGATTTATAATTTCAACTGCTCCTGTGTTAACAGTGGCACTAGAACCAAAAGGGCTGACCAACTTCCCAACTAACCTCTTCAAGATGCTTGAGGGTATTTGATTATAGCAGCACCCTTCATAGTCTACATTCACCAGCTGCAACACGAAAACAGTGATCATAGGTGGGGAGCGACAGTACGCTGGCAAACAACATCACTTCAGAATATTGTGAATTTGGAAGTCAATTAATTTTGTATGCTGTCCAATTGTTTTCCTGACCACTGGAAGTAAAAAGGAAAACATTTGAAATCATTAGTACATATCTTTGTACTAATTAGTACCCTATTTTTACTTCCACCATTACCATGAGCCAAGACAAAGAGAAAGGTAAGTTTTAAAACTTTTTGTAAACTGGAGTAACATGTTTTAAACAAATCTTCAGCTGACATTTACCATAAAAGAGTATCTTATTAACACTTTGTAAGTCTGTTCTTGCATACAACAGTACTCACCGTATTGTATTATGTCTGTGTGCCTGCATCTCAGACATCAACTGTGAACTCATGGAAAGGCTGTGGCAGTCTCGTGTGTCTAATTTCAGTAACCAGGCACACAAAACAGTTAATACTGCTATTAGACAGATTAGGAAATCAGAGAATAAGAAACTAATTTTGTTCAAGATCACCTGATAATAACAGAATGAAAATCCAGGTGTTTGAACAAATACATTTATTCATCAACCTTTTCCCCTTCGAGTCCACGTTTTTTTTCCATTATACCATTCTGAACAAGATTCACTCATTCAATAGTTTATCCAGGGCCTAATATGAGCCGGGCATTAGGGATTCAATAATAAACAAGACACATATCATTCATAAGCACAAGTCTGAGACAGGCATAACCAACTAATTATAAAATTAATAATGTAGTTACATGTGGGGTAAATAATACAAATAAGACTGACACTCTAATAGTGGAATTTAGCCTGTCTGGGGGTAAGTAAAAACTTTCCTTCAAAAGGGTATGTCAGGTTTGCCTTGCTATCTGAGTTGAGTTCTGGAGGGTAAATACAAACTAAAATTACATGTACACATGGGAAGTACGATTGAATGGAGAAAAAATTGTCAGGTAGTGAAGACAGTATTGCAAACATCAAAGCACAGGATGGATTCTTGCTCTTTAGGGTACTACTTTTCAAATGTGGATACCAATTAATGGGACATATCACTACATAGAATAATAAAAATTAGAGATCACTACATATAGTAAGGACGGGTACTGTTTTAGTTTTGCAGTGTTGAGTCATGATGCAAGATTTTTCTTACCCTGTAGTGGTCAAAATAGTTTAAAGCCACTGCTTTAAAGGACCAAGAGGAGGATGCTGGGGCTTGAGGATGACATAAAATGAGGCTGATGCAGCAAGCAGATAACAGATAATGAGAACCATGTTTAGGATTTAATCTTTATGCTAAGAATAATGAAGAGCCACTGAAGGATTTTAATCAGGGGAGAAAAAGAAAAATATTTGAAGTTGAAAAGATTACTCTCTGTAATATGGCAAACAGATGAAAATAAGGGGTCAATAGTTAAAAGAATAATTCAGAAGCTACTGTCCACATTAAGTGATGGAAGACAAAATGGGCAAGAATTATACTGTCCACATTAAGTGATGAAAAACAAAATGGGCAAGAATTATACAGAGTACACAGATTTAAAACACAAAATATAAAATAAGTTTAAAACATGCAAGTGGGAATTGAAAGTATAGTAACAGCATAAGACACTACCAAAGATGAGAAAAACCATTAAAATAAGAAATTCAATTGATATTTAATAGCAAACCAGACACTGATAAAGAGATCATTAATGAACTGGAAGACAAATTTGAAAAAATTACCCCAAATCCAATGCAGCAGAGATGACAGAGATTTAAAAAAAAAAAAAAGGGAGAAAGGTTTCTCTAGAGCAGAAACTCCAAAATCTGGGAATCAGAAAGAATATCCAGAGATAATTTTCTAGGATTGATGTGAGACGAAAGCCATTTTCACACTCAGAAGGTCCAGTGAATCTCAAGCAGTATAAGTAAATCACTTAGATACATCATAGTGAAACTGTAGAACACCAATAAAAATGAAATCCTAAAAGTAACCTGAGGAAAAAGCCTAACTGCAAAAAGAATGAACGAGAAAAATGTTATTGTACAACATGTCAAAATTTTGGGGTTACAATAAAAAGTACAGAATATAGACAAAAATAACTCTCTGGGAAGATGATCGCAGTACAAGCCTTCTTCATATTGTTGAGGGCAGAGACATTAATTTTAAGACCTTCAATTAAACCATGCATGCTGCAGGTCCTAGGGTGACCTCTTTAATAGAATGTTTAGATGCTTAATTAGTAGGATGGAAAAATGGAACCATAAAAAGGGGAGCAGAAGCCAAACTGGAAAGTAGAAATCTTGTTTAACATGATAGTAATAAAAATCATATAAGTTACAAATAACAATAAAAGGAAATGGATTATCTCTTTAAAAGTTAACAGAAAACATGACCATCAGACTGCTTCCAAAAACTCCTGATAAGCTGGAAACATTGTGTTCATAAACACTTCTATGAATTAATTACGCTATAATCAGACAATGTTAACACTACAAAGCAGTGAAAAAGAATGAATGACAGCCAAAGACACCATGATGAATAAGTCAACATGGGTGAACTGAAGTGTTGAGAAAAGCAAGACAATATCAAGTACAATTTCAACTAAATACATGTTAAAAACATGTAAAATAAACATTTTTGTTAGGAATACATTTATAAGATAAAACCATAAATACAAGTAAAGTAATTAACACAAAAACCATGATAGTGGTTACTCCCAGCAGTAAAGAGAAAAATATGACTAGTGAAGGGCCCACAAGCTCTTCAGAATTACCAGGACTGTTATATTTCTTAAGTTGGCTAGCAAGTAGAAGATAGTAGGTAAATGAGAATAGGCTTTATTCTTTCAACTGCATATATATTCTTTAGTACATTTCCTATTTTAAAAAGCACAGCACAAATGCATAAACACTTAAAGATGTCCATCAAAGTCCTGTTATGTTCCAACGTATTTTTGTTGGTGAGGCCACTAGCATCCAATGATTATACTGGCACACAAAAAAATAATATCCTTTGCTCCATTTAAAGATAAATGGTGCCAAGAGACTTGAGTAGTTTTGTGGATCAAGATCCTTATTTACAACTTACTAAACACATATCCCTTAACCCACTGTAAACTAAGTCCGGAAGGACTCGTAAGGCAATAATGATGTTAAGAAGGGGCAGTGTGATAGAAATGAAACAACGCTTCCAATTCCTTGCTTCAACATTTACTAGAAATAACTGAAGTAACCATCTGAGTGTCTTTATCGGTAATATATTTTTCCAGGTACTCAAATGTTTGATTCCTTAGGGCTGTTTAGAGATATAGATGTGAAAATGCCTAACACAGAAAATATCAGCTTCCTATCACATTTTCCTGGGGTTTTTATAGTCCACTAAAGCACATTAAATAATTGTGTTGGACCTGCTGTTAACTGTTAAAAATCTTTGCCATGAAAGTGGCTTGGTTGAGGTATAGTCTTAAGATAAAAAAACAAAGACTAATGATGAATCTAAAAACTTTTGTCCTTGGGTCGCTCACTGGTAAAAAGGGAAATAGGCCATTTTAACATCCATCCCATTTCTACATTGCCTGAGTAATATATGCAATTTTATATAGTTGTATATAACCAAAGCTCTATTTTTTATAGAGGTATATACTTTTGATCCATAGTAAGAAGGGTCTGTTTCTAAGCAGTTACTGATATGCTACTTTTCAGTAATTTCTCCATGAACCCTGACCATTTGTACTACAAATGATCCCCTAAACTGGGAGTTTTCACAACAGTGGTTACAGATTAATAGAATATTAGCATTAGGCTTATCCTGACCAGTAAGTAATCCTCCCCCTCGCTCCAGCACCTTTGGGCTCCAGTTTAGAACTACACTGAAAACCAGAGGTCTGAAGCCACAGCACACGGGCCAAATCTGGCCCCTATTTTCATCTTGACTGTTGAGGATGGCCTGATCAGATGTCAAATTAAAGAACATATTTTATCTTTGTACCATGCCTTGAAAACAGATTTTTGTTTTTGGACTGGCTTTTTAGTTAAGAAACCAAAGAGACAATCAAACCACTCTGTGTAAACGAGTCCCAATTGGGGATTTAATATACTTCTTAAATATCTTGAGTATGCAGTAAACTCTGTGGGTATAATTAAAATATTCAAGGAGGCTTTTATAAAATTCTACGTAGACTATTTAGTCTCTGTAGTTGCCTAATGAATGACTAAGGAGCCATTCTAATAAATTAAGAAACAGCAGCTTTATATGTGAGCCCCAAAATGGAAACCAAAATACCCTTCAATAGGAATGGGATTAAGCATGTGGTACATCAGTATAATGGAATACAACTTAGCAATACAAAGAAATGAACTACTAATATGTCTAACAACTTGGACAGATCTCAAAGGCATTATGATGGGTAGAAAAGTTAATTTCAAATGTGAAACAATTCCATTTCTGTAACATTCATGTAATGACAAAATTATATAGATGAGGAACAGATTAGTGGTTCCCAAGGGTTAGAGTGTGGGGGGATAGTGAGGGGTACGTATGGCTACAAAGAGGTAGCATGAAGGAGACCTTCATGATGACAGTTCGAGTCGCACACATTGTACCAATGCCAATACCCTGGCTGATAGTGTACCAAAGCAACATAAAGTAAAAATAGTGGGGGGGACTAGGTTTAGGTTACATGAGCCCACTCTGTACTATTTTTGCAACTTCCTGTGAATCTATAATTATTCCAAAATAAAAAGGTAAGCCCTGGCCAGGTAGCTCAGTTGGTTAGCGCACTGTCCCGATATGCCCAAGTTGCAGGTTTGATCTCTGGCTAGGGCACTACAGGAAGCAACCAATCAATACATACATAAGTGGAACAATAAAACGATGTCTCTCTCTCTCTCTCTCTGTCCCCCTTCCTTTCTCCCTAAAAAACAGAAAACA
>PVIA01000802.1:175958-355582 GCA_004024845.1 Tonatia bakeri
AATATATTAAAAAAAAAAAAAAAAAAAACCAGGATGAAAAGAAAGTACTTTCTGAAAAAATGCAGAAAAAAGTGATTATTAACATTTCCTTTTAGTGTCATTCCTGCCAAACCATTCTAAGATTTTAACAACAGCTGAAATTACTAAATGTCAGATGTTCCACCCTGACGAAATACACACATCCAAATACCATCTGATATTTTTGACCAATTACAAAGTATAACAATGAAAATAGTGCCAATATCATACCAAAAATCAATATGAATTTATCTAAAGCACACAAAAACCCATTATATAGGAGTTATTTTTCAGGCTCAGTTATTTGAGACTTGGTTGGAATAGGCATTGACAATAATTTCCTAATTCATCCTTCTCTTTTAAAATTGAAGGATTATTCTAAGAACACAAACCTGTTGTAAACTTTAACCAAAAGATGTCCTTGAATGTTCTGCAGCTGCTTCTAAAAAACTTTCTATCCTCCAGTTACACATAAACACAATGGCTAAAAAGCATTAAAAGTGGTATGGGATTCCAAAATTAAAAATCCATCCAAGTTATTTTAATATCTAATTATAGGATCTCAATTAAAAAGGGAAATATATTTTTGACATAGTTCAATATATCTGCTAAAATAAAATTTTAAAATAGATACAATAAAAATCAATATTCTACAGAAGTATTCCTTTAGATTTCAAATTTCAAGCACTTGAAAAAGTGCCACACATGGAGGTTATCGTCTGCCAGTGTCAAAATCTTGTGTTGAAAACCCCGAGGAAATGAGTTAATGAAGTCACACGGGAAGAGTAAAAAGGAAAAAACAGTTACAATAAAGTAGGAACACTTAATTTTTTTCAGTTTCCTTAACTACTGCATATATTCGGTTGGCCAAAAAGTTCACTTGGTTTTTCCGTAAGACGGCTCTGGTAGCACTTAGTTGTCTGTAACTTCATTCAAAACAACTTGGTTAGACTGTGTTGTGCCAGCAGTCATATCAACATGCAATTGAAAAAAAAATTATCAAAACTGGTGGATATTTGTGAAGACATTTTAATATTGAGATGGAAGAAAAACACAACGTTTTTGGCATATCACGTCTTATCTCAAGAAAGGTAAAAATGCAACTGAAACAAAAGAAAAAGATTTGTGCAGTGTATAGAGAAGGTGTTGTGACTGATCAAGTGTATCAAAAGTGGTTTACGAAGTTTTGTGCTGGAGGTTTCTCACTGGACGATACTATACAGTTGGGTAGAGCAGCTGAAGTTGACAGCAATCAAACTGAGACATTAACTGAGAATGATCAACATTCCACTATCAGAGAGATAGCCAACAAACTCAAAATATCCAAATCAATAGTTATTCATGAAAATAAAAGATGTGTCTCTTATAGGAAAAAAACCCCCAAAACCATACAGAATTTTTGGCCAACCCAATAATGTATCTAAGAAAAATCCTTTTCAGTTTATTAATTTCTTAAATAAAATAATCATATACTTAAACAAACAGAAATACAAAATCAGAAACAGCTGTAATTAGTATGTTTCTCAAGTTAAGTCCATGTAACAATTATGTCACATTACTGCTAAATCCCATACAGAATAGAAAATATGTGGTTCTTACCTCTGACCTACTATTCTGATTAAGTTTCTTCTCAATATTCATGGCCAACATCTGGCTTCTAAATGAAAGGCTTTTGGTCTTTTCAATCACTTGCTGATAGGGTGAGACTGCATTGTTACCCATAACGACATGACCCTAAAATAAGACAGAGGAAAGTTGATCCTGTAATGTTAATGACCAAGTTTCCCAAGCAAGTCATAAGCATGATATCACAACAATACATGATTGTTGCATGTATTTTTATGCACTGTGGAAAGGTGACAAAATTCACCCAGTAACAAAATAATAGGAGGTTGCTGTTGCCTTCAAAGAACTAGTATACATTAAAATAAAACAAATTTTTAATGGAATAAAGTATCTTAATAAATATTAAGGAAAAAGCATAAAATAACCAGCAACTGGTATCTAGTATGTAGGATAGTTAATATAAATACTCACTAATTTAGAATCAATTTTGGCATCCAGTCTTGCATTTCTAATCAAATTTACAATCCACCTTTCAGCTTCTTCTGGAGTCATATTCAGTTTATCTGCCAACATGCTAATGAAAAGGGTAAAAATGACATTAAGTCTAAATTTGACCCACACTCTGCATACAGATTTTTAGGTGTTTATGGGCTACTTTCTCTTTAATATTATGACTCTTTTAATAAATGCATTGTTCATGTTTATGCATGACATATCCCATTTCACCAACCAGAGTGTAAGATTCTTGAAGGGAGGGCACCATATTCTGCATTCTAGTAATCCTTCTGGCTTCTAGAAAAGTACCTTACACTTATCAGGAGCTCAACTAGTAATAATCTAAGGGAGAAAATGTTTTACAATGTATAATGATTACAGAAATTAAAGCTACTACAAGGAGCACGATATACTGAAAACCATAACTAACACTCAGGACTGCTGTGTATGTTTGTGTTGTAAATTCTGAGAGCACTCCCTAGAATTGTGTATCATTGTATAACCTAAATGGTCACTGAATTTAAGAAAAACAGGCATGTGTTTGTGCACGCACACAGATAGCACAAGGGAGGGGTGCAGGTGACAGACGCCAAGAACCTGGTATCAACCAATCTGCATTTAATTTTTTCAATTTATGATCAGGTTGAAAAGAGGCCATTTCAGGACTTATTGTAATAGGACTAATTGCCAGCACCAGCCCTGGTAGTAGGTTAGTAGGTCAGTCAGTCGGAGAGCTGATAGAAGCTCTCTGTGTATCTATGTTTGCACATACAGTATCTAAGCATGTAGGAGTATACATACATGCACAGTAGGTCAGTCAATCAGGTGATAGAAGAGTACGTTTGCACATACAATATCTAAAAACATGTAGTATATATACAGGCATAGTAGGCCAGTCAGCTTACGGAAGAGAATCTACATCTGCAAGCACAGTATGTAGGAGCATAAAGTAGACCTACATGCATATATGGATGTTCAAACACAAACATTAACTGTCCCCTTTTCTCTTCTCTTCAATGAAGACACTGCATTTGGCAGGCCTTCTAATATTATCACTGGTTTCATAAAAACAGCTAGAGTATCAGTAACAAAATCATTCCTAATTAAAATATAAATATTCAAGATATTGGCAATCCTATGATTATGTAATTCTAGAGCTCCCAACCCAAATGTAACCTACCTAGTTAATAAAAATACCTTTAGGTAACTAATATAATCTGTACTATCTTTATTTTATAAGTTTATTGAGAAGGAATATAATTTCATTCAAAATGTCAAAATTAAGTTAGATTATCAATAGAATCATTACAAATTAAATTACAAACTAAATCTATGAAGATATAAATCATTTAAAATGTAACCTTAAAATATGCTTTGAGTTAAAAACATCACGTTGATAAATATGAGCCAACTCAACCATAAAAGTCCCTGGATTTATGTGGCAAAATTTTGTTGTTTTTATGACCAATTTCTTTGTAAGAACACATTCTCAGGAAATATAAACAATCTACGACCATTACTTCAATTTCAAGGGCAGATTTCATTTTATTATTTTTATAACTGTTCTCTAATTAAACCTCATTTTATTCAAGCTACTAAAAACAGGGATGTGTGTCACTTTACTTTAACAAACAGGCATTTTTCTGACCAGGAAAAATTCCTGCAGCTGTTGTTTCCAGTGGCTTCCCAACAAACTCCTTGTGTTTCCTGTTGGTTCCTGACTTATTTTAGAGGTGTGTAAATTTCACACTCTTCTGCACTGCTACAGTGAGCCAATGTCTGATACTTTTACCTGAAGCTGCTACTCTAAAGGTAAAGAACAGATTTTCTGAAACATACTCATTATTTTATCACTTCCTATAGCAATTTATCTTTTTTTTAAAAAAGATTTTATTTATTTATTTTTAGAGAGGGAAGGGAGAGGGAGAGAGAGAAACATCAATGTGCGGTTGCTGGGGGACATGGCCTGCAACCTAGGCATGTGCCCTGACTGGGAATCGAACCTGTGATGCCTGGTTCGCAGCCCGCGCTCAATCCACTGAGCTACGCCAGCCAGGGCTAGCAATTTATCTTTTGTATGCCTCCTGCATCCCCCAAAATACAACTTTTTAAAGTGAGTCCAAGGCCGTTTTACTCTGAAAAGCACAATCAAAACTAAATATCTTAAAACTCTAATTTTCAAGATCCCTATATGTTCTACGTTTTAAAAGAAGAGCCGTTGGCCAGTGTCATCCCATACACCAAAAGGTTGCAGGCTAGATCCCCAGTTGGGGTGCGTACAGGAGGCAACCGACTGATGTTTCTCTTGCCCCCTGCCACCCTAAAATCATATCCTCAGTTGAAGATTCATAAAAAAAAAAAAAAAAATTCTTAAAAAAAAAAGAAACATCATCCCCAGTAAGTTATTAATTTTGAGTGGTTGATATTATAGAGATTTTTTAAAATTATAATATAAATCAGTTTATAAAGGCTGTTTAAGTAATTAAAATTATATCAAAATATTCAGTTTTGAAGACCAAGTTACCAAATTCCTCTTTTTGCTGTGCATTTCCAATTGAAAAGTCCTATCAATTATCTCTTAACAATGGCCTCTTATGTAAATTCCTTACCAAATCTACTCCCACCTTCAAAGACTTTCCTCTCCACCACCCATACTAAACCCCTCTGTTCGTTAAACATGTCCTGTTTTTAAACACTTCGGGGCTCTTGCACAGGATACACCTTCTGTCTTCACCCAACTTTTTCTTCACTTAACTATTTTGTTACATGTGTCTCAGCTTGTAAGCCTTCCAAGACACCTCTCCCAACCATGACATAATTGTCTGATGCTTTCATAGCCCCTATTTTTTTATAGCATTCACAACAGCTATAGTTGTTTTGTTGAACATTTGCTTTCATGATAGATTGTATATGTAACCCAAGAGCAATGCATAATGGCTTCCTTTTTCATTGCTATATATCTAGCAATTAGCACAATGGCCAATACACAGGAGGCAATGAATACATATTTACTGTTTGGTTTCTACCCTAATCACTACTCTAGTTCAGGTTCCATTACTGTGAACTAGTTCTCCAACTAACCTACCTCTTGAGTATCTTCTTAATCCATTTTACATAGTTGTCAGTTAGTTCTAAAACCCAACAAACCAGTTTATCGCCAAATACCTTTCAAAACTTTAATAGAGCCCTCTACCAAAACAATACATTTCAAATTTCTAAGTTTTTCATTCATGGCTGTCTGCAATTGAGCTATAATCTAACTTTCCAACCTCCCATTTTTCTCCTTTATAAATACCATATGCCAGCCAAACCAAAACAATTCTCTTCCTTCTTTGTCATTTGTTCAACAAAATATGAACTGTGTTAGATCTGGTGACACAGTCTGTTCCCCACCTGTTGGGAAGTAGGGAAACAATCACCCAATTCCTCAAATATATAAAAGATTTTAAGTGTAATGAAAAGTAGGAGCTGCATGAACCATGAACGGTTTACCAGTTCCAGTCTTGGATGTTTAGGGACAGCTTATCAAAGAAAATATTTAAGGTCAGATATTAAGATAAAATAAAGAAAATTCTATTCTATATAACTCCACTTAGAATTCCCCATCCTTTCTATTTCTTTACATCCATGTTTTAAATCTCCTATTTCAACATGGCTGGGGCAATCTGGCAACATGCATCAAGATCCATAAATGTCTACATATTCTGACCCATAATTCCGCTTCAGGGATTCAGTTTTTTGCATTGTTTGTAGGTCCTTTACTTACTGAATCAAGTCAAAAAAAAACCCTGAAATAAGGTCCTTGAAGTATTAATAAGTTTTTAATGGAATACCAAGTTATCCAGGCTACCAACCACTCTGAGAGTGAATTAAAGAATGTGGCAGTAGAGCAGTTTCTTTCAATAGAAAAATACAGTGAAAGCAATTAGGAAAAAAATTTCAATTTCTCTTACATTCTATTTATTTTATGCAAAAATAGTAAAGATTTCAAAATAAGATGTTATATCCTATTAAATCTTAAAATACAAAGTTTCCTTATGCTACTCTACACCATGCCTATCTTGTGTTACTTAAAACTAATTGTTTATCAATAGCTAAAAGACAGTATGTATCAAAATGCAGAACTTCTGAGAAAAATATTCAACTAAATCTAGACTTTAAATACAAAAATAAGTTCCAAATTATTTTTAGAGTTAAAAATCTCAACCTTGTCTATAAGCAGTATAAGCAGACATTTAAATATTCTGTGCAAATCTTATGCTCATCTTTTAACTGACTAACTCTCTACTCAAGTGACACAACATGACAGCTAATATGTTAAATAAGGAATATACAGGAACGACAAAGGACCTCAAATTGTCAAAGCAATCTTGAGAAAGATGAACAAAGCTGAAGGCATCACACTTCCTGATTTCAAATTGTGTAACAAAGCTATAGTTATCAAAACTGTATGGTCTTGCATTAAATAGACATTAATGGAACAGAATAGAGAGCTTCTTCAGAGCAAAGGAAACTAACTGCAAAATAAAAAGAACCTACTAAATGGGAGAAAATATTGCAAGCAGGTTAACATATATAAGGAACTCACACAACTCAATAGCAAAAACTCAAATATCTTAATTTAAAAAAGGGGCACAGGACTGGGAATAGACATTTTTCCAAAGTAGACACACAGAAAGCCAAAAGATCTGTGAAAAAGTGCTCAACATCATTAATTATCAGGGAAACGCAAGTCAAAACTAAGAGATATCATCTTACACAAAATGGCTATTATCAAAAAGAAATAACAAGTGTGGCAAGAATTTTAACAAAAGTGAATCCCTGTACACTGTTGATGGAAAAGTAAATTGGTGCAACACTATGGAGGTTCCTTAAATAACTAAAAAACGAACTTCCATATGATCCAGCAATTCTGCTTATGGATATTTATCTGAAGGAAGCAAAAACACTGACATAAATGGTAAATACACACCCATGTTCACTGCAGCATTATTCACAATAACCAAGACACAGAAGCACACTAAGTGCCCACAGATAGATGAATGGATAAAGAAAATGTGAGATGCACACACCCACACATAAATATTATTCAGCCATTTAACAGAGTAAAATCTTTCCATTTGCAACATGTACGGATCTTGAGCGCACTGTGCTATGTGAAATAAGTCAAACAGAAAAAAACAAATGCCATATGATTTCCCTTATGTGTGGAATCTAACAAAAAAAAAAAAAAAAAAAAACTAAACTTCAAGATACAGAGAACAAATGGTGGTTGCCAGAGGTGGGGGTTGAGGGTTGGGGAAAATGGGTAAAAAGGTACAAACTTCCAGTTACAAGATAAGTAAGTAAGGGGATGTAATGTACAGCATGATGATTACAGTTAATAATCCTTCTCATATGTTTGAAAGTTGCCAGATAGATCTTAAAAGCTCTCATTAGAAGAACATAAAATTCTAACTATGTGCGATTAACTCCTTAGTGTAAACAAATGTTAACTACTTATTGTGATCATTTCAAAATATAAATAGAATTATGTTGTATACCTGAAACTAACATGTTACATGTCAATTTATAATTCACTAAAAATAAAAACTACTATTAATAGCCTTATAAAAACTTAAGTTATTATATTACATCTGTAAAATAAAAGCAGAGTTTGAAGATACCGAAAAAATCTCAGTATGCAGCACAAAAACAGAGATGAAAAACAGGAGAAAAAAAGAAAAGGCCAGTCCAGGAAGTCCAATACCAACCAACAGGAGTTCCAGAAAAAAGTCACTGAATATGCACACAAAATATCATTAAAGCAATAATTCAAACAAACTTCCCAGAATTAGATAGGCCAAGTTTCCAAATTAAAAGGGTCCAGTATGAAGAATTAAACTGCACCTATATATACTAAGGCTTATCACTATGAACAAAAAGAAAAAAATCTTCCAGATTTCTACAGAGGGAAACAAAAGCACATAAAAGATCAGGAATAAAAATGGTTTCTGACTTCTAAAACGAGATGAAAAAGGGTGAAAATCATGCAATAGAACGTCCCCAAAATTCTGGAATAAAGTAGTTTTTCACCTAGAATACACTGCTTTGTAATATTTTATGTGAAATATGAGAACAAAATAGACTTTTTTAAATGTGAAAAAATTTATCTCCAAAGTACCCTAAAGTACCCTTCCTTATAAAGTTATTAAAGGGTATGATTTACCAAAATATAATAGTAAACCAAGAAAGGGAAGACATTATAATGTCCAGGAAACTGGAACTAACAGGAAATAAGGCGAAGGGAATCCCTGGCACAAATATTGGGTTGGCCAAAAGGTTTGTTCGCTTTTTCCATAAGATGGCTCCAGAAGTGCTTAGCTGCCTTTAACTTCATTTGAAAGAATTTTGTTAGGTTGCATTGTGACAGCTGTCATATTAGTGTGCATTTAAAAAAATACTTATCAAAACTGGCAAATTTCTGTATAGCCATTTTAATACTGAAAATGGAAGAAAAGTAACATTTTAGGTATATTATGCTTTATCATTTCATAAAAGGTAAAAATGAAATTGAAATGTAAAAAAAAAGTTTTGTGCAGTGTATGGAGAACGTGCTATGACTGATCGAAAGTGTCAAAAGTGGTATATAACACTGACTATTCTCAATTAATGCCTTGATTTAACCTCTATTGACTTCATCTACCTAACCGTGGAGTCCAGCAAGAAATCTCCCACATGAAACTTCACAAACCACTTTCGACATGTTCGACCAGTCACAGCACCTTCTCTATAGACTGGATAGTGGTTTTTTTTTTGTTTGTTTCACTTGCGTTTTTACCTTCCTTGAAATAATAAAACGTAATATGCCAAAAAAATGTTGCATATTTTCTTCTATCTACAATATTAAAATGGCTGCATAAAAATTTTGATGGTTTTTAAAAAATGCATGCTCGTATGACAGCTGTCACAATACAATCTAACAAAATTGTTTCAAATAAAGTTAAAGACACCTGAGTACTACTAGAACCGTTGTACGGAAAAAAACCAAATGAACTTTCTGGCCAACCCAACAGCTTATCCAAAGTACTGTAGTCTTGAATGAGGGTATGCTATGACACCTAATTAAAATATAAATGTTAAGTGTAAACTGTGTTATAACTGTAGGATCAGAAGAAAGAACAGGAGAAAACTGAGAAATGATTAAAGCTGAGTGACAAGTTAAAATTGTTGTTGGATTCTGTAGTATCTCATTAGTCAAAACGAGTATTATTTTATAGTTACAGCAATGCAATAATGGCTTTTGAAAAGCCATTATCTGAATGTGTGCCTTTCTATTCCTCTCTAATATTAGGAAGTATAATTATGAATATAAATTGCTATGTGGTAATAAGAACTTTAAGAAACATATTAAGGTAAAAAAATGTTAAAACAAGCAGAGTAGAATGACTCATAACTTAAAGAAATACAAGAGCAGTTGGCAAATTATTTTGTGAAAAGCCAAAACTAACCCACTATTGGGAAATTATATTAATGTATGCTCCAACATGTTTATCATAGACATTCAAAATATTACTTCCATACTTTGTTTTTATCTAAAGTTGAAAACGGATCCAAGAATTATTCTAGAACAGCTTTTAAATTTCAGACACACACCCTATCTGATAAACTACTCAGCTATACTAAATTGAATCCCACCACAGTAATCTTTTTTGACAGATGTTGCATACTCTATGGTAAACAGATTTGCAACTTATCCTACAAATCTATACAGTTGTATATAAACCAATAAAAACATTCTTGATATGCATTTTAATAAAGATATGACTATCACATGTGCCTATAGCCATTTAGTCAAGAAACCTATCAACAAAGAGATGTTCCAAATCATAAATGGAGAGAGTCATTTAATAAACAATCATGAGTTTTACAATAGTATTCTGTTTCACATATGAAATCTGTCCACTGAATTGAGGGTTAGGGCACGGAGTGGTAGGAAGAGGCTGGAGACAAATCTTCCCCTTCCATGCTTAAAAAAACAAAAACAAAAAAATGAATATCACATAACTTTAAATTAGAAACAGATAGGCCAGCATAAACTAGTTAATAGAGTAATTTGTCATAATTGCGTAGTATACACTGGAAAGAAGTCAGTCTACTTTGGGACTTAAAGATAATAATCCATTTAGAGAGTTATCAGGGTTCAATGAACCTTCATTCCAAATTACTTCTCTTATTTTCCAATATACAAATTATGTCCTAATTACTCTGTATTTTTCTTTAAAGCATCTATTATGGTTTATAATTTTATCTTTATTAGTATCTGTTTCTTCCTGTGGATTTTAAGCTCTGGTGGTATAGGTGCTCCTACTATCTTATCTACCCAATGCCTGGCCAGAAGGGTTGTTCAATCACATTTGTGCTATTTTCTTGAACTGTACTAGTTATACTGTTATTAATTGTATCATAATTATCACACACAGTGTATTTACCCACCTTATCAAGATGAACACTACCTTTTAAAAACGATTTTGCACATGCTTGAGAACACAAAGTAATAGGAATGGAGAACAGATGAGTGGCTGCCAGGGGTTAAGGAGAGGTAGCAGTGGTGGGAGTGGGTATAGTCTGAATGAAACAGAAACTTAGCCTCCTGTTGTTGTGGTGACAGAAATGTTCTGTGTATCTGAATGTATCAATGATATCAATATGCTGGTTGTGATACTAGTTTGTAAGATGTTATCATTTTACAGTTACCACTACAAAGAACACAGGGCAATGTCTACTTCTCAGAACTGCTTGTGAATCTATCAAAATAAATTGTATCAAAACTGACTCATCTCAAAATAAATTGTATTAAAATTACATAGGAGCTTTA
The DNA here is from genome assembly GCA_004024845.1 of Tonatia bakeri. Taxonomy (NCBI): domain Eukaryota; kingdom Metazoa; phylum Chordata; class Mammalia; order Chiroptera; family Phyllostomidae; genus Tonatia; species Tonatia bakeri. The sequence goes on from PVIA01000802.1 coordinate 186,895, forward strand.
AAAAAATACAGATGCCGAGATCTTCCATCCCCCAGAGAATATTTTACTTTTTAGGGTTTGGGTTCAGTCATCTGTTATTTTTTCTCATTTATTTTTTAAAATTTCCTACTTGATCTAATGTACAGTTAGGACTACAAATCACTAATTTAAAGCAATGATTTACCCAGGTTTACTGCAAAAGAGTCAGTCACCTGGGAAGCTTTAAACCCAAATTATCAAGCCCTGATCCCAGAGATTCTGAACAGAAAGTCTAGGTGAAGCCAGAAAAATCTATTCTTTTTATGTTTGGTTGTTAAGTTCTTTGGATGATTTTGATGTAGAGTTATGTTTAAAAACCTCTAAATTAGATAATGATTTTTTAATGTATCATTTAAAGGTAAAACATAAACTCAATTGATCACTATCTTGTTATTTGATGTTTGTCCTATTTATAAAACTCCAACTTAAGTGTTTATTAACATTATTTTCAGTCATATTCCTAACCCATTAAAAACATGAAGAGGTCTACTACTCCCAGGACTGAGTCCTACCAAAGGAATACTGTTTCTTGAAATTTACAACCTGAAATCTCATTGTTGCTCTAAGAATATTTCTTTTTTTCACATGAAGTTACTTTCTGCTCTGCTCCTAGCTTCCTAATTCATTATATACTAAAGATATTAAACCACTGATTTTTCACTCCATTACTCTAGCATAGTGATTTTCAACCTTTTTCATTTCATGGTGCACATAAACTATTTACTAAAATTCTGCAGTGCACCAAATGTATATACATATATTCTTTGGCTGATCTGACAAAAAATAGGTATAATTTTGATTCATTCACACTGCATGGCTATTGTTGTGTTGGCTGTTACATTTTTTTTTTTAATTTGTCAATCTAAGAGAAAACAGGTCAGTAGCCCTGACTAAATAGTCAGGTACAGCACGTTTTAAAAATTATCATGGCACACGGGTTGAAAATTTGTTACTTTAGCAGGCTGTAATTACAGGCTTAAAACACTGTAACCTGATACAGTGGTTTTCAATCCTGGATGTGTCTGGAATAACCATCCTTAAGCTATAATGCAGTAACCCCATTAAATATCACAGCATAGCATACTTAGAAAATCTGACTCAGAAAGTTTGGGTGTCTTCACGGACTCTGTAAAATAAAACTCAACGGAGATTCTGAGACACAGAGTTAAACAAATGACTTATGGTTTCCATTTTTATCCTTTGGCTCAAGTGATACACTAATGACAAATTCACCTAGATCTATTATTTCTAAAAATATCAATTGTTCACGATGAAAAATAAGATTTCATAGGAGGTGAAATGAATGTCAGAGAACTATCAGCCCGAGGCTGTCGTCAAGGATGACTTAACCAGCGTACTGCCTGGGCCTTAAGTTTCCCAGCTACAATCAGGGAGGTATCAGTGTTCTGTAGAACCATGTTTTCAAAACTACGTTTTCAGAACTGTTTCCAGGGTTCCAGAGGTGCCTTAGCAGCCAGGATGGAAGGTGAATAAAGACACAGGCTAAACAGGGTAAAGGAGCTCTGATCTGATCTGCTCATGCATGTACAGCTGACCCTTAACAATGAGGTGGGGAGGTGAGGGAGGGGGGAAGGCAGGTTAGGGGTGCCAATCCTCTGCACTTAAAAATCTGTGTATAGTTTTTGACTCCCCAGAAGAGAGCTGACCAACCCTTATCAATAACATAAACAACTGATTAACGCATGTTCTTTATGTTATATGTATTATATACTGTGCTCTTACAATAAACTAGAAAAAATGTTATTAAAAAAATCAAAAGGAAAATACCTTCATAGTAGTATATTGAAAAAAACCCTGCATATAAGTGGACCCATGCAGTTCAAACTTGTGTTGTTCACGGGTCAACCGCACATAAATATACATACTCATGTAATATTGCATTTGAAAACAAGCCACACACACACAGTTTAAAAACCATGGTTCTAGATATTGAAACCTGAGCCACATTTAAAGTGCTCAAAGGCCACATGTGGCTCTTGGCTACCATACTGAACAATGAAAAAATAAAACATTCCCATCAAGGTTCTACTGAAAAGGCATATTGTCCGTGATTCAATGACAGCTGTTGCTGGACTAGAAGCTCCCTATGATTTTTCCCAGCTCTAAAAGTCTTCCCTAATATATGAAGAAAATGCATTAACCTATGTATACAAAGTCATCTAAGTTAGTAAAACATTCCACAGGTAGCCAAAAATGTTTAAACAAACTAAGGAAATACTATCGCTAAAAGAGAAAATTTCTGGACTTTAGAAAAGACAACCTACTAAGTCAGAGAAGGTATACGCCAATGATACAGCCCATGAAGGGTTAATACCCAAAATATATAAGTCACAACACCAAAACAATCAATCAATCAATCAATCAATCCAGTTATAAAATAGGCACAGGACCAGAACAGACATGTCTCTAAAGAGGACATACAAATGTCCAGCAGACATATAAAAGGACACTCAACACCACTAATCATTAGGGAAATAAAAATTAAAATCACAGTGAGATATCACCTAACACATGTCAGAATGGCTACCCCCAATACATCAACAAACAAGTGCTGGCTAGGAAGTGGAGAAAACAAAACCCTTGCACGTTGCTGGTAGCACTGCAAACTGGAGTAGCCACTATGGAAAACAGCATGGCAGTTCCTCAAAAAATTAAAAATAGTACTACTGTATGACCCAGCAACCTCACTTCTGGGTATTTATCTGAAAATACCCAAAACACAAAATTCAAAAAGATATATGCACCTCTCTGTTCACTGCAGCATTATTTAAAATAGCTAAGCTAGAGAAGCAACTCAAGTGTCCACGAACAGATAGATAAAAGGATAGAAATGTGGTGTATATATATACACAAAGGAATATTGCCCAGCCACAAAAAAAGAATAAAATCTTACCATTTGAAACAACATAGGTGGACCTATTATGCTAAATGAAATAGAACAGATAAAGACAAATACCATATTTCACTTTAAAAAACAAAATAGACAAACAAAAAAGTAACAAACTCATGGATACAAAGAACAAACAGGTGGTCACCAGATGGGAGAGGCATCAGGGGAATGTGTGAAAAAGGTGAAGGAATTAAGAAGTACAACTTGGCAGTTATAAAACAGTCACAGGAATGTAAAATACAGCATAGGGAATAAAGTCAGTAATACTGTAATAACTATGGTATGACATCAGATAGGTACTAGATTTGTCAAAGTGGTCACCTCACAGGGTATATAAATGTCTAATCATAATACTATGTTGTACACCTGAATATAATATAATTATATGCCAACTAGAATTAAAAAATAAAATTTTTAAAAAGAAAAAATAAAACTACACTGATATGTTTTAAAAATTCATAGGTAATGATAATGCCATAAAAGTTCATAGATGTCTCACTATATTGCCTTATTTGAGCTGCATATCTTTCATGATAGTACAAACAGATTATTTATTTTACTGATAAAGATAGTAAATTGAATCCCCCAGTAAACAAAAGAATGAATACAAGGTCCCAGAGTTAATAAAAGGAACCTTGGAACAAACCTTCTTACTCATGGTACCCTCAGAAGCATACACCAAGTGACAAAGTATTATCACAAACAAAAACAGAAGCTCATTAATACAAAGAAACGTATTTATTCAGTAAATATTTATGAGCATCTATACTATACAAAGTAGACTAGGTGCTAAACATATAAAAAGAAAAATCTGCAAACCCTGCTCCCCAAAACAAAACAAAACAAAAAAAACCCAAATAAAAAAACTCCAAGTGACAATGGAGTTTTCTAATGAAAAATTGGGGAAAATTCAACAATAGAAACCAAATACTAGCATCCCTTTCACAAGCCCAATTATAAATCTTAAAAAAAAAAAAAGAAAAGAAAAAAGAAAAGAAAGCCTGACAATGCTACCGTTCAGGTAGCTATTTATTGTCCACCAGAGTCCCACACACAGTATGATATACCTATCTAGTATTTCACAATTCGCACACATTCTTTAAGAGAAACAGCTTCTTAAAATTACACGTCTGCTAGCTAATAGTAAAGTAGTAAAAAAACTGAAGTCAAGGCTTCAATCCCCACAGGAAAAGTCCCACAATCATACTCTACTTCTAGCTCTGAATAACCACTTCAGTTACAACTCAATAAAATTAAGCAAACAAGTATGGATGCCTTAGTAAAAACAAATGTCGCTGAAGAAAAACTTTGGTCTACACACAATTCCTAAGAGGGAAACATTAACGTAGTAAGTTTTTAAATATTTATGGAGTATTTACTGTTTGACTTCATCTGTGGCCAAACTGCACTGGTTGTTTTTCAATTCTAATATATAAAATTAGTTTCTAATGGGTTATGTAAGTTTCATATTTTTCCCAATACTTTTCTCACACAAAAGAGAATATTTCAACCAAAATTCACCATAATTTTCCATGTTTCAACATTTTAAAATGTCACTAGAGTTTACTATATAAGAATTAAAATATATAATCAAATAAAACAAAATTCAATTAACTGAAATGACTACCAAATGTAGTCTTTTCAACAATATCTCAGATTTACTAGGGGCTAGATCCTTATTTGAATTCCTGTTGAAAACTATTCTAAAACTGGATACTTCTCTTTTATAATAATATAATAGTACTCTTAAAAAGTAACTGAGAATCATAATATTGCCTTGAAGTTATCATTTTCAAAAATCATGCTGTGCCACTCACGGAAGCCAAAGAAGGTATTTTTTGAGTCTGTAGCAACCCAGAATTCAAACAAAAGTTAGAATTTTTAATAAAGCTCTATCAAACGGTTTCCTTTTCCTTCTAAAGCAAAGGGAAATAAGATAAAATCCAATTAACTTGAATCCTATAAAGTGTAACTTCACAATACATGGAAATCTCCAAGAATTTAAAATTAGAAAACACAAATCACATCAGGATGTTCTTACTTAATGCTGATACACTGGTGGATGCGACAAAAAGTCTCAAATATGAAGAGACGAGCATTTTCAATAAAATCCTCAAGACAGGCCACCAAGAAGAAGTCATTCACAAGCACCTATGTTTATGAAATATAAAGGAAAAAACAAATCAATGGCCCTGACAAGCAATTTTAATGCGACTCAAAAACTTTTGTGTGCCTTACTCATTTTTCTATTCACTGGAACTCTCTCAACCAGTATCACAAGTTCTACATCACAATACTTTCTAGCACACTATGTTGAAGCCTCTAATAACTTAAGTAAACAAATGCTACAAAAAAAGAGGTAAGAACTGCAATGTTTCCTTGTTCCCCTGATGACAGTGAGCAATCCTGTGACAAGGTAGCTTTATCCTGTCCGTTATCCTACATAAATGCTCTGTAGATAGCGTATCTTTTCCAGCCACTTCAAATAGTTACAAATAGCGTAAACATATGCATGTTTCTATGACAGCAAGTAGATCTGAAAATCTACAAAGGAAAAAATTCAAGGGGTGACTCCTATTTCACAGACGGTAACGTAATTAAAAGAGAACATTGTAACTTCAAGAATAGCAACCAAGGGCCCTTCTGCCTTAGCAAGGCCTACATACTTAGAATAACAGATACACACAAATATTTAATAATGTTATACGACATGTTAATAATATTGATGACTATATGAACACATAGTCCACTGGATTATAACTTAAATTTTGTCCAATATTTGATAATCGCCTCAGAGGTATATTTATATGATAATTTTCTCTTTCTTAGAAAAGTATCTTAGTCCTTTAACAAACTTGGCCCATTTCTGTGCTAACATGTGGGTTCAAAAATGAAATTGATGACTAGTAATTTGTGGATTTAGTAAATGCATTTAACAGGTAAATTCCTAAATTCTTAAAACTTGAAAACTATGTTATTAAAAAAATCCATAAATGTAACTCTTTTGAATTGCTCTGAAGGTACGTCAGTTTCTACCAACCAGAAGAAGACACTGTGGTTATAAAAATCAAACTGTTAGCTTGACTGGTTTATACCAAACATTAAATATAATCAGGTAAAAAATTATAAAAATAGGTTTACTTAAAAAAATTTATTCATTTATTTTCACAGAGGGGATGGAAAGGAAAAAGAGAGGGAGAGAAACACTGATATGGTTGCCTCTTGCACGCCCCCTACTGGGGACCTGGCCTGCAACCCAGGCATGTGCCCTGACTGGGAACGGAACCAGAAATCCTTTGGTTTGCTCATTCCACTGAGCCACACCAGCCAGGGCAAAAAAAAAAAAAAAAAAAAAATTAAAAAGGTCTACTTTTAAAACAAATTGAGAACCCAGCTGTAATATGCAATTTCAAGCAATCTTCCCCATAAGATATGAAACATTTCACATATTTACTCATTCAGGATAAGACACAGAATTATGGGTAAATGTGCAAATTTATAATACAACCAACGTTTAACTGTCAAAACTAAAGGGATACACACATGGCAGCATTAAAAGTGTCTTCACTTAAGCACATTTCTAAAAAATATGCCACTTTACAATTAATACACTTTTCTGATATAATTACTTTAATAAAACACTGCAAGGTTAAAGGTTAAATAACTCTTACAATATACAAAAACTTAAGAATGTTATTAATTTGTAAGTAAAAATTCATACTTACAGACTCACATTCCCTCAGTTTTTTCTGAGCTCCATCGAAGTCAAAGTTAACATATAAACATTCAACAAATTCCGTAATTGGGTCTTTATATGTGTAAGACTCCTGTAAAATAAAGTCAAAGGTAAAACTGGATATAATTCAACATTGTTTAGTAGATTGCCCCTAGATTATCCCAATCTTCCTATTTTCTCCTCCCTTACCATTAATTTCTAGCAAATTTCCTTGCACTTATCTTCTCAAAGCAATTGCTCATATCCTGATGCCAGGCTGTACTTTTGGCTTTTAATGCCTTCCAGACCAAGTTCTCTAATTCTTATCCTAGAACCACTGTGAAAGCTTCCAAATTCCTCTACTGCCAAAGAGGGTCCCTTCATAAAGTACTGAAACCACAGTGAATGAAACTATACCCCACTGAATGAAATTATCTTTTTGAACTTATTCTTCTATCAGATAAATATTTAGGTTCTCTTCCTAACCCACAGTTATTGCTGAGAAACTCACTAAATGAACCCACAAGGATGCAGCTTTTGCACAACTTGGAAACTACTACTATTGTATTCTATGTAAAGGTCACTACTCTGGAATTATGTAGGTAGTTACCTCCCAACAAAGGGTTCTAGGCTCCAGATCTCCTTCACTTTTTGCAGTAAGAGCAACACTAATATACAATGTATATTAAGTATCCACCTAGCAGACAGCAGTGTTCATACCACATATAGCATAAGCATTTTTGAACTTAAAGACAGTAAATGTCCATTTGGGGGTCTTGGGCTCTTCTCTCTTCATGTATACCTTCCTCCTATTTTTAAAACATCTTTACCTTAAGACGTATGAGTAGATGTAAGAGTAGAAGTAAGAGTTTTTTCTTTACTTGAGGAAAAAAAAAAGTTAAACCTAAAGTTTGGCACGTTTAAAAAAAAACAATAAAGACTTTAGTTTTTACCTGTTGAATAACTTTAACTAGATCTTTTAGCACCTGCCGGCGTTTTCGAACATCTTTGTTTGTTATGACTGCTGTAGTCAAATAGCGAAGAATATGTGGACACATTGTCTGGATTGCATTAAGATACCTACGGTAAAAAAATAAAGCCCATTTAAAATTAATAACTTACCCAGTTTTTCTAGACTTATAATCACCTGTGATTTAAAGAAAACACACCAAGAGCCCATTAGAATGCATTAAGTAACCTAAGATTGCAAACACTTAAGAATGAGTACTATAATGGCCATCTCCTGCAAGGAACTAAAAAACCAGAAATCTAAATGATGAGAATGCCAGCTGATATTCCCCATTTGGAATGACACTCACTTAAAAGGTAAATAATAATTGTTGAGTAAAAGGATTTTTGGAAGACATTTATACATGCCATCAGTTTACTCTAAAAGACTGCTAAACTATGACTTTCAGTTATTCACCTATTAGAACAAATGTGTGAAAAACTTCTATGTGCATATCACTCATCATAATCGGAAAATTAGACACACAAATTAAAGTACTGAGGAAACTAAAAACTGGAAGTGTGTCTACCAAGACACACTATTACAGTTTTATAGGGCTTTGGTTACACTGGAAATGCTGGGACTTAGAAAAGAAGGACTACATGTTAGAGAACGAGACCTTGGCTAATGTTTAGCAAACCTGTTATTCTGATGATCTGCAGCTGGCCGCTCTGTCATATGGTATTTATCCAGTATTTCTCTGCTCAAGTTTCCTTAAATAGCTCCCCAATTTATATCCAATAAGTACCTCAGAGTGTCCAGCACTATGATTAGCTTGGAAATATTTGTCAGTAAAGCCTATTGCTCTTAGCTGAATAATCTAGCCCAACATATCTATCCAGCACCATCTCCCACCATACCATCAACTACTTCCTGCTTTCCTCTCACTCCACATGGATTGCTCTCCCAAATATAAAAACCCTGAAACCTCAATTCTAGCCATTCTTCAAGGTGAAGCTCAGATAAGCTCAGATAACTTAACTCCCAAGTTACCTCAGACCATGATATTCACAAATCTTTACATAATTGTAGATACCCCATAAAATGATGTTTGAACTCTTTAGAGGACCCTAGAATTTGACAATAACTTAACACATATCTAGTTTCACTTAGAACCCCCTTAAATCCTCTCTAAATAAGACAACTTATAAAAAGAATCAACACTCAAGAATAAAACAATTTCTAGGGAAAAATAACTAACCAAATCAGCTAAAAGTTGTCTTACCTGAAAACTTAAGGCTGAGATTCAGGCAAAAGTTTTTAAAGTACACTCTTGGTTCAGAACACTTGTTTGTCTCTACACTGTTGCCAGAGAGCTCACATACAAGTTCAAGAAAGCGTGACCATTTTTTCTTTTTTTTAAATATCAGTTTTGAAAGAGGTAATTAAATAGGCATTTATGGAACTGTGGCATAAATTTATTCATACACAATAGAAAACTGTAAGTTCATTACTGTCTATGATGTTAAACATTTATTTTTACTTAAATAACTTTATATCATTGCACCACATAGATCTTCATTGTTTTTCTAGAAGACACTTCCCTGGGAAACCAACTTTCTCTTTCTGTGAACATATGGCAGATGTTAACAAAATGTATGTAAAGGGCCAGGTAATGAAGACTTCAGGGTTTCTAAACCAACAGGTAAAACTGAGACCATTATGGAGGTACTTATATAATAAGAAAATAAATTTTCAAAATATTTTATTGATACAAGTAAAAAGTATAATAGTTTAGAAAGAAAATTTTAAATACAGGTCTACTAATGAGAAGAATTAAATTTCTTTATTGGGGATACTCTTATTTAATTGGGTTCAAAAGTTACAGACTGCTATCTTTAAAAATTACTGCAAATATTTATGTGTTAATGCTGATCTGTAATGAGATTTTACATATTTAATCTTTAAAAATGTTTTTGTGCACATCAGTACCAGCAAGTACTGACTAATTGACAAGCATATGATTTTAATTTAGCCTATTTGTCACTTGGCAAGAATTTATACAATTCTGCTAAATTCCTTTTTTGATATTGCCTTTTAACGTATTATACTGCAGATGAGTCACTTCCAATTCAATTGCACAGCTAAATGAATTTTGAAATATGGAACTTTCTTTTGTAAAAATTTCTGGAATTGTATTTTGAGCTTGAAAAATATATCTACTGCAAATCTGGGAACGAAGGTCCCAATTTAACTTTTCAAAGAACAAAAAAGTGCACAGAACAGCTGGAAATTACTTGTAATTCATACTATGTTAGTTGTCAAATGATTACTGCTATATAAGTTCTGCATACAAGTGTTGTTATACTTTGTAATTTTAGGTTGAATTAATAAAAAAACATTCTCTAGACTATAGTGAAAGTTAATTTCCAGAGCCACTCAGGACATGATAATAGTGGCTGAGGGCAATTTTTCTTGTTCAGAAAAACACGTTGAGCTCAAGTCACTATTTAACTGTCATTGCAAAGCCATCCAACTGCTACGTAGTAGTAGGAAAAGTCAAGATATTCTATTTCCGACAGAAATTCATGGGCTAGTAACAGTTAAGTCCATGAGAGCAAATACGCTCACTGTGGACTCTAATGGTTCAATAATATGTACACCTTAAAGTATTTTCCACAAAGTATATACATAGCGATAAATAACCATAATATGTGAACACCTCACATTTTCACTAGCTTTGTAAATTTCTACAACTAAACCTATTTCTCCTCCATACATATTTAACCACCAAAAGTTTTAGCACAACTTAGCAGATTCTACTTTAGGCTGTATTAAATTAGTGTTTTCTCCATTTTGAAAATATTTCCACCTATAGTTGTTCCACACAGACTATTCATAGAGGCATATCATTTAGGCACGTCAAATCCACCAGATCCCTCAAGTCAACAACTTAGTCATATTGGTAATATCTGTGGACTCATCAAGAGCCAGGGAAAACCATTAAAAATCATATGCATTGTTTTTTAATTGATTGTTGATGTTGCTCCCAATATCTTCAACTCTGAAACTGTTCTCACTGGCCAGCAGTTTTAAACAACTTTATTTTTTCTAGACATATTTTTTTGGCTGCTGCAACTGAACATGAAACTGAATCACCATTGGTAAATAGCTTTCCTTACTTGGCTAACCAAACAGCCACTCTGAAATTTATTTCAGCTGAAGCCTCATTTTCATTAATTTTTCATGAGGAAATTCTACTGAAAAAGTTTTAAATTTCCTAATTTTTTGACAGTTGCTTTGCTGTCAGTGGGATTATAATGAGTGCTTACAGTCTGCTAATGTGGATGTATACTGCATTCCTTTAGCTTACCTATAGTGTAAATTCAATGCTTTGCTTTCTGATTTGACACAAAATAATCCCTACCCAACTGTGCCTTAAAAGTACATCTGAGGTCCACTTTTCTTGTTCTGACATGATGAGTACACACTGCTAATAAAAAAGCAAAACGTGGCAGTAGGGTGATAAACAGTACTTGAAACAACGTGTAGGTGTAACTGCAGCATCACTAGGATTCATAGTGCACAGAATAGCAGTGAGACAAAAAGAGTCCAATGGTGCATGATCTCTGTCACATTTCAGCTTTGCCATACAGTTCAAAAGCTGCCAAAGGCAATACAGTTGTCCCCCCTTATCCGTGATTTTGGTCTGCAGTTTCAGTTACCTGTGGTCAACCACAATCCAAAAATATTAAGTGAAAAATGCCAGAAATAAACAATTCAGAAGTTTTAAATTGCATGCTGTTCTTAGTATTGTGATGAAATCTCACGCTGTCACACTCCATCCCACCCAGAAAGGGTGCAGCAATTGTGTGTGTGTGTGTGTGTGTGTGTGTGTGTGTGTGTGTTTTGGGGGGTATATATATCCCACCTGCCCATTAGTCAATAGGAGCCATCTCAGTTATCAGATGCACTGTTGTGGTACTCCAGTGCTTGTGTTCAAGTAACTCTCTTTTTTAAATTTAATAATTTAAAAAAGCCAGTTATATAACTTTAATTACATGGTTTTAACTGTCCTATTTTATTATTATTGCTATTAATCTTACTGTACCTAATTTATAAGTTAAACTTCATCACAGGTATGTATGTATGTATGTATGTATGTATGGTAACAAAGAAAGTACATACAGGGACTGGCACAAATAACTCCCCCTTTTTATTACAAAATGACAGGCATGTAAATCTGTAACAACATTATGACAATCAAGCACACCATGACATTTTAGGTGAAATGTTCACATTAAAACTGTAAATTATTATACCCATACTATTACCCTACCAACCACACTCAAGCAGGCCTTACTTCTGCCAGGCCCTATATTCAATTCTATGGTTTCAGGTATTTACTGGGTGTCTTGGAACGCAAGCCCCATGGATAAGGGGGGGACTACTGCATATAGAATAATGAGTATGGCTATATTCTAGTAAAAACTTACGGACACTAAAACTTTAGTTTCATGTAAATAATTTTCACATCACAAAATATTATTCATTTCCCCCCAACCACTTAAAATGTAAAAGCCATTCCTATATTTGTAAGCCATAAGAAAAAAGGCATTAGGCAAAATTTATCAGTCTGTGGTCCATAATTTCCAGACCCCTGGTATACAGCATAAAGATGGCTCTTGACTTCCAAACACAGCTGGGACTTCCTACCTTCTGTGGCAGAAGTGATCCTTCCTATGTATGCACAGATGTGTGTGTATATATGTGTATGTGTGTGTATACGAGGGGAGTAGGGATTAAGGGTGATTCTTGTGAAGGTATCTTAGTTCACATTCTTGTAAAATTAATAATTATATAGTATTTAGTTCAAATACAAGCAAATCCACAGAAGTGGTTAACTGCCTACACATGCCCACTGTGCTCTTCTGTTCTATTTTTTATCATCTCCTTCACTGTAATTTGAAATTTAAAGACCAGACCAACTTTCATCTTCACTGGATTCCTCTAATTTCTCCAGGTCTCACTGACAGTCGTTACACCTACAGTGTGTTTATTATGTACAATACAACTGAACTTAAATATATCCTTATATTACTTCTTGTGCTATTTGTTTGGGTTATAAAGTATGTAAGAACAGAGGCTATACCACTCCTGTTTTTGAAATCTAATTTTATTATTTTTTCTTTTAAATGACAGCCTCAGTATTTATTGTGTTCTCAATCTGTAGTATCCTGATAGCTCAGTAAAACTGGGTTAGTTTATATTTCCTCTCGCACACCCTTGCTCCGACTGTGCAATTTTATGAAAGTTTTTCTACAGTTTTCTAATTGCAAGCCAGAACACTTAGTAATCAAAGAATAAGACAAAATATTCCACCCCACCCCCAAAATTTAAGTATCTATTATGTGTAGGATGTTATTAAGCATATAAAGAATAGACTTATCATTTAGAATGAAAAGGCAGATAAAGTGCTTCCCAGATAAGGTCAAGTTAAAGGAGTTCATTATCACCAAGCCCTTCTTATATGAAATGTTAAAGGGACTTATCTAAGAAAAAGAGCATCAAAAACATGAACAGTAAAATAACAACAAATGCAACTATCAACAACTGAACCTAAAAAAAAAAAAACAACGAAAACAAACTAAGCAAACAACTAGAACAGGAAAAGAATCACAGAAATGGAGATCACATGGAGGGTTATCAGCAAAAAGGGGGGAGAATAAGGGAAAGGAACAAGGAATAAGCATAAATGGTAGGGACAAAACAGAGGGGGAGGTTAAGAATAGAACAGGAAATGGATAAAGCCAAAGAACTTATGTGTATGTCCCATGGACATGAGCTAAGGTGGGGAAATGCTGCTGGAAGGGAGGAATACAGGGTGGAGGGGAATAAAGGGGAAAAAATGGGATAACTGTAATAGCATAATCAGTAAAATATATTTTTAAAAAATATATAAAGAATAAAAAATTTCCCTCAAATACACTTATAATCTCATTGGGCAGATAAGGTAATTGTTATGTTTTTTGTTTACTTTAAAGGCATTACATAATATAATACCAAATATAAGGTAGACACAATATACAGGACTTCATGAAGAAAGTAAACCTGAACTGGAGCTTAAAAACCAGGCCGACTTTGGATAGGTACAGAGAAGAAAAGGGCACTCCCAGAAAGACAAGCTAAAGTAACAAAAAAGGGAGAACACTTAGCAAAACTTCAGAGGATTAATTTTTAGATTGGGACCTTAGATGTCATCCTGAGCTAAAACAGGTAAAATACATGCATGAAAAAGATCAGGGACAATTAGAAAATATAGGGGGAAACAAAGGCAGAAATGTCAATCAGGATAAATTCTTGACTGTATCAAATAAAAATTGAAATTTTATTTAGAAAACAAATTAAACACTCCTGTGCTAAATGAACTTTAAATCTCTCTTAAAAAACAAAACCCAGAGAGTAACTAGGGCATTGCATTACAAATGCATTCTTTTCCCTAATAACATCTACATTTGGTGGCCAAGCCTCATCTCTAATAGCCTACGAACACTGCTCTATCTTACACCTGATACCTTATCTTATGTATTATGTTACATTTAAAGGTTCAACATTTTTCAAATGTGTAAATCATCTCCATTTTGGATTCAGAATAAATTATAGCAGAAATGGTAATATATATGATGTAAGAGACTTTAACCTGCACTTGCATCTAAACTTGCACTTCAAGGACAAAATTTATCTCCAAAGTACTTTTATATTTTTAAAAAAGCCTGAAATCACAACCTAAAACATGTAAATTATCAATTTAACATATACTCTATAAACCATATTAAATTATATTACTAGAAGAATATGGTACTTTTTTCATTAATTTCTACTATCAGAGACAATTTAAAAACACATATTGATTATAGACATACAAATGCAAATTACAAGCTATGTAACTATTCTACTTTAAGAATATATACAATTCAGGAAAATAAATGACAATCTTTCAAGTCAAACGGGTGTTTCTCACATGAAAGCAGAATCAAGCAAAAATAAAAATAAGCCATGCAGACATTACTAATGAGGAATAAAATATGATGGTTACTGGACCCTATGACAAGGGAAAAACAGTTAAGCACAGTATTTGGGTGGAACTGAAAGCTGTAATACTGCTGAATAGTTTTCTTTTCCGTATTTTTCTAACAGGCTGTTTCTGTTATTTAAAAAAAAAAAAAAATAGTTCTATAGGCATGAGGGTTCTCTGTGGGCAAATGAAAATGCCCAAAACTGGTGTATGGTGATTGCTGCCCTACTTGGTAAAGTTGGTAACCACCAGTGATTATAAACAAATAAAATCTGGTAACCTCAGCACAAATGAAGATAGTGCCATCATACTATATACTAACAGCCACTGTTATTTTTCACCACTATACTTTCGCAGTTTAAAAAAAAATGCATTTCAACTATATCCTTGATTAGGCAGTGCAAATTATTAATTTTTAAAATTCCAACTTTTGCACATTATTCTTTTTACCGTATGACTAAGTGGAAAGTGCATATAAAGCTCTTCTGCTGTACTGTTTAATGTCATGGTTCTTAGGTTGAAAAGCACTTGTAACACTGAGTTGCAAGCTGAACTGGCTGCCCTTCTCACAGAATACTATTTTAACTTGAAAAGAATGACAGACAAACCAAAGCTACTTAGATTTTGGTATCTAAAAGACACTTTCTAGAAAATAAAGTGAGCCTACCCTTCAAATAAAGTAGATTTGTTTTCTGAGATACCAACTAAATAAAAAATAATGGGCAAAAGATTCAGAAGCACTGATCTCAATCAGAAGAAATTTTAAAAATGATCTCTAGCTAAAAATAAAGTAGTACAATTTCTTACCACTAAAAGCAAAGATGATAATAAAAGGGATCTCCTGGGATATATATATTCCTTCCAAGTAACATGGCCTATAGCCTTATATCTAAAGCCCCAATGTATAGATGGATTGCCTGGGAGCTTCTTAAAATGTAGATTCTGATTTAGTTCCTTGGATAAGGCCTAAGATTCTGCATGATACTTAAGCTGTTGGCCCAGGGACCAAAATTAAATAGCACTTTAAAAGGACTTAAAGTACACCTGTATCAAGTAATTTCCTTAAGAGTTACACATAAGCTTTTTCTTTCTTTTTAAACCACTTTTGCAATACAGTTGATATTCAATTATTATTTTATATTAATCTCAAGTATACAGCATAGTGGTTAGACATTTATGTAATTTACAAAGAGATGCCCCCACATATAAGCTTTTTCAATCAGTAAGTACATACCACATGAAGAGGGCAAAAAAGGGCAACAAATTCAAATGCTAGAAGTACATTTTTAAGTTTTAAAAAACCTATATAATTTCATAAAATTAAAGCCAAAATTATATAGTGAAATTAACTTACTGTGGCTGGTAAAGGAAGAGATCAATAATATTATCACGCCCTTTGGGGTGGTTGAAGAAAACAAACAGAGACCAGTGAATGAGCCATGTTCGCTGCTGAAGAGACTGGAGTGGAGAACTCACAGACTAAGAGTAAAAATAAATGTACATATAGGAAATATTAATATATGAGAAAGAGGCAAGGTATAAACATTATTTATCTCAGAATTTTAGTTAAAACAAGAACCAAGCCCTGCACTAGGGTCATTATGTTCAAAGTCCAATCTCCTGACCTTCTACTCTGCATGATCCTTCTTAACATTCAAAATTTCCCCATTTTCAGAAAGAGTCAATAATGTCCACTATGCCTTTTATAGAAGCTGTAAATTATATTGCTTTCAGAAAACATTTTAAAAGAAATGAACTAAAAGCTTGAAAAGCAGTTTTATTAGACATTATAGATGAAAACTGTCATTTTTGCATAGTTCTTTCAATAATACGTGACACTAACAATACTGTATCATTTTCACTGTTACAGATTAAAAAAAGCACAGTAGTTATAAAAAAATGAAAACTGAGTTCTTTTTTCTAAGAGCCAAAAAAAGTGACAGCTCCTTCAAGAAGATTCACTGAAACTAGTCAACCCTCTGTGATTTTTATGTCAGGTCAACAAAAACTAATGTAAACATTTCAGTTTAGTTTTCCTTCTTTCTGTCTTTTTGTTGTTTGTTGCTGTTTTTTAAGTACACACTGTTTTCCTATCAGAAAGCATGAAGAACGCACTCCAGAGAATCACCCTAAAGAACTGTAACTCACATTGTTATCTATGGTCTCTTTTAACCGTGTAAGGTCTTCCATGGCTGCATCCCAATTCTGCATTAAGATTTCAGAGGCCAGTTTCCCCCAGAGTGAACTCAAAGCATTTCTATCTGTTGCTGGAACCTGTTAAAGATATCATAATTAATTATATTCTATATCCTATATATCCATCTAGCCTACTAAAAGAAAAGTGGCCCTGTTCCCCAAACTTCAGTTACCTACATCTTTACTGAATCACACTCGTTAAACTAATTCAAAGTTTTCATTTAACTTAGCTCTACTGAAAATACTCAGGCCATTAACATTTAGCCTTCATCAGAAAATAAAGAGTAACTTAAAACTAGGATACACCATTAGTGCTCTTGTGTATCCCACTTCAGATAATTTATACTAGTCAGCAACAAAAGAACCAAACTTGATACACATAATAAACATGAATGAATCTTAAAAACCTGTTTGACAAAATAAGGCAGGCACAAGCTTACATACATCATTCTAGTTATGTACAAAATTCTAGAACAAGTAAAACTAATCGAAGGATGAATAGTAGATCAATGAATAAACCAGGATAAGGTATGACTACAAAAGGTCACACGGGGTCTTTCTGGGGTAACAAAGATATTCTTTATCTTGATTTGGTGGTAGTTACATAGATACATGCATTTTCCAAAACTCACTGGAATTAAAAAGTTTATTTATAAAAATCCATAAAACCACTGTTGAAGTTATAAAGGATAAAATATTTGATCCTTACAAAGAAATCCAAGTATTAAAATACTTCATTAAATCTAAAATGCCATCAGTTTTAAGGACACACTATTATTTTAAGTTTGTTAAACCAAAACCACAACCAATTCAAGACGCATCCCAATTTTGAAAATGTGGTAAACTGTGTATCCAAGAATCAGTATGAAATAGACATCTTTTAAATGGACATTATCCAACTGGGTACATCAGATCTAAAACTTCAGTCAATATTGTAAAGCCTTCAAAAATCATTGCTAAGCTTTCTGACTCAAGGAAAAGTACTTTTAAATCAAATGGCATGTACTTAACAGTAGATACATTTTAAATTCTGAGTGAAAAGAAAAAAAAAACCTGCAAAAAGATGATCACTAACAGTCCTAGTATCTTAAAGTCACTTTTATTTCAAATAGCTGCTGGATGAGGGGAGGGGTTGTATTTTGGAACCAGACCAAAGGCCAAAGTGAGGGCAGACTCTAACAAAATAATTAAAATAGAGTGTTAATAACTTTTCAACAAAAATGTTCAAAAATTTCTACCAAGTCTACTTCACCATGTCATTTCAAATTAATGTTCTTCTTAAAGCATAAATCAAAGACACTTTACCTCTAAATAGGGTACCATCTAAACATTCCTTGATGTATTCTAAAAGCCACCAAGTCTTTTTAAAATAAAGGTAGATTCTAGGGTCACACAGCTTTAATTTATACAACACTGACCTACAATAGGTCACTTGGAGAGTCAAATTCTAATCTCAGATCACAGTTACAATGGTTCTTTCATAGCTTATGTTTCCCTAACCATAGATTTAAAAGAATAACCAATCACTAGAAAAGAATTTAGAAGTGAAAAGAGGCTATTGCAAAAAAGAAAAAAAAATCAAATAGTAAGTAAAACATTGACAGTATTCATCCCAAATCTAAAACACGATTTTTATCTTTGCTAGTAACACAATTTCAAACAAATACGTAGATTTTACTGCCTTTCTCGATCAAAAGAAAAAAAATAAGTAAAATAATTTATATATTTTTAAACTTAGCTTTGGTAGCTTCTACCAATACACCAACAGGAGATAACCAACTCCTATTTACCTCAAATGTTTTGTAGCACAAGATAGGACAAAAATGAAAAATAATAAATTGCACATAATCTCTAAGCATTATCCAATGACTGTATGTTGACTCTTCTTAATGTAAAAAATTAATTTGTGTTCAGATCATGGCATTCAATTATCCACATGTCACATGAGTCCCAGCACATGATCTGTTAGGAATATAGAAGCTTAAAACGAACCTGGAATTTTCTAAGGTTGGGAACTAACTTGGATCTCCATATTTAAAAAAAGTAAATATAAAAACTCCCCCAACCTTTAAGTATATAGCTATCACTTGTAGAAATTTTCTAACTTAATTATAAAACCATACTACATAAACATAATGGTACTATTAAAACTAGAATACGGTGTATGTGTTAGGATAAAAGCTTTTTGTAGCAGTGCAAGTTTTCTAATCCCCAAAAGGTTCATGCGTACTACTCTGGCTCAAGTCCACGTCGTTACAGTTGGCTCTTCATACTAACCTGCTTTCAAGGGTGGATATGCTAGAAGAGTTTCAATATCTGGATTTCCAGCAGTTACCTTAAGTTTCCATGTCTTAGCAAAATGGCACATTCACTCACTGACCAACAACAATAAATTTACTGTGCTAGAACTCTAACATGACACTAAATCTTCATTCTCAAAATTCACTCCCAGCATTAACAAATGATATGAATAACCAGCTCTTTTCATGTACCTGTAATCATATCAGGCTTCTGATTTTACAATCCTGGTTTAAGCTGTTTACATTTCCAAAGTAATCAACTTTTGCTCTCCTAAATCCTTCATAATACTCAAAGTAAAACTGATGGAATTTTCTGATAAGTCACTACAAGTTTAGCATCACTGATTACCTTCAATGCACTTGCAAGGTAACCACAGCTATTCTGTAAATTAAGAATTTGCTTACAAATGGGAGCAAGAGAGAAATATTCTTACTCAAAATCAATCTTGGAAATAAACTGAAAATCTTTATTTCTTTAGAGAAAGGTGTTTTTAAAAAATGAAGTTGTCTAAGTACTTTTAAGTGTAGAAATCTGAATTAATAACACCAATGCCAACCCCCCCAAATAAGAAAATTTAATTTCCAAGAAAACAACCAAAATAGCAGCCAGAAGTCTTGACTCTGTGGCATGCTAGTCTAAAAGAAAAACACACCAGAAAATAGACAAAAGAAAAAAATTCTTCCAAGGTTGAAAGATACAAAGTTCTTGTCTTAAGAGGTCATTTCCTAACTTCTAGCATTAACTAGAAAAATCAGAGACTAGGTACTTACTACCCAAAGTGAAAAATGAACTATAATTGCTCAAATGAGAAGATAGTTAAAACCAGGGCATTCTGACAACTCTAGAAGGCATTTATTGATACAATTATCTAAAGAGAAGTCCCAAGTGAGGAAGAAAATTTATCAGCTTGAAGATGTGATTTTTTGTTTAGCTTCACAGAATTCTCCTTCCCTAACGCACTAATCTAGGAACTTGTCAAAGAGACAAATAAAGATAACAGAGTAAGTTGTGATTTGGAATTGCACTAATAATACCATTTAAATTCATCTACCTACTGCATGATGAAAAACCATTTAGCTTTATAGTCTAATAGCTTATTACAAAAATAAATAGAAAAAAGTTACTATTAAGGCATAAGACTTTTTCAAATATCATTTCCACAATTGTTTAGAACAAGTTTTGAGGCATACATATAGCATTAAATATTGCATTTTGGATTCATTATCCAAGATAATGGATTTATTCAATAAATATTCATTAAGCACTGACAATGTACAACTCACTGTGCTCTACAGCAATATTATAAAAAATGAATTACTAGAGAGAATTCTGCTAATGCTAAAATACAACTATAGATAAAATAACATCAGGTCATTCCCACTTTTGTGGATTTCAAGGACAACTTCATCCTCTCTCCAAATTTTGAGGCTCTATATAGGTTTTCCTATATCTATTTTCTTTCTGTTGGGTAAAAACTTTTTCCCCCCTCCTTTTACCAACTGTTAAAACTTTACAGACAGACCCAAATATACAGATGTTTTGAGAATTCAAGGGAATCCTACAAAAGAGAGGACAAAGAAAAACATTTACTTACCAATACTCTAAAGAAGTAAAGGTATTCTGCTGCTCCAGAATAATTTCCACATTCATATTGGAATTTTGCATACCTGTAGAGAGTGTCTAAATATTCTTGCCTAAACTAAAAAAAAAAAATAGAAGAAAAAAGAAGTAATATTTTTTATTGTTTTAAAATATACCTCCGTAAATGCCCTGAGAAATTAATTCTTTCAAAGTATCCCAAAAGTTGCCACCAACAATAGATACCATGAGAAGGAAAAATCATTTCCTCCTGAGAATTAAACTATAAAACTCCCAAACAATGGATGTGATTACATCCATCGTCTGTAAATAAAAAAGCTGTCTGTCAAAAAATAAATAAATAAATACCATGATCAGAGACCCACATAACCCTTAAAACATAAATTAGGAATTGGTAAATTTAACATTCATAGTTCTGTCTCAGAAAATTATGAATTGTAATGATACCTAATTTGTTACAACTGATACAAATTTGAGTTGCTGCTAAAGGTTTGATGAGTGATTCTGGTAGATGATGACCGAGCTTAGGCAAATACCAAACACACATTCTCCATTCCTGTAAGGTTTTGTGATTCTGTACAAATAATATGTACAATAAACTACCCTCTGTGAAAACTGGCCCCCGAATTATGTTGATACATGCAAAAGCGAAGAAATCTAAGAGAAGGGCTCCAGACAAGATTAACAAACCCACTAAACATTCTACATGGAAACCAGAAAAAGCAATGTGCACAACAGTCAGCATGCCTCTTGTTATGACAACTGTTAAATGAGAGGTAAAATTCGAATTCAGTTACAGAAGTGACTGTACGCAAAGCCTCTTGAACACAAAGGAAAGGAGATTGAGAGGTGGCTAGAAAAGCCTGTAATGTTCCTTTATTAGTGAATTTTGGGATTTCTGAAGATCTCGATAATGTTAAGAGCTACTTACTCTATTCCACAAGGCAGCCAAAGTATTACTTAATTACTTAAGGCCTTTCTTATTCAAATTTAGTTTTGTCTTTACTTATTTGTTAATCCACCAGAAATATAAAACACTATTTGATTATTCTGGAAAAATAAATCCAAAGTTTTGAGAATTTCTGTTGCCTAAAAATAAGTATATTATTTTCCTTTCTTTACCATTTTTAAAACTGAAGTTTCAGAAGCCTACCAGGCATTATACTTAATAAATGAATCTGGAAATTGTATTTCTGTTGAGCCAGGATCATATCTATATAGCACTATTGTTTAATTATCCTCATAACATAACAATTATAAACATTTTAAAGACACCACTTACACCATGCTTGTCTGCCAGGTAGTCAAACAGCATCCGGCCATCCCTTAATAAAAAATAAAAATTACTGCATTTTATAGCCCATGGAAAAGGTAAGCATATCCAACAACTAACTTATTATCCACATAATAAGCCACTTTAACTATCTTAATACCTAAACACCAGAAGTAAAATAAGACTTCCAGAAAAAAATAAACAGGACATTACATGTTTCAAACAAGGAATAGAAACTTAAAGAACTGCAAACTTTAAAATTCACTTCAGATAGATGTTCAGTCCTACCTGAAAATCATGTGTTCTGTTTCACATCTAAGGTAATGCCTTTAGAAATGTTTTTCAGTAATAAAACCAACATTCTGACTATTTTTATAGTGAGGTCAATAGTCTACTTAAGGTATTGGGGTGGCCAGCAAGTTCATTGAGTTTTTTGTCTATACAATGGCTCTGCTCTAGTAGCACTTAGCTGTCAGTAACTCCACTCAAAAGAATTTTGTTAGATTATACTGTGACAGCTGTCATCACAAGCATGTATTAAAAAAAAAACTTACCAAATTGGTAAAATTTTGTGAAGCCATTTCAATACTGAAGATGGAGAAAATATACAACACTTTCAGCATATTATACTTTATTATTTCAAGAAAGGTAAAAACATAACTGAAACACACACAAAAAAGATCTGTGCAGCATATACAGAAGGTACTGTGACTAATCGAACATGTCAAAGTGGTTTGCAAAGTTTCTTGGTACTACTGACATTTTGGCCAAATTATTCTTTGCTATGGGGCTGCCTCATGCATTGGAAGATTAGCAGCATTCCTGCCCTCTACCCACTAGAAGCCAATAGTGGAAGAGAGCCGACATACTCAAAATATCCAAACCAATAAAGTTACTGGTGAAAATGAAAAATGTCTCCTATTTTACAGAAAAAAAACCCATAGACTTTTTTGGCCAACCCAACAGTAACCTATCAAGAATGATACATATGGTCCTAGACATAAGATGGTTTGGCCTACGAATTTTCACTTTTGCGATGGTGCAAAAATGATGCGCACTTCGAATTCTAACCTTTTCCTGGGCTAGCGATACATGCTGTGAAAACTCTGTTATGATGCTGGAGAGCAGCAGTTAGCCACAGCTCCTGGTAAGTCATGTGATCATGAGGATAAACAACTGACCCTCTCTCTACACTGCATTATATGATTTTGCCCAACTGTAGGCTAATGAAAGTGTTCTGAGCATGATTAAGGTAGGCTACGCTATACCATGATATTGGGTAGGTTAGGTGTATTAAATGCATTTTTGATTTACATTATTTTCAACTTACCTTGGGTTTATTAGGACGTAACCCCATCGTAGGTTGAGGAGTATCTGTATTTGCTCTCTTGAGGGTATGTTTCCAATAGATGATACATTCTCACAGAACAGAGATGGGAATATTTGTACTGTACAAACTAGCAGAAATTGATCCTACATATAAATTTTGTTCCCCTCCCCAATTTGTTAATATTTTCTACAAGGACTGTGATTTGGTAAATTTATGAGATTAATAAATCATGCCAAATCTACATGACAGGTATGCTACACAGCCTATATAATTATTATCCATACCAAAGTGTCAAATAACCCAATTTAATTTTTAAAGATTTGCATAATTTGATATATTAGCAGGATGGTAAAATGGTAAAAAGACACCAAGGAATAAGTGATAGGGGGGTACAACTGCCTACCTTCTAGGCATTTTCAAAAGTAAAAACTTTCATGCTTCTCACAAGAAGATATGCTGTGGCATGTCTTTAAGGAGAATAATTTTACTTGAAGATTTAATGAGGGGTAGATATGTTAACACTAAAATTAACATGGACGTATCACACTACAGAATACAAAATATGCATGAAATTTCAACATAAAAAGGTGCCACAAACGTAACACTTCCTGTGGATCAGAGTGAATAACTGTGTGACATTCCTCACATCCCTCACTGTCCTCTGGCTGATGGCGTATTTCTGGGAAAGTATGGGAAGGAAAACATTGTACGTTTGATAAAATTTAAAAATGGGGCATTGGCAGGGAGCAGTTATTACTTTGAAAATAAGGAGTTCATATGTTTAGTCAGGTTATAAGCTTTTAACACACAATTCCATCCTTTCCTTTATCTCCAATTTAGTGTTTATCAAGCTACAAGGAGTCCGCTCTTTCTAATATTTGGTGAACAAATCCATATTTGCCTTACTCATATCTTAATCCCATTACTTCCCAGTGTTTAAATCACTAGACTACATTTGGAATTTAAATTCTAAATTTTCTGTTGTACCCTAACTTCTGTATTATTTCAGCAGTCCCTTTGTGGGGACTTACATGTGACTTGAAGGTCTGTAATTACTCACTACATTATTACTATATACACTATAACTACATATGTAGGTCTATAATTACTCATTAAACTGTATGTATTGACTGCCTTTGCCTTGTAGTTTCTAGATCTTCAAACATCTTCACACTTGGTTCTATTTCTGCCTGAAGCTGTTTTATTTGTGCACCAACTATGGTTCTTTTCTCTCTCAAAGCTAATTAAAAATGTAAAGGAATACTATAATGTTTATATAAATGAACATGTTGTATATGACAGCTTTAGAAGATAGTTATCTCTGAGTATGTGTACATATACACCTATGTGTGTATATGTAGTAAAATATGGTGTGGTCCAGCAAGATACATTAAAATATGGTATAGCAATAGTGTAGCATTTGCTGCTTTTCTAAAAAAATATCTGGTAATACTTTCTCAAATCACAGTCAACCTCTTGAAAATTTGGATTGATCACATAAGAACTAAAGGCACAACACGGCAAAATCTTTCACAATTCCTCAAGTGAATATATTGATAGGTAAGGTTTACCACAATGGCAATTTTTGATTAAGTAGATTTTTAAACATTTCTAATAACCTAAAGGGCTTCAATTAGTGATCTATCCTATATTTTTTGGATCGTAAGATGCACCCAGGTTTTAGAGGAGGAAAATAGGGGAAAAAATTTTTGAAGCAAAAACTGTGGTAAAATATTTAATAACATAAATAACATAGTATTTCACCAATGTAAATATAAACAGAACTCAACAGCAGCATTAACAACCATTATTCCTCCCATATGGGTGGAGGGTGCATCTTATGGTCCGAAAACACGGTATATTAAGTCAGAGTAAAGCAACACACTTTCTTTGGAGACCAAACAATTAAGTCTATTTCTAGCTAAGGAGGAGTTAGGAATAAAATAACCTTATCAGTCCTACACTACCCTCCTTGGGCTGGGCATCAGGCTGGAAGGATATGGGAGAATGTAGCAAACTGATAAAAGGGAGCTCAGGTTTTCCTTACAGCTAGCAACCCATGTGCTCTAGGTATTGCCCAGGCACAGCATTTCTCAACCTCAGTTCTACTAACATTAAGGGTTGAATAATTCTTTTTGAGGATGGAATACTACCCAACGTAATGTAGGCTGTTTAGTAGCATCCCTACCTGCTCCTTGCTAGGTGCCAGAATCACCCTTGCTGTTGTGACAACCAAAAATGTCTCCAGACATTGTCAAATGTCTGGAGAAGGGAAGGAGACAAAACTGATACAACATAATCAGATTTAGGCAAATGGTAAAGAAGTTCTAAAAAGAATTTAGTGTTAACATTTATTACTAAGGACATTCCCGTCTCTATACAAGAAGGATAAATGAAAAGCAATATATAAAGAAATCAATTAAAGTTTGAATTAACATTTGTATTAATCTAGAAAAGGGAATTTTTATAATTCCACTTAAGGAGAGGATACCTGGTTGATTGCATTTGCCTTGTAGTTTCTGGATCTTCAAACATCTTCACAATTGGTTCTGTTTCTGCCTGAAGCTGTTTCAGTTGTGCAACAACTGTGGTTCTTTTTTCTCTCAAAGCTAATTAAAAATGCAAAGAAGTACTGTAATGTTAAACTATACTGCTCCCCAGGAGAATGTCTCTGGAAATTTTTCATTTTATTTAAATTGTGCATATATACATTTACCCTAATAGATTCATATGCCAGTAACCACCAAGTCAGTAACTTCCCCAGATCAAATTTCTTCTTTAACACTGAAAACGCACATAAAGAAGGAATCTTCTTTTTACTCTTTAAGAAAAACTGGAGAATACACAGATACAACCTGGGGGAGAGGAGTGGGGTGAGTTAAGGGAACAGTGATCTAATTCTCCATTTCAGAGACTATATTCCCAGTGTTTTTATATTTGTTCTCACTGAATTCTCTCAGATGAGTATGTTATCTTAGAATTTTTCTGAACAGAAGTTCAGAGGAGTTTACATATTATTATTACAAGTTTTCAACTAGGTTTCATAAAATTTTTAATTTCTCTTTTTACTATAAATGTAGTTCTGTATCTCTCAAACCCAATTCTATAGTTTCTTTTTACTGCATCATGAAGAGTCAGAGAAAACTCACATAACCTACCCTGTTAGCATGTTTTAAAGTTTCAGTAAGAATTAATTTACTTTTTCACCATAAACTAAAATTTAAAGAGCAAATGTTATTGCAAGGAACTGTAAGTCAGAAAGTTTAATGTAATAATTCTGCATTACATATAACAAAGTATACATTTGGAGTGTTTCTCAAACACAGAAGGAGATCTGTAATAAAATTTTGAGAAACGTCATTTCAAACAAAGCAAATTGTATTTCTCTACTGAATAGTTCTTAAGATTCTTTTAAAATACTATGTGCATAAAAGAAATGATATAGAATTTTTTAGTATTTCCCAAATTTATAAAACCACTTTTTTTTTTTAAAGGAACATCTATTACCACAGAAAACAGGGATTTGGAAAACACTAGACCAGTAGTTCTCCAATTTCAGTGCTGGGCCTCAGCTAAATTTCTGATTAAGTAGATCTGAGGTGTGGCTGGAGAATTTGCATTTCTAACAAGCTCTCACGTGAACTGCTGGTGCTGGTCCTTAGGACAGCACTTTTAAAGACCATGGCCCTATACACAGATGCTTCAAGACGAACAATCTCTAAGGCACACAAGATGCTAGCTGAAAAAGTTAGCAAACCAAAAAAACGCGACATTATCAGGTAATTTTAAGGTAACAATAGATTCATAAGCATAACTTTGATGATACTATGAACTATATACTTTGAACTAAAGGTCTTTGATGACCGTGTTTTAAAGTAGTTTCACAACTTTTATGGTAAGAAAATAATATGCTTTAAAAGACCTATAACTTAACATTACCTTTCATCCAAGAACTTTTAAATAAAAATTAAGACTTTTGGTTAAACCTCTTTTACAAATCACAAAACTTTAATCCATACATCCTCAGTTCACAAGACAAACTTCAGTTCTAACGACAAACTTACCATGCGGAATATCATCAGAATAAAGGTTCTTGTATACATCCATAGCAAAGTCTACCATGTTGGTATCACTAAGAAGATCCAATTTTCCTTGTAATAATTCTTTTTCATTATATATCTGCAAGAGAAAATTACTTTCTAATAAATACACTGCAGTTCCTCCATATAAAATGATTAATACTAAAATTAGTTCACCTCGAAGTATACTTCCTGAAACACTAGTTTTAAAATACTACATAATATTAATTCAACCTCTTGTGAGAAAGCAAGCAATCAACCTGAAGAAACAAATATTTTGTTTACCTAATAATTTAACAATGAAAGCAATTATACACTGCACAGCCATTCCCATCTACTTCTAATCACCCATATTTTTGGACCATAAGACACACCTAGGTTTTAGAGGAAAATAGAAAAAAAATTCTGAAGCAAAAGAAGTGGTAAAATATTTAATAACAGAAATAACATGGCATTTCATGAATGTAAATGTAAACAGAACTCAACAGCAGCATTAACAACCATTATTCCTCCCAAATGGCTGGGGGGGGTGCATCTTACAGACCGAAAAATACAGTATTTTGTTTTTATGTCCCTATAAGCCATCCTTTATCATTTCTAGAACAAGACTGTGCTTAAATAAACAACCACACAAACTTCACTGGTAAGCAAATATAGTTGTCTCTTCTCCCCATCCAGGTCATTAGAAACTAACTAATTTATTAACCATTTTAGTATATCACATCCACATGATGCCTACTCAACTCTACTTAAGGTACCCTCTCCATAGCCTCTCCTTTACCCCCACATTACTTTTTCACTAGTTACAATTCTTTATAATGGTTCACCATTCATACCACTGCAACATATTTAGCACCCACTGTCCAACTCAACCATGTCACACCAGGTTTTGCTTTGCAACGAGTTCAAGAAATATAATTTAATCCATAGCACAGGGACTGAATAAGCAAACTCACATAAACAGGAAGTATATTAAGCAATATT
Source organism: Tonatia bakeri (assembly GCA_004024845.1). Classification (NCBI taxonomy): domain Eukaryota; kingdom Metazoa; phylum Chordata; class Mammalia; order Chiroptera; family Phyllostomidae; genus Tonatia; species Tonatia bakeri. The sequence continues at coordinate 215,325 of PVIA01000802.1, forward strand.
TAGAGATTCTACACAACAGTACTCAGGGAGAGAGAAAGCAATCAAAATAAAAATAATTTTATCAAATAGTCATCTATACTAAATTTAATTTTTTTGCCAAGGGAAAAAACACAGGAGGATCCCACATTTCACATCATAAGAAGAAAAGATGAAGGTGGTGAAATGGTTTAGCTATGAGATCAAAATGGAATCTTCCAAACCACATGAACAACTACTACAAAATAGACAATCCAATTTGAAAATGGCTAAAAAATTAATAGGCACTTCACAAAAATTTAACTAAATGGCCAACAAACATTCAAAAGGTCCTTAGCTTCATTAATCATAAAAGCAAATGCAAATCAAAACCACACTAAAACCTAAAAAATCCCAGCAAAACCAGTGTTGGTGTAGAAGTAACAAACATTTATTCTGCTGGAAGGTGTGCAACCACTTTGGAAAGCTGTTTTTATCTCCCACAGTCTAACATATATTTTGACCGAGCAATCCTGCTCTGAGGTACCAAGAGAAGTGACATCCCCAATAATGTTCACAGCAGCACTATTTGTAACAGCCAAGTCTATTAACGTTAGACTGAACAAACTGCGACATACACACAAAACGGATTAACATTCAGCATTTAAAATCAACCTACTGCCATCCTAAAATCTGAATGACCTTCACAAACAATGTTGAACAACAGGAGTCAAACAAAGTAGTACATGCTGGTGAATGCTTAGTTCCATTTATATAAAATCAAAACTAAGCAAACTGTTCCAGCATCAGACTAGTGCTTACCTCTGGGAGGTATGAGTAATGACCAAAAGGGGTCAAAAAAAGGGTTTTTAGGCTGTTTGTAATGTTTTATTTACTGATCTGGATTGTGCTCATTTTGAAAGAAACACTTCTGTTTCTGTGCTTTTCTATATAAATGTTATACATGATAAAAAGGTTACTAAAAAAACCCTGAAGTTTCTGTTCAGTCTTCCCTACAGAAACCATAGTCTTAGGTGAAAACATCCTTTTCCTAGCCTGCCACCTCTCCTTGCCACCCACTGATAGCTTTTAATTTGTATTGTCTCTCTCAGCTGCAGATTCAAAGTATTGTTCCTCTGTCATCAGGTATCGCTGGCCTCTATGTATGTCACCCTCTGTAAATTCTGGCTCATAAGCACATTTATTCTGTAAAGGGCAGATAGTGAATATTTTATACTTTGTTAGCCAAAAAACAAAAATCAAGGACACTATGTAGAAGTAGTGTAAGAAACATATTTTCACAATTCTTCTTTCCAAAATAAAACCATGTAATAATAATAGTGGATTAAAATATTGTGTAATATAGATCGACCAATGATAAGTATGGAATTCTTTTGGGGCAGGAACTATTTCACTTAATTGGGGTAACAAAGTTAGTGTTCGATTACTGAAAACGTTTGCAGAAGCTCATTCATTAAAAATTTTTAGATTACAGACCATACAAAACAGGCAGAGGGGTGTACTTGGCTCACAGGCTATAGTTTTCCAACCACGGGTCTAGTTACCCCTTAAAAACAGCTCCTACTTTTTAACAGATTACAAATCTTCTTTGACACCTCTTCTTGCTATCATCCTCCACAAACCCTACCTCCACAATGATAATTCTTTAAAATCCCCAAGCCTTAATATTCCTTTATCCTGAAAATTGTAACAACTTTCATCCAGTACCTCATCTCTAAGACTTCCAACCTAAATTCATCACAGGTTCTACCATTATCATTAAAATAATGTGTTATAGTCTGGGCCATGCTCAGTTTGTTGGAGCATGGGCCCTATACACCAACATTGTAGGTTCAATTCCTGGTCAGGACACACACAAGAATCAATGAATGAACACATAAGTAAGTAGAACAACCAATCAAAGGTCTTTCTCTCTTTAAAAAGCTATTTAACACACAAGTTCAGGAAACACAGAGAGTCCCAATCAAGAGGAACCCAAAGAGGACCACTTCAAGACACATCATAATTAAAATGGCAAAATTCCAAGACAAAGAGAGAATCTTAAAGGCAGCAAGGAAGAAACAGGAAGTAACATACAAGGGAGCCCCAATAAGGTTAGCAGCTGACTTCTCAATGAAAACACTCCAAGCCAGAAGAGAATGGCAAGAAATATTCTAAGTTATGAGAACCAGAGGCCTGCAACCAAGGCTACTTTACCCAGCAAGGCTTTCAATCAAGATAGAAGGCCAAATAAAGAGCTTCCCAGACAAAAGAAGTCTAAAAGAATACAATTCCTCCAAACCAGCTCCGCAAGACATACTAAAGGGACTGCTTTAAGGAAAGGAAGGAAAAGAGAGAGAGAGAGAGGAACACAGATACAAAAATGGTAATGAATAAGTACCTATCAATGATAACCTTAAACATAAATGGGTTAAATGTTCCAATCAAAAGACACAGAATAGCTGAATGGATAAGAAAGCATGACCCACACACATGCTGCCTACAAGAGACCCACCTTAGGACAAAACACCTACACAGACTGAAAGTGAAGGGCTGGAAACAAATTTTCCAAGCAAACAAACAGGGAAAAAAAGCTGGGGTAGCAATACTCATATCAGACAAAATAGACTTCAAAAAGAGGGCCATAACGAGAGACCCAGAAGGTCACTTCATAATACTCAAGGGAAGAATCCACCACGAAGACATAAACATTGTAAATATATATGCACCCAACATAGGAGCATCCAAATACATAAAGAAAGTCTTAGAGGACTTCAAGAAAGATTTTGACAGCAACACAATTATAGTAGGGGATTTTAACACCCCACTGTCAAAAATGGACAGATCTTCCAAACAAAATATCAACAATGATACTGTGGCACTGAACAATGCCCTAGATGAAATGGACTTAACTGATATATATAGAGCCTTACATCCCAAAGAAGTTAAAATACATATTCTTTTCAAATGCACATGGAACATTTTCAAAGATAGACCACATGATAGGACACAAAACAAGCCTCAACACAAATTCAAGAAAATTGAAATCATATCAAACATTTTCTCTGACCACAAGGGACTGAAACTAGAAACCAACCCCAAGGAAAAAACTCAAAACACTTGAAATCATGGAGACTGAATACCATGCTATTAAACAATGAATGGGTCAAGTGTGAAATCAGGGAATAAATCAAAAGGTTTCTGGAAGCAAAGGAAAATGAACTCAAAAGAACCCAAAACTTATGGGACACAGTGAAGGCAGTTCTGAGAGGGAAGTTCACAGCAATACAGACCTACCAAAGAAAGACAGAAACATTTCAAACAAACAACCTACCCCTACCCCTACAAGAACTCAAGGAACAACAACAAAGACAGCCCAGAGCAATTAGAAGGAAGGAAATAACCAAGATCAGAACAGAATTCAATGACATCGAGACTAAAACCACAATTCTAAGGATCAATGAATCCAGGAGTTGGTTCCTTGAAAAGATAAACAAAATCAACAAGCCTTTATGCAGGCTCATCAAGAAAAAAAGAGGACCCAAATAAACACAATCAGAAATGAAAGAGGAGAGACTACAACTGATACCACAGAAATACAAAGGATTGTAAGAAATTACTACAAAGAACTGTATGCCAAGAAATTTGAAAACCTAGGTAAAATGGACAAATTTATAGAAAAATATAATCTTCCAAAACTCAGTGAAGAAGAAGCAGAAAGCCTGAACAGACCAATAATAGCAGATGAAATTGAAGCAGTAATCAAAAAACTCCCGACACACAAAAGCCCTGGACCAGATGGTTTCACAGGAGAATTCTACAAAACATTTAAGGAAGAGCTAACCCCTATCCTTCACAGATTATTCAAAAAAACTCAAAATGATGGAAGACTCCCAAACTCGTTTTTTGAAGCCAGTATCATCCTAATCCCAAAACCACATAAAGACACAACAAAGAAAGAAAACTTCAGGCCAATATCGCTGATGAATATAGACACTAAAATCCTCAACAAAATATTGGCAAACTGCGTCCAACAATACATTAAAAAGATCACACACCATGACCAACTGGGATTCATCCCAGGGATGCAAGGATGGTACAATATTAGCAAATCAGTAAATGTAATACATCACATAAACAAAAGCGAAGACAAAAATCACATGGACATATCAATAGATGCAGAAAAAGCATTTGATAAGGTACAGCACACGTTTATGATAAAAACACTCAGCAAAGTGGGAATAGAGGGAATATTCCTCAACATAATAAAGGTCATATATGAGAGACCTACAGCCAACATCATAATGGGCAAAAACTAAAATCTTTTCCACTAAGATCAGGAACAAGACAAGGTTGTGTACTTTCACCACTTCTATTCAACATCGTATTGGCAGTTTTAGTCACAGCGATCAGACAAGAAAAGGACATAAAAGGCATCCAAACAGGAAAGGAGGAAACAAAACTGTCATTGTTTGCAGATGACATGATAGAGTACATAGAAAGTCCTATGGACTCTGCCAAAAAACTGCTCAACCTAATGCAAGATACAAAGTCAATATCCAGAAACCAAAGGCATTTTTGTATACCAACAATGAAACAGCAGAAGCAGAAATCAAGAAAAAAAAATCCCATTTGATATAGCAACAAGAAAAATAAAATACCTAGGAATAAACCTAACCAAGGAGGTAAAAGACCTCTACGCAGAAAACTACACAACACCGAAAAAAGAAATCAAGGAAGACACAAACAAATGGAAACATGTGCCACGTTCATGGATCGGAAGAATTAACATCGTCAAAATGTCCATACTACCCAAAGCAATTCACAGATTCAATGCAGTATCTATTAAAGTACCAATGGCATATTTCACAGACATAGAACACTTCAAAAATTTATAAGGAACCATAAATGACCCTGAATAGCTGCTGCAATTTTGAGAAAGATGAGTAAAGTAGGAGGGATCATGATACCTGATACCAAACTCTATTACAAGGCCACTGTAATCAAAACAGCCTGGTACTGGCATAAAAACAGACACATGGACCAATGGAACAAAACAGAGAGCCCAGAAATAAACCCAAGTCTCTACGGTCAATTAATATTTGACAAAGGGGGCAGCAACATAAAATGGAGTAAAAATAGCCTCTTCAACAAATGGTGTTGGGAAAGCTGGACAGCTATGTGCAAAAAAATGAAACTTGAGCACCAACTTACACCATACACAAAAATAAATTCAAGGTGGATAAAAAATGTAAATATAAGTCGTGACACCATTAAAGTCCTAGAGGAGAATATAGGCAGGAAAATCTCAGATATTTCATGCAGCAACATTTTCACTGATATGTCACCCTAGAGCAAGGGACATAAAAGAAAGAATAAACAAATGGGATCTCATCAAAATAAAAAGCTTCTGCATGGCTAAAGAAAACAGTATAAAAATAAAAAGAGAACCAACCATATGGGAAAACGTATTTGCCAATGATACCTCAGACAAGGGTTTAATCTCCAGAATATATAAAGAACTCACACAACTCCACTCTAAGAAGACAAGCAACTCAATTAAAAAATGGGCAAAGGACTTGAACAGACACTTCTCCAAGGGGGACATACAGAGGATCCAGAGACACATGAAAAGATGCTCAGTATTGCTAGCTACCAGATATGCAAATTAAAACCACAACGAGATACCACTTTACCCCGGTCAGAATGGCCATCACAAACAAAGCAACAAACAAGTGTTGGAGAGATTATGGAGAAAAGGGAACCCTAGTGCACTGTTGGTGGGACTGCAGACTGGTACAGCCACTACAGAAAACAGTATGGAATTTTCTCAGAAAACTAAAAATGGAGCTGCCTTTTGATACGGCAATTCCACTGCCAGGATTATATCCTAAGAACCCTGAAACACCAATCCAAAAGAACCTATGCACCCCAATGTTCATAGCAACACAATTTACAATACTTAAGTGCTAGAAGCAACCTAGATGCCCATCAGTAAATGAATGGATCAAAAAACTGTGGTACATTTACAAAATGGAATTCTATGCAGCAGAAAGAAAGAACTCCTACCCTTTGCGACAGCATGGATGGAACTGGAAAGCATTATGCTAAGTTAAATAAGCCAAGCAATGAAAGACAAATACCAAATCTCACCTTTAACAGGAACCTAATCAACAAAACAAACAAACAAGCAAAATATAACCAAAGACACTGAAATAGAGAACAGGCTGACAGTGACCAGAGGGGAGAGGGGAGGGAATTTCAGGGGAAAAGGGGAAGGGTTTGCAGGAACAAGTATAAAGGACACATGGACAAAAGCAAGGGGTGGGTTGGAAACAGGAGGGAGGTGGGCAGGACTAGTGGGGTAGGTTGGGATGGGAGTAAAAGGCAGAAAACTGTACTTGAACAACTAAAATTTAAAAACAAACAATTTAAAAATGCTTCATCACCCTCAGCTACCATCTGCTCTTTCTAATTTTTGTATCACCCCCTTTGGTTGTAACTTTCTACATTAGTTTAGTTATCATTTTTGGCTATTTCAAAGGTTTTTCTTTTTAGTGGTATCACTGATTCCATCCTTTTTTCCAACCAAATAAAATTCAATGTCAATCTCTAGCTCTGGGGGGAAAAAAGTCATCTATTTTCTATGTTCTGGCTAAGGATGACTATGACTATAAAATGTTTCAAAACTAGGCAATATACATTCAATCACATTTGTGCTTTTCCCTGTTGATCATTAATTCTTTTTTAAATTAATCTCTGAATGATTATTCACCTATAAGACTACCTCCAAATATTCCTACACTACAATAATCTTCCACTGCTCCCCTCACTCTGAGAATGACCACCATTAGCTCTATAAATGTATAATTCCCAATCTCCACTGGGCCCTCCACACTTTCCAATCTTTGTACTTGTCTTTAGTCTGTTTCCTCAGTCTTTACTTCACTCCTTAAAACCCTAATTGGCTGTCTCATTCCCCTCTCACACAGGATGGGCAAACCTCCTAACAGAAAACATTTAGGAATACTTACTCTATCTCACAAGGCTAGGTGCTTTACCGGGGGGGGGGACCCCCAAAAAACCCAGAATTATTTTCTGGAGGGCAGGCCCCTTGTAGTAGAGCACCCCCACCCCCGACACCTGGTAGCTGAGGTTCTAGGAACCCATCTGTATCAGTGTACCAGTTGGCATTGTTCTGAGGCTGTGTTTGGATTCAGCGAATATTTCTGAAGAGTCTTTCAATGCATTTGCCCATTTCACGATGGGTGATTTACCAGTGCAGCAATCAGCAGTTTTTGACCAAAAAAACCCTGGCATGACCCCAGTGCTCCACCCTCCCCATTTACCCCTTCTCACCAGGAGTTGCTTTAGTTTCCCTTGTGTTCCCGGTGAAAAAAGCCCTGGAAAGGAAATGCTTTGCAGAGGAAGAAGAGGTTAAGGAAAAAAAAAAAAAACAGCAGAAGCACCAAAAGGCATCAAAATCAATGAATTCAAAAACTGTTTTGAGCTGTGGGAAAAAATGCCTCAAAAAGTGTACAGCATCAAATAGAGACTACTTTGAAGGTGACTGAAGTTAAATATGTAAGAATACATAATTTTTTTTATAAATAAATTCCGGGTTTTTTGGTTCCCCCCTCATTTACGCATTACCTAATGCAATTTTTCCAACCCCATGAGGCTGTGGTAGTACCAACACTTTATGCATGAGAAAATGCTTAGTTAAGATGAAAAAGAAACTGCTCAAGAGCACAGAGGTATTAAGTGATAGAGCCAGGATCCTAATCCAAGTAGGACTCCAATGCTCAGGATCCTAAACATTACCTGACCTTCCACTTTACATGAAATTAAAAAACAGTAGACACAAATATGTGTTCATGCACTCATTTATTAAATAATCATTAAATCTCTTTATGCCAGACTCTGTTTCATGTGCTGAGAACACAGCAAAGAACAAAGCTCCTGTTCTCATGGAGCTTATATTTTCTGCTGTATGGAATTGCCCTCACGTATCACAATCACGGACTCTCGTAGCCACCTAGCCTTCAAAACTCGCAGCCTCTCTTCCTCAAAGTCCTTTTTGCCCACTGACTAGACTCTCAATTTGATAGCACTCTGCCAGTATTCCTTGATACATTATTTTTGCCTTACATTTATAGACCTTTATCTGTTCTAAAACATAGATATGATTCCAGCAGTGAGATATCTACATTTTACCTTGGATTTATTACACTTCCACAATAGCCCTGTACTTAGTAAATTGCTGAGCAAATATTCCAGGAACTGTCTGGTCTTTCTCTTGGGTGCATTATGGCCATCTCACAACCTTTCTCTCCAAGGGAAGCACTGGACCCGTTACACTGTGTCTCAGCTGCCATTTATGATTTTTGTTTTGCCCTGTGAAATACTAATTTACACTTAAATATTCCTCCCTTTTATCTGTCTTGAAGAATGAAAGCATAAAAAACACATTATAAGAAAACAAAGTCTGGTTGGTTTAGAAGCATTTCTCCAAGGAGCTGGCAAATGATTTCAAAATATGGTTATTTCTGGCCCTTGAGTTGTGGTGAATTATCCTTACCTATCCAGAAAAGAAAAGAGAATGCAGACTGGACTATTATAGTCAAGTTCTAAAATACAGATGTTAATAAGTACATCCTAAGTGAAGAAAAACCAAGAAAAAAATATATCCTTTCAGGATAAAGCCTTCTAAGAAATCTTTGAATATTTTGAAAATAAACTTGGTATTCCCTAACATTAACAACTTTAGAGTTGTCTATATGTATTTAGAAAAGTATCATACGAATTTAAGGATTATATCTGATAAACCTTAATCACCAAAAAGACTTGAAAAGTTATCAGAACAATACAGTGTTTATTTCTAGGACTGTTTTGTCCCATTGCTGTTGGGTCAGCCGATTTGTTTCCCAAATCTAGACGTCCCTAAGTAGACTTATGCTGTAATCTGCTTCCACAAACAGAATTCATTTATTTTTCTGGCCTATATTCTAATCCCTTCATCACAGTAATACTACTTTGATTACTAAAATGCATCAATTTCCCAATAAACTCAAAGTATAACCTAAGCTGAGTATTTCAAAACTTGTAGTGCTGAGACATTTTTAAGAATGAGGTACCAGAGTCACTTAGTATTTATTCAACACCTCTTGAGTAGCTAAATGAACGTCCACCACCAATTCAAACCACTGGAAGTGTGTCTATCACGGGGAAAGAACTGTCAGGTTCAAACTCGTCGGTTTTGCATTTTTGGGGTGGTTGGGATCCCTGTCCCCATCCGACAAAATCGGCTACACATGTAGAAGTGGCTACTTATCGAAAGACCAGGAAAACTCAACGCAAAGAACTCACAACTTTACGGAACTAAAAGTGCTGGATATCTCACTTAGGTGTAACAAAATTAATCCAAGCGATCCGGCAAACCAACCACACCATACCCCCAGTCCCGAAAGAACAATAAAAATCGCTAACGCTCCCATTTGCTTTCAGAAGTGGATCTTAAGCTTAAACGTCAACACAGCGTAGCCGCGGCGAATCAACCTCCGAAATGAACCGACGCGGAAGTCCCTCGGCCACTGGCATCTTAAGTGAAGCCGTGACAGCTTTCTTCCCTGAATTTCTTTAATATGGCCACCTTGCCCCTCGTCGGAGCCGAATTCCGCGGTACCAATCAACTCCGACAACACTAAACTACCAGAAGGTACTGACTACCCGGCCGGGGACCAGACTGGCGGCCGCCCCACACCACACGTGTGTCACTCAGGCCTAGGGCTACCGCCGCCGCCTTTCGGCCTCGCTGTGCACCTCACACGCTCCCACAACTTCCTCGCACTTAAAGCCGCACTCACCTCCTTTACGGAGAGAAACTCAAGCAACGGAAAGACTAGATGCCGATCCAAAAAGTGCGCGATGCGAGTAGTCAAGTCGTACTCCGCCATCTTGCCAGAGAAAAGGAGAATCTTTCCTCACTAAAACTTTATTGACAGCACCGACAAACGAACAGACATTTCCCCGCAGTGCGCATGCGCAGTTTATAAACCAGCCCCGGGAAAGAGGGTTGCGGTAGTAGCTTTGGTGAACAATAGCGCATGCGCAGAGCATCCAGCTCGCCAAACTAGGCGTCCCCAACCAATAGGACCAGGGCCGTCAGGGAAGCTCGCCTCAGCTCCGCCCCCTGTCGCCCCGCCCCGCTCCCCTACCCACAGCGGGCGAGTGAGGGGAGCTCTTCTGAGCTCTGTCCCCCATCCTTAGCGGGCTAGATAGTGAGGCTCACCTGAGCTCCGCCCCCGTCCCTCTGTCTGCCACAAAACCGGCCCCTGGTGCCAAAAAGGTTTGGATTCGCTGCTCTAGGCTACTCTGGGACAAGGCGGAAAGCTAGCCCGTTTCTTCTGTTGGAAAGCCTGTCCGTGCCCTGCAATTCATTCCATTAATACGTATCGAAGACTTAGAATTGATTGCTGAGGCAGTGTAGGTTGAGGCCCCTGCTCTCCAGAAAGTTACGTGAATGTAGGAATAGGAGCTTCTATTTGGCATGTAGTACTGGTCCCTCAAATTGTTTCTGGACGGGAAAGAAGTAAACTGATTTTAGGTTTTGGAAGAGCTGTAACTTAGTGGAGATGGTCAGGTTGGGCCGTTTAAGGGTAGTTAGAAAAAACTCAGATGGGAATTAAGATGACTTAAAGCAAAACTTAGGTCGGGTAACAATTTACCTGAGAGTGGTAAGAGAAAGAGGTGACCCAAATTAGAGCCTACGTAAAAACATGCCTAATGGAAAGCACAGCAAAAACAAAGACCATGAGACAGTAAAGGACTTGGTTTGTTTCAAAAACTGAATATCTTGCGTGATTGAAGAGAGAGGTTAATGACGATGAAATGGGTCTGGTCATGATCAAGATAAAGAATGTGGAATTAATTCTAAGTGCTCTGAAATCTCCTTCGCTAGTTCCTTCATCTTTCAAGCCTCTTAATTTTGGAGTATTTTGGGACCTCTAGGCCAGTGCCCTAAATGATGTCGTTCAACCTAATGCTTTAAATGAAATCTACAAATTAACAGCTCTCAAATTGTTAGCCCCAGCAGAGACTATAGACTCACATATATCCAGCTGGCATGCAAACATCTCAACAATAACATGTCCAAAACCAAACTCCCCCATTTAGTTCATCAAAACTGGCTCCTTTGCATTCCTCCAGTTCAGTGAAGGCCAATTCTATCTGTCCAGGTGCTCAGACCCAAAACCTTGGAGTCATCCTTAACCTTTTCTCTTATGCATTACACTAAACCCAACAAATCCTTTGGTTCTGACCTTTAAAGCATATCCAGACCCAATCAGTTTAAACCATCTCCAAAGTCAACCCTTAGTCCAAACCATCATCAGCTCTTGCTTTATTTTTTGGAATAGCTTACTCAGTAATCGCCTTGCTTCCCCTCTTTTCCTCCTGTTGTTCATTCTCCATGCAACAGTCAGAGTGACTTTTAAAGTTCAATTGTGCTCAAAACCCTCCAAGCCTTGTTATCTCACTCATGGTAAAAGATATGTTTAATAATGACCTAAAAAGCCCTAGTTTCCCTAAACCCATTACCTCTCTGACATCATTTTCTCCATCTCATCCTCTTGCTCACTCTCCCTCAGCCCTAAGCAACCACTAATCTACCTTCTATCTCAGTCAAGTTTCCTATTCAGGACTTGTATCTGAATAGAATCATGTAATATGTGGTGTTTCATGTCTGACATTTTTCACTTAGTATAATATTTTCAAGGTTCATCTACATTGTAGCATATATCAGTACTTCATTCCTTCTTATGGCCAAATAATATCCATTTTTCTGGATATACTACAAATTGTTTACTCATTCATTCATTGATGGGCATTTGGGTTGTTTCTACCTTTTGGCTACAATGAATAATGCTGCTATACACATTGATGTACATGTTTTTTGTATGGGTATGCATTTCCATTTCTCTTGGGTATGTAGTATATATCCAGAGGTGGAGTTGCTGGGTTATGTAGTCACTCCATGTTTAATCGTTAGAGGAACTGCCAGGCTGTACTATAATTTTGCAAGGTGTTACCACTGGGGGAAAGGGTACACAAGATCTTCCTGTATTATTTCTTACAACTGCATGTGAATCTACTATCTCAGAATAAAAGTTTAACTTTGAAAATGATTCCTACACTTTGTGGATACCTGCTGGTAACTAGAATATGGGAGAGGGAGAACAGCAAAGAATATGTGTGAGTGCTAAAACCAGGAATTCTATTTGAGGTAGAATAAGATCCTTGTTAGATATCTACAAGGCTATGTCAAATATGCAAATGGAGATACTATTTTGGATCAGTTGATGTAGTTATTACTTACTTGACATGCATGTAACCTTGAGCTAGATGTTTCCAAGGATTTGGGAGTATGATGTGATCTCTGTCATTGGGCCATTTGCAGTATTGTTTGGAAAGCAAAGCAGAATTCCCATGGAACAGAGAATACATGATAGTATAGGCTGTTAAACTGTGGGGGATAGACTTTGTAGCCTCTGAGAACTGAGAAATGAAAGTTGTAATCTGAAATTTCCTGGAATCTGAGAGACTAAATTTGGAATAGAATATAGACAGGAAAAGAAGAAGTTAAAGAGAAAAATAGCAAGAACTGAGGCTTGAAAGTGAAAGTGAACTGTGACAGAGGAAGGAAAGAAGCAGGTGACATTATGGAAACTTGTCAAAAAGGAACAGAGAGCATCTGTGAAAAGTAGAGACAAGTAAGAGGTAATGTAGTTTGACAAACATTTTAAACTTTTATCATATGAAAGTACTAAGCTAGATGTTAATGGGAATATAAAATCAGCCAGAGCTAACCCCTGGCCACAAAAGCTTTCTATCTAACAGGTGACAATTACTCATTCATTCAATATAAATTTAATACTTACAATGTGCTAGGCACTCTTCTAGGTCCTGGGAATTTACCAGTGAAGAAAACAAACCACCGTCTCTAAAGAAGCTTATATTCAAGTTGAAGGAGACAGTTGAAAACATATTAACAAATATATACATTGTTAGGTGGTGATAAGTGCTACGAAGAACAATACAGAAGGTAAAAGTTAGAGAATGATGGGAAAAGTTTGTTAATTTATATAAAGTGGTCAAGGAAGGCCTCTCTGATAAGGTAGACTTTGAAAAGAGACCTAGAGAAAGTGAGGGAGCCTGTGGCTTTCTAGAGGAGGAAAATTCCAGGTGGAGGAACATTATAAAGGTGCTGAAGCAAAAGTGTGCTTGGTGTCCTTGAGGAATAGCAAGGAATCCAGAAATTCAAGGCCTGATTGAGCACAAGGAAGTGCGGTAGAAGATGAGTTCAGAGAGGGAGTGGTGGCGAGGTAATGTAATGCTTTGTAGGCCATGGTAATAAGGACTTTGGGTTGTATTCTGAATGAGGTTGGAAGCTATTGGAGGATTTTGAGCAAAGAAGTCACATGATCAAAGTTATGTTTTACAAAGACCACTTTCAGGGATTGGGGGGTGAAGGACGAACATAACAGAGAGACTAGTTAATAGACTATTGAAATAATTCAAGCAAGAGATGACGGTGGCTTAGACCAGAGTGGTGGTGGTGAAAGAGTTGTGGACAGTAGAGTGTATTTTGAATGCAGAGCCAGCAAATTTTGCTAATGGATCAGATGAGAAAGAGGAGAATCAAAGATAATTCTAAGGTATAGAAGAACTGAGGGGCCACTTGCTAAGATGAGGAGGTATGTGATAGAGGCATGTTTTAAAGAGGATCTCTCCTCTTTAAAATCAAGAATTTGGTTTTGGACATCTTATGTTTGGGATGCCTACTAGACATCCAAGTGGAGATACTGATTGGGCAGTGGTGCATATGAATCTGGAATTCAAGAAACGTGTAAGAATTAGAGATGGAAAATTAGATCTTGTCAATGTATTAATGAAATTTAGGGGTAGGGCAAGAGAGAGTAATGGGGGACAACTGTAATTGTAGAACAATTTAAAAAAAGGGAAATTTAGACCCACGGGACTAGATGAGATCAGAGTATGAATGTGTTGGGAAAAGAGATGAACAGGGCTAAATCTTAGGCACTTCAATTTGTAGAGGTTGGGATAGTTCAGACTAAACAGGGAAGCCAGAGAAGGCCTGGCTAGTAGCTGGAGGAGAGAAGTAGAGGAACAAGAGAAAGTGGTGTCCCAGGCACCAAAGAAGGAGAGTGGTCCAAGCAGCAAGAAGCAACAGACTATGTCAGATGGTGCTATTAGTTCAAGGTGACGACTGAGTACTATTGCCTACTGGCTTTGAAAATATGCAGGTTTTTGATGACTTTGATAAGAACAGTTTCAATGAGTGGTAGATGAAAGTCTGGAGTGAGCTTAAAAGATGGGAGGAAAGAAAGTGAAACCACAGTTATAAACAGATCTTTTGAGGAATTTTACATGAAAGGAAAGCAGTGAAATGTAGATTGGATTTTTTTTTTTTTCTGTTGGGACTTCTGACTTTTACGACAGATATGGAAGAGAGTAATGCAGGTGGTTTAGGAACAATTTAAACACGGTAGAGTCACAAAACCAGGAAAATATAAGGAATATTTGAGAAAGACATCTTGGAAAGTTAGCTAAAGATTGAAGATTACAGGGAAGATATACCAGAAAAGAAAGACCAGGGCCAAATAGTAGAATGCCTATGTAAGGAATTTGAAATTTAACTGAGGTCATGAGGCCCCTTAAAGTATTTTTGGAGTATGAGAGTGCATAATTCAATCTGTGTTTCTGGAAGGTAATTCTGATAGCTGCACAGACAGTGGATTGTATAGACGAAATGCAGCCAGACTATGGAAGTTCTTCAAAACCAGACTGGAAAACTTGGACTTAATCAGATAGGCAATGGGAGCCCCTCATTAAATTCTTAAAAAGAAAAAGACATGAAGATAGTAGTGTTTTGTCCTTTAAAATTAAACTGGAAGTGATTTACAAGATGGTTTAAAGTGGTGACAGATTGGAAACTCTGCTGATTTGCCTGGCTTTTCCTCTGGAATTTTCCTTGCTGGTTTTTGAAAATATCTTGTTTCTTTTTTATAAGAGAGAGTTAGCCCAAAATGTGGAAAATCTGACTTTTTACTTTAGTCTCTTCCTAGTGTTTTAGTTTAAAAGAGAGATTACACTGGAAAGACAGGCAGGGGCTCACCTGGTAGTATCTAGGTGGTATCAGGTGAAGACTTTGATTTTCATACATTCATCGAGTATTATTGAATGCTATCCATTGATTGCTAACAATCTCAGGCTCTGGGGAAACAAAGAAAGAAAACTAATCCAAGCCCACAAGGACTTTACAGTTTAATGGAATTAGCAAGCATGTAAAACAGGGAAATAATCATAGCCCAATGTGGGAGAGTCTATGCACGAAATGCTCCTGGGAGTCTAGGGGAGGAAGTGACTTGTTACCAGAGAAAGGTGGAGCTTCGTGGGAAGGCAACATTTGACTACCTTTACCCGAATAGACGAATAGACGTTCAGCTGCCTAAGAAAAGGGGAAAGAATGTTTCAGGCAGAGCAGACACACAGGCTTAGCCCTGAGAAAAGGCACAGTGTCATTGGAGACCCTGGGAAGGATTTTATGCCTAGAGGGTAGCATGTGTGATGTCAAATGGCAAGACTTGAGTCTGCATGTAGGTGTCCATTGTCAAAGATGTTGTGGGCCCTATTGAGGAGTATGGATTGTGTCCTGCAGGCTGGTTTTCATGGTGACTCTTTTAACATCTTCTTTCAATGTACTCTTCTGTGTTTCTAGTTCAAGCTCTGACCATCTCTCTCATACACAACTGCAATATTCTTCCAAAGGGTCTCCCTGTCCTGGGTTCTGCACCTGTCTGCTTGTGCCCCACCCCGCTGCCTGGGTGATCTAAATGAACACCTAACCCTGTTATGATTGAATTGTGTTCCACTCCCTTCCCCCAGAATTCATATGTTGAAGTCTCTAACCCCCAGTACCTTAGAATGTAACTATGTTTGGAGATAGGGCCTTTTAAGAGGTAATCAAATTAAAATAGTGTCATTAGGTGGGCCCTAATCCAATATGATTGGCGTCCTCATAATAAGAGGAGATTGGGACACAAACATACAAAGGAGAGACATGTGGAGACACCAGCAGAAGACAGCCTCTATATGCCAAGGAGAGTGGCCTTAAAAGGGGAAATGTTGTAAACACCTTCATCCTGGATCTATAGCCTCCAGAATTGTGATTAAATAAACTTCTATTGTTTAATTCACAGAATTTGCTACACTTTGTTATGGATGTCCTAGCAAATTAATGTACTTTGCACTTCCTACTTCATATAGTATAAAGCAAAAACTTCTTAGCACAATATATCAAGTTCTCCAGAACCTTATCTGTGCAGAGCCCTATACCCCTTCCACACTAAGCTCTGCTCATACAGGCCTCCAAGCTCATTGTTTCTTCATTTGCTTTCTGGCAGCTAATTCAGTCGAAAATGCACTTCTGCCCCTTTCCGCCTTGTTGATGACGTCTTTACTTTTTAAGACCCAGATGAAGCCCATTAGCAGAGCACATCTGAAGTAATCTCTCCCTCCTGCCCCTCTCGGTGGCTCACATACTTATCTCAGGGCCTGTAATATTTGAGCCCATTTTTGAAAACGTTTCCTCCTACTAGACTGTAAGCATATTGAATAGAAGGACTGTGAATATCTCTCTTTATAGACCCAATTCCAATCTTAGCTTCTGGTACATAACAAGCACTCAAGAAATGCTCTAGAAATGAATAAATGTGCATAGAGCCTGGATCTCCAGATCTACATATTCTTGAAATAAACTTATCAATAGTTTGCAATAGTCCACTGTAGTGGACACCTTTTTAGAATGTGTCTGATTAGCTCTCTTAGACATTTCTAAATAACACTGAATAACATTACTTTAATCACATCACCCCTTTGATATACTGCATGGAGATGCCCACTGCATCTTAATATGTCTCCTTTAGTTTTATTTCCAGTGTGTCTGTTCAAAACACACTTATTTGCTCCCTGTTCTGTGCCAGACACAGTGCTAGACTCCGAGGTTCAGGAAATGACGAAAATGCCATTCCTCAGAAAAGAACTCACATTCAGGCAGAAGGGACAGACACACAGACCAATCCCACTGCACTGTAGTAAGTGCGACAACAGAGGTGTGCATGAGGTATTGATAGAGTGCTCTCACTACATGGAAAGCACAGACACTTCTTACATCTGGGTGTTTGCTAAGTTCCCCCCACCCCCAAATAACTATTGCTTTTTGGAGTGTATATCTTTAGAAGGTGACTTTTTTCTGACCTTATGTTCTTGCTCTGGAGGGACCTTGTTGGAACTCCACCTCATGCCTGTGTGAGAATTTCCAGAAGCCTCAGTTCTGCTGTCATCCTCATGGAGGAATCTCACTGAGCGAAGGCGGCTTCAGAAGACCTAACTCCCTTCTTCACTTAGCACCTCATATAAACCTGAGATTGACAGCTCACTCTACTCTATTCTGGGACCTTGTAGTATGCAAACTGAAGGATATTAGACAGAGGGAACCGTCACTGCTCTTTCTCATCTGTCCCCAACACTAGGACCTGGAATGCGGCTACCTCCTTCTTTGTGGGGGAAAGTGGCAATTCCCAGTCATGGGAGATATCTGAGAAGAATCTGAAAGAATTGTGATGGATCTAAGAGTTGACAAGCTAGTATCAACAACTAGCCACTTCAGAACATAAAATACCTATGTATTTGTTAAAATACTTCTAATTCTCTGTGTCTTTTACATACTATTTGGTATCTGTGTTACCTGTTTTGAAAAATTCCCACAGTCCAAGTAAACCTTCACTGCTTGATTAATTACCAGACCCACACGACTGGTTAACACACGGAGAGAAATACAGTGATCCCGAGATGCAGTACAGATTTCTGACAATGTCAGTCATCGTTTGCACCCATTCTCTCATGTGATAACAACTAGCTTCAATGATCTGGCTAAAAAATCTTATTTACCAGTTATTTGAAAATTTTGATGTGAAAAATACCTCTTTTAAAAAAGGCTTTTTAAAATAAACGTTCCACGTTACTTTAAGTTATGTGTCTGAAGTCAATGCTAGGATCTATGCAAGGCAAGTTTCTTCGGATCTAGCCAACAAAATAAAAAGTAAACATTGAGATGATGTAGGGAGCCAGACAGAATTTCAGCCTGGAACCCAAACAGGAAAACAGGATTTTTCCAGTGACTCCAGAGGCCCAAGGCGCGAGAGTTAACTAGGCAGAGGAGTAACAGTGTTCATAGCTGTGGTTTACCCTTTGTCACATTGTGTTTACTTATCTGTTTACACGGCTGTCTCTCCCACTAAACTGTGACTTCTACAACGTCAGAAATGGAAGAAATAAAGAAAAGAGAAAGGCCTGTAGCTAGCCCCAAAGAAGAAGGACAACTGGGACTGCTGTGAAAGTTTTAATGTTATCAAACTATGGATGTGGTTAGAGAAGCCTTCCCTGATTTTGCTATTTAGAATTGCTTCCCCCATTTCATCACCTTCTTTATTTCCGTCTCAGTGTTTATCAAAATCTATAATGATCTTGTTTCTATGTTTACTGGTTTACATCCTTCTCACCTCAAGGTAATTCTGTGTAGGCAGGAACCTAATCTGTGGTCTTATTCATTACTGCTTAATAACTAACTCTTCATTGCATTATAACTATTTGCTTTGAATGAAATAATACATGTGATTTAGGCCAAAAGAATATGTTTGTGTCCTAAAAATTTCTTACATAATAGAAAAAAAATTTAAGTACTGGGAGACAGTGGGCTTGAGGGGAAGAAGAACTACTGAAACGGGAAAGAACCTGAGAAATGCCTTGATTCCTGGTATTTGATCTCTGAAAGGGAGCTTCCTCCTTTTTATCCTTCTAAGTGATAATGGAAAAATCAACTCAATGCCAGTGAAGGAAGGGAGTGGGCTTAGTGCTGTTCTTATCTTTGAAAACTTCTCTGAGTCCTGAAGATAGGAGGTGAGGGAGTTATCACAGGGGTCAAACACCACTTATTTAACAAAAATGTTCTGTACCTGCCACGTGACAAAAACTGAATGGGACCACAAGACACAAAGATACCTAACACAAAGGCTGTGAAGCAGCAACAGGTACAAAGCAGAGACCCCCTTCTGGAGCAACTGGAAAAGATCTGTGTACTGGCGGCTTTTTCTCATTCTTCATTTCTTTTTGATTTTTAAATTTCTTTTTAAAAAATTTTTAAATTCCTCTTTTTCACTTTCTATGTCTTTTAAGGCATTGTTGTGTTTATATGCTCTTATATTCCCTTTGGCTTCGTCTTTGTTTCTGAAATGATTTTTTTCTTTTATTTTTAATTCTTTGCTGAGTTCTGTAACCTCAATGCTGAACTTCTCTAACTCTGGCTTATGATGTCTGTTCACACCTTGATTCATTTTCTTCATGTCTGTTTTTTAGGCTTGTTTTGAAATGGTAGGTTAGTTTGGGGCTGTTTTCTGGGCACATCTTCCTGGCCTGCTTTCCTTGTCTGTGGGGGCTTAGTTTGCTTCTCCTTCTCTTTCTTTTTCTTTCTTCTTCTTCTCCTCCCCCTCCTCCCCCTCCTTCTTCTTCTTCTTTGAATAATAATTTTGTATCGGATTTTCCCTTGACACTCTCCTTATGCTCATTTCTATGGGAAACTGGTTTTTATACTGAACTTTACAGGAGGTAGGTGAAGAGCTTTTCTGACTTTAGCATGCTCCCTCTTCTGTTGTTTTTGTGTAGTGGTCAAAACCTTGCTGACTTGCGCTTTGGGTTTCCCTGGACGGTTTCCAACCTCCAAGATTTTTACTTTATCCCAGTTTGTACAGGTGCTGCTGAGTTTTACTTTCCTCGCAGCTTCTCCTACTTAGTGTGGGGTCCTGTCCCAGTTCAGAGCACCTTCCCGTCACAGTTTTGGAGTTACAGGGGCTTCTGCTGCTTTAGCCCCTGTAAGTCTTGCGGGCTGGAGCGTCGCCCAGCGAGAGAGGACCAAGCACTGGCTCCAAAGTAGGCTGAGCGCTGCCCACTGGGGAGCCCAGAGCGCCCGTGCGCGCTCCGCGTCCAGGAGCACCTGCGGGCACCTGGGCTCACCTGCCCGAGGCTATCGCTGCCATCAGTTGGCTTCCTTCTTCCCGCACAGACCCTGATAATCTGTGACTATAGGGTTTTTGCCCCACCCACTTGTATTTTTGCCTCCCTGGTCTTTGTTGTAAATGTTGCCCTGTTTTAGCTTCCTCATTAATCGCTGTGTTTTTTGTTTTGTAGAACTACAGAGAATTAAAACCTGGGCTTCCTCCAGGTCTTCTGAGTCCCGGTGAACTGCTTTTAAAGCTGGGGAAAACCTTGGACTCAGAAAAGAGTTTTAATTATTTTTAAACTTTACATAAATGAAATTACATTGCCTGCATTCTTTTGTGACTTGTATTTTACATTCCACATTATGCTTAAAGGATTGATCCATGTTGTGGAGTACATAATTTGCTTACTGTCATTGCTCAATAATATCCCACGTTTTCTTAAAATCTGTTCAATGGTCAGTGAACTTCAGGATTGTTTTCAGTTTGGGGCTGTAATGAACTATGAGTGATACTGCTTTGCACCTTCTTATACATTTATTTCCTCTACCCGTGCACCCATTTCTTCAAGTCTATACCTAGGAATTTTGGCAGTGGCCGCCAAATGGTTTCCTAAACTGGACATTCAAAACAACACTCCCATCAGGGCCATCTGAAGGTCATTGCTACATATCCTTGGTGACTTTGCAATTCACGCCAGTCTGACAGAGGAATATTTTGCTCACACTTTTTATTATAAATTGATGGTATTAAAAATAAGAATATGGCAGATTGTGGTCATTTGTTTCCAAAGATGTCCAAAACAATATGTTCCACCCATATGCCCTTAAGCACTATGATTTTGTAGCTCCCTCATTAAAACATGGAGTCTATTTCTCTTCCCCCTAAATATGCTCTGATGTCATGACTTGCTTTGTCCTCTAGGTTTAGATCTTAAGAAGCCTGGCAGCTTCCACTTTAACTCTCATGGGATCCAGCTGCCATATGAATGACTTTGGGCCGGACTACTGAACGATGAGAGGCTATTCAGGGAGAGTCCAAGCCAGCCTCCAGCCCCTGTTCCAACTACTCCGGCTAAGGTACCAGACATGAGTGAAGCCATCTTAGACATTCCACCTCAGTTAAACTTTCAGCTGAAGACAATTGCATGAGTGAACCCAGATAATGCTACATATAAGAATAATAAATGGTTGTCATTTTAAGCCACTGAGTTTTGGAGTTTTTGTTAGGCAACTATAGATAACTGACTCACACACAATATGTATCAAAAATGCTAATACCCTCATTCTTTGAAGTCTGTTAAAGAAATATTTTTAAATGAAGTTTTTAAATGCATACAAAAATTTTTTACTGGAGTGTTATTTACATATCTTTAAAGTGGAAACAATCTCTATGTTTAAAATTTATATGTGGAGTAACAAAATAAATTAGGATGGTTTCATAGAAGAGACTATTCTACAGATGAAACTATATCAAAAAGATTTTAATGACATTGAAAAATGTTACATAAATATATCAGGTGGTCATATATATATATATATATATATATATTCTTGACTTGTTTTAAAAACACTGGGAAAAATAAATCAATATATTAACAATGGTTTGGTGGGTTTAGGTCTCCTCATGTTTTGAAAGTTTCCTACAGAAAGGATATGATATTTACATAAGGAGATAAAAGATGCCAGGGCCATTTTTTGTTTGGAGCAGTGGGCATTTTTCAGTCAGACCAGACACGCTCTGGTGGAGAGAAGTACCCCCACTTTTCCAGCTGAACAGGCCACAGAGGTTGGCTTCACCCAATGGCACTCCGATCTCAGGAGCAGACCTGGAGGCTCAGTAGCGCAGAGTTTTCAAATCTGGGGAACAGAGACTTTCTAAGTCTTTACTTTTCTTAATTAAAAAACAACAACAATTATATTACTGTGGAATGATTTTATTTAAAAAAGGGCATTTCAAAATCCTGAAAGCAGGAAGAACACAATCTCAAAATACAGAACAATCCTTAAATACATTTAACTTTTATGAAAAACTCACTAGGCACTTAATTTTCATTTTGCCATGAACTGGTGGAAACTTCATTTGGGAGACTCTGGTTCAAAGAAGGAGAAAATAACACTAAAACTTAAAATTACTCAGAGACAGCAAATGTCATATATATTCTTCCTCAGTAGAAAACCACCTAGATTTTTCCAGTAAAATTATCTTGCGAGTAATGGAACATCTAGAGTTATGAGTCAAGTTAGGCTTCCTTCACGGGCAATTTCTCCAGATGGTAGTGCTTATTTAATATTCAGTCTCAGGGAACCTATCCCAGATGTACTGATATTGAGTCCTGGGAGTCTGGCCTAAGAATCTACATTTTAAACAATATCCTTGGGGATGACTTATATACCTAAAATTGAAGGAAACATTGTCTTTTAACTGTCTTCTATCTTGAACTAGTTGGTGGATTGTGGCTATAACTTAAAAATTCATTAAAATGTATGTTTTCTGTAAGTCACACCATAGTAAGAAGAAATAAAAACTATTGGGAATTATACATTGCTTTAACAAAATAAATAAATCTATTATTTAGTAAATTTTAATTAACACTTGTAATTTGTTTCTGTTTTTCTGAAGCAGATCGTTATGCATTTTTAAAGCAAATTTAGGCACTGGTCATTTTAGAAACAATATTTTACGTACCTGATTTTTAGGACTATAAGATGCTCTGGACCATAAGACACACCTCAACCTAGGTTTTAGAGGAGGAAAATAGGAAAAAAATTTTTTGAAGCAAAAAATGTGACAAAATATTTAATAACCTGTAACCCCGCTCCTCCACCCCACCCCCAGTAAGCCAAGTAAGCTGCATTCGGACTATAAGATGCACACCCTTTCCTCCCAGATTTGGGGAGGTGTACTTATAGTCTGAAAACATGGGTATTTTGGTTTGAAATACAATTATTCAAATTTGGTTATTCAAATATGTTTGAAAAACAAGCCACCATGTTTTCTTTGATGTCAATAACATTTATTATCTTAGATTTATTTATTTTTTTTATTTCAGCCCTGGCCAGGTAGCTTGGTAACACAGTTGATTAGAGCACCATTCCAATAAAACAACGTTGTGGGTTCAATACCCGCTCAGGGCACAACCAAGGAGCAACTAATGAATGCATGAATAAGTGGAACGCCAAATCAGTGTCCGTTTCCCTCTCTCTCTCTGCTCCTTCCCTTTCTCTCTCTAAAATTTATAAATAAAAATATTTTAATTGTGCATTTCTTTAGGAAGTTGGTGTTTCAAGTAATTGGTACTTTTTAAATACTTTGTTCTGTGAATGTAAAGAAATGAAAATTTCTGCACCAAGGAAGGAATAAAGGGAGGAGGGAGAAATGAAAGAAAAAAAGGAAAGAAAATGAAAGAAACCAGGGCCCTAAGGACAAAATATCCCTGCCCATCCTCTCAAAATAAGTCCTCTCAAATAGTTTCAGATATTGCGTGTTTTGATTGTTAGTTATATCCCTAGCTATTTATTCTCTAATTCCCACATAGAACAGCCTTCTCAATTTCATAATAGCTTTTGTAACATTTTATATTTGAAAACATTTTGTTGTTTCTACTAGCATATATTTATGTGCTTTATTATTATTACTATTATTTCAAATATATGAGTTTCAGTGTTGGAAAGAGAGGAGGAGGGACTCACTGTGAGGGGTAGAACACCTTTAAGAATTTCTGGCCTCTCATTTTGATGCCTGATTTATCACACACCTTTACAATTTACTAGTGTCAGAAGGAGACCTGGTTTCTCTTGGAATGCTACATTCTTTGGGGATGAAGTGTTCAGTCTTTCACACTGTATTGGAGTGTCTCCTGAGTATTTGGCATCTGGATATAGCCGTCATCACAGTAATGAGAGATAGAGCAGGCCAGTGCTCACTCTGTCCAGGGGAAAAGCAGGATCAACACCAAATCTACCATGACTTTTCCCAGCGTTGCGGAGGTAGTCGGGTCAACAAGGAGCCTGTGTAAAAAAACTTCTGTGGCCTTGCATTTAATTTGGGTTATTATCGCCCAGCTTACATGCAGTTAGAAAATTATGATTGATGATGTGACTACAAAAATTTAGAGGATTATAAACTTTGATTTTCAAAACAGTTGCATATTGTTATTATATAAACTCTGTTTTTTCTCCTACATATATAATAGTATCTTTTTTCAATACTAATGCTAAAAATATTAGATGGATTTCTAAAATATGATGAATAACCCATGTTTTTGCTCAGCATTACCAAAAGAGATAAACTTCTAAACTAGATGGACCATCTGACTTTTTATTCATAAAAAACCTTTTATGGTGTTATTATAAAGTCACACATATAACATTATAGATAATAAAAAGATGTTAAAATTCAGGTAAGCTAAGAAAATAATTAAAATCTCTGGTAGAATAATCACTTAGAAATGATGGGTTAACATTCATATATACAAACACATTAGGAGTGAGATTAATAGGTCACTACATTTATTTAGCACCAACAAGGTACTACCAGACCACTTGCTTTATGAGTATTAGCTCATCTAATTCAAAGAAATCTCTGTGAGGCGGTACTACTGTAAACTATTTCACAGAAGAGAAGACAGGGGAACGGAGCTATTAAATGACTTGCCAAAGTCCACGGCGCTAGCAGGAGACAGAGCTGGGATTTGAGGCCAGGCATTCTGACTTTGTAGGCGGTATTCTTTCGGTCACTTGCTAAAATTCCACTTTCTAATATGTTTTTGAAACAGCTTTATGGAGGTATAATTGATATACAGGAAACCACGCATTTGAAATGTACAATTTGATAAGTTTTTAAAACCTTCTTACTTATTGTTAAGTGTACAATGCAGTAGTGTTCCATATAGTCACACTGTTGTGCAGCAGATCTCCAGGACTTTTTCCCTTGCAAAATTGAAACTCTGTATCCATTAGATCACATCTTCCCACTTTCCCCTCCCCCCAGCCTTTGGTGATCACCATTCTACTTTCTGTTTCTGTGAATTTGACTACTTTAGGTACTTCAGATAAGTGAAACAATACAATCTTTGTCATTTTGCAACTTGCTTATTTCACTTAGCATACTCTCCTCAAGGTTCATCCACAGAGCAACATCTGACAAGATTTCCTTTCTTTTTAATGCTGAATGATACTCCATTGCATATATGGATTGCACATGATATATACATTTATCTGTCAATGACATATGGCTTGCTTCCACTTCTTAGTTAGCTATTTTGAATAATGCTGCTGTGAACACAAAAGTGCAAGTATCTCTTTGAGATCCTGCTTTCAATTCTTTTGGATATAAACCTAGAAGTGGGACTGCTGAATCATATGATAATTCTATTTTTATGTTTTTGAGGAGCTGCTGTTCTGTTTTCCATGGCAGTAGCACCATTTTTCAGTTCCACCAACAGTGCACAAAACTCCAATTTCTCTGCATCCTTGCCAACACTAGCAGTTTTCTGTTTGTTTGGTTTTTTATCATAGACATTCTGATAAGTATAAGGTGATGCCTCATTATGGTTTTGATTTGCATTTCTCTGATAATTGGTTTTATTGAGCATCTTTGCATGTTTGTCACATGTATATTATCCTTGAGGAAATAGCTACCAGTCAAGTTCTTTGTTCACTTTTTGAGTTTTTCCTTGTTTGTTGTAGGAGTTCTTCATATATTCTAGATATTAATCCTTAATATATTTTAAATGAGTATGGAATAATAGAGTTTTCAAACTGTTTTACAAAGTGTTTTTTTGTGTATCTTAAATACATTATTTAAGATTGTCACATGATCTATATTCTGTCATATGATTATAGTCTAGTTTTTGATGATCCCTCTATCATACACATCTTATGCAATTTTATTTTTTGCTATTATAAATAAAACTACACTGATTTTGTATATTGATTTTATGATAGTTTCTGCATTAGCTTCCTGAGTCTGCTGTAAAAAATTACTATGAATTTGGTGGGTATGAACAACAGAAATTCTCTCATAGTTCTAAAGGCTAAAAATCTGAAATCTGGCAGGGCCACACTGACCCTCAGATTCTAAGGGAGATAACGGTCCTTGCATTTTCTGGCTTCTGCTGGCTGTTTGAATTCCTTAACTTGTGGCTGCATCATTCCATATCTGCCTCTCTAGTCTCATTGTCTCCTCTGCATCTGTCCATGAGATCTCCCTCTGCCTCAGTTTTATAAGGGTACTTGTCATTGGATTTAGGACTCACCCAGATAATACAAAATGATCATATCATCTCATCCTCAACTGAATTATATCTGCAAAGACCATGTTCCCCTGTCAAGTAACAGTGACAAGTTCTGGGGGATTAGGACATGGACATAGCTTTTGGTGGGAAACAATTCAGCCTACTCAAAGTCAGCTTTTGAATGTCTCTCTTAAAAGTAACTGCTTTTATTTGTGGCTTAATATTTACAAAAATAAATCAGTTTCACTTATTTGATAAACCCTTCTTATATTTTGTGCAAATTTTCAGTCTGGCTATCCACTGGACATGGCTCTGAATAACTTTTGTCTGATTCCAAAACTCAAATCCACTTTCATGGAAAAATAATTTGCAACCAGAGAGGATAACCAGTATATTGCTACATTAAAAAAAATGTTTACCTGGCTGGCGTAGCTCAGTGGATTGAGTGTGGGCTGAGAACCAAAGGGTTGCAGGTTCGATTCCCAGTCAGGGCACATGCCTGGGTTGCGGGCCAGGTCCCCAGTGGGGGACACGCAAGAGGCAACCACACATTGATGTTTCTCTCTGTTTCTCCCTCTCTAATAAATAAATAAATAAATAAAATATTTTTAAAAATGTTTTAAGCAATGGCATTATCATTAGAATAACTATGACCTCCTGAGGAGCTTGCTTTGAGAGAGAGAGAGAACACTCAGGAGTATTATTTGTCCTACACTTTCACAAATATCCTGACACATTGTTATAAAGGTAATAATAGCATTCTGAGATACCAGATTTTATGAGGAACAGTCAGTCTCAAGATTTTCTAGTCAAACGTCCTAATTTTACAAATAAGGAAAGGTGAGATGTAAGTCTCTTAAATAAGTTGCAGAAGGCCAGCTACATCCTTAGTTGGTGACGGAGTTATGGAGATCCAAGTTGAGATGGTGTAGCTAAAGTTGTGAATTGGCAAGTGGATAGTGAGGTTCAACCTGCAGATATGTTTGCTTTAGTTAGAAATGTTTAAATGCCTTTAGGTGGGGCAATAATTCTCTACTTCACATTAGCACAGGTTTGGTCATGAATGCAACTTAGGGTCTTTGAATAAGGTTGCCAGATTTAACAAATAAAATTTCAATTTCAGATAAATAATGCTCAATCTTTTACTATCAGTGTTCTGAATATCACATGGGATATACTCCTACTGAAAATATTCATTTATTTGGAATTGAAATTTAACTAGGTGTCCTATATTTTATCTGGCAAATGTAACTTTGGAGCATGTAAGGCATACATATCACCAGTCAGGTGAGGCAGAAATATTTACTATTCACTAAATAGCCTTATATTTACCCATATTTGGCAGCTTCCTTGAAGTTAGGCAGAGCCATAAGACTAGTTCTGGGCAATGTGCTGTGGTTAGAAGTGATGTTTGTCAGTTGATTGCCGCACCTAAAAGCCAACACGTAATCAACCCCATAGGTCACTTTTTCCCTGATGCAATGCACTAGAAACCATCTGTTAAAAAGTAGCACAGATGCAAACAGAGAAGCTCAGATCCCCAAAGAAAAGTTAGAATGAAGGTACCCAGGAGAACCATTGGGCCCACAGCACATTCTGTGTGTGTAAGAAATAAATCTTGATCCATTAATTCACTGAAATTTCAGAGTTGGTTTGTTACTGCAGCGTGGTGTAGCCTACACTGACAAGGACACTGTGAATCATTATATAAAGTAAATAAATTCTGTGAGTTTCAGTTTGCTGTTGTTGTTTTTAGTCTTCATGGAGTTGTCATCAACTCCGTGGTTGGTTGGGAGGACTGGGTGAGAGTTCCAGGTGAAAAGCTCCGGGACTTTGTTGCATGGGAGGCTACCTCAGATGAGGCTGGTATTTAATGATAGGCTGCCCGTTATGAATACTGCTTTAGTTTTATAACAATCTTATGCAATTGGTGTTATCATCACTTTCACTTTGTCGGTAAGGGAAATGAGGCTTAAAGTGGTTAAGTCATTTGCCCAAGGTTATTTCACCAAGTTCTTATCAAATACAGAGCTAGGACTCTATTCCATGATTTTTTTTCTCCAAACTCTACAATTTCCAACCTATGTCACATAAACATTCACCTTTGACAGACAGAATCTTGTCTCTTCTCTAGGTCATTATTCATTTAAAAACATTTATTGATTGCCTACTATATTGGATGCCCTGTATTAACATTAGAATACAAAGATGAAAGACCAAAACAATCTTGCCCTTAAGGAAGCCTTCATTTTGCTCAGGCAAGTAAGTATGTGATAATTATGTGATATATGTTATGTGACAGAAGCAGTGGCCTCTGGAGGAATACATGTTGGGGGTGGGGTGGGGGTAGAGGAGGCTTCAAAGAGGTGGCAAAACCTGAATTAAGTCTTGGCGGATGAATGGGAGCTGCACCGACAAACACCAGCTGGGTTTGCTAGGCAGCGAGAACGTGTACTAAGTGGGCACAAATCCTTTAGGTGTGTTCAGGAATTGTAGTTAGTTACATGCTTGGGTCACAGTCATGTAGTGAGTTCAGGACCCAGGTTGTAACTGGTGGGACCTAGAAACACAGCAGAGGCTGCTCATTGGGAGTGGGACTGCCAGAATAGGGGCTGTCCAGGGGGACATAGGACATGTAGATACCAATAGAGATCCACAGAGAGGAACTGAAATACCCTGACTCACTTCTGCCTGCCACCCAGTGTCCCACCACTGCCTCCATTGGACAAGGGAGCCAGGAAATGTAATCTCAGGAACCAGCTTTCTGCCAAACAGAACAGAATGGGGGAAGGGTGAGAAATGGATCCCAGAACAAGTAACACAGGAATATCAGTTCATCCCTTGATCTATAAGGGGACTGCTCACATTCCTGAGTCAATAATATTAAAATGTTCTATTGTCTCCAGTTGGGTTCCCTGAGAAGCAGAACTTGAGATGGGGAGTAGGGCATAGGAAGTTTCTTGAGGAGCGCTTTTGGGACCAACACTTGTGGAAGAGGATGATGAAGTGTGATGGGGTAGAGGTAGAAGGAGAGCTGCAGTGCAGTCCCAGCAAAGCCTCGGCTGACCCCCTCTGTAGCTAGGCAGCCAGGACAGCCTTTCAGGGCTGTCTCAAGTCTGGGCACTGGGATTGGACCTTTATACTCCCATGTTGATGGGTCATTGGATCCCAGCTATTCTGAGAAGGAAGCATGACCTTAAGCAAGGCAGTTTTCTTCAGCTGAGGAAATTCCTATACAAGACTGACAGCTGAAGATCATCTCCAGGCAGCATTACCAGAAGCTGGGGAAATAAGTCACAATATTTACTATAATCTACCCTTTGTGTCCCTCAGTCTTTGCATAGTTTCCATAAGTAGCTCCTAACGAGCCTTACCTTTTTGGGAGAAATTTGGAAAAGAATGGTTAGTGGGACAAACTAGAGTTCCCAGTGCTGCATCTGGTCACAGGGTCACAACCAGCACTGTCTCCCTCATCTACTATGCTTTCTAGCTTCCCCTCACCCTCAGCTATCATCTCTACTGATGTTAATGGCTTACCTGGGGCCATGACTCAGACCCATTTCTCTGTGGTATCTGAGCACCTTTTGCCATGAGCTTCTCAGGCTAGCCTCATTACACTTGTTGGTATTTCATCACAACTGGACAAGGGTGTACCAAGGGTCACCCAAGTGGATCACCTGAGCTCCATACACATTCCAATGACCCCTACCTCCTCTTGATGATCAGGGTCAATTTCTCCTGCAAAAATAGTGACTCCATATCTTGCTAATTGGTCCCAGGACACAAGGAGCCAGAAGTATTTGGCCAGCAGCTATACTTTGCAGTTCAACTGAACTCTTATTATGTCCCCTGGCAGAATTTTTCTCCCTTTGGAAACCAGGGTCTCTACACCCAAAGAGCCCAGAGTTCTATGCAAACAGTAACAAAGAAACTTGAAAATTTCAGCAGAGATCAACTGGGGGACACTTAAAAATTTAGAGGCCAGGAAGAGTAAGAAAAGCTAAAAAAAACAGAAGTGGCCAGCTGTGTAGAAGAAAAAACTAGTGTATGATGTTGCTGGTGCTGAAAGAAGAAAGTTTTTCAAGAAATAGTTTGGATTAATTACTGTCTAATGCTGCTTTGAGGAAGGTACAGCGAGATAAAGACTGAGCATAGACCACTGGATTTAGCAAGAATTAGTGAACTTGGAGAGTGGAGTCAAGAAACGAAAGGCTGCTTAGAGGGGGTAAAAATAGAAATGGGGGAAAGAGAGTGAGGATTGTGAGTATAGATGGTTTGAAGACTTTTTTCTACAAAAGAGAAGAGAAAAAGAAGGTAGCTTGAAGGAAAAGGCACACAGGACTTTTTTAAAGAGGATGACATTGCACAGCATGTTGATGGAATGACCCAACAGAAAGGGAACTGTTGAGGAGGCTCAGTTATTCTTTGTCACAGATGTTTAACAAGAAGTACCCAGTAAATGCTAACTACTTTGGTTACTATACACGCCATTTAAAATCAAAACTTAATCATTATAAAATCATTGGCCTACTCTCTGGAAATTTGGATGGAATTTTCGATTTCTAGCTACTTTGCAGATAGTGTCATGAATGTATCCAAAATTAAGGTCTATGAATAATGCTGTGAAAAATAGCAACAAAAAGTTCACTGTTTCTTATAACCATTGGAAAACAAAATTATATATTTTATTTTTTCTCCCAAGGAAAGGGTTTATGTAGCCTAGTCTATTAATTGTGGAAATAAACCTGTTCTTTCCACAAAATAATTGAGAATTATTACAAGGTTTATTATTTGAGTATTGTCCATAGTCAATAACAGAGTGGCCTGAGGGTGTATAGGGCCACTAAAACAAAACAATAAAAACAACAAGCGATACACAGAATAAAGGGTAAGGTCAATGGAACTGTTGCAAAACATTAAGCACAATTTGAGTGCTGACATAGAAGCTCTCCTTTTTTAAAAGTAACTACAATGACTGGGTAAGCTAATCAGGGTGCCTGGTATTAGACCTCATTGTACTTCAGAAATTCTAAGGCGGAGACAATGAGAGGGTATGGTGTATAGTTTTTGTTATTTTGAACAACAACAAAAAAGAAAAAAGTGAACCTCTTTATTTGTGAAATTGTTCAGTTTGTATGTGAGAAAAAGCCATAACTATAACCAATCAGAGCCTTTGTCCAAGTAAAAGATTACAGAGAATTATTGTCAGATGCTGGATTCTTCCCTTCCAGAGAAATGACAATCCTACACAGACCTTGAAATTTTCAAGAGCAGTCTTCCAAAACCCTTGTAAAATATTAAACTAATATACTTGCAATTTTAGTACAAATCAGGAAATGCAGAAATTGCAGCACTTGAAGTTATATTAACTAAGTTCACAGGGCACACATGTAAGACTTTTTATTACAAAGCAGCCCAGTTCTAGGAGTTAATATTTCTTTGGGGACTGAATACTTGTATTTTTCATCTTCTCTGAACTAAGATTAGAAAACGAAAATAAGTGTTTGCATACTTCATTTAAAGTATAATTTCTTAGCATTGCCAAGATATTTGGCTGACCTCTGATTTTGTATCAATATTTAAGGGAAAGTATTAAATGGGATATCATTTTGATGCAAATTCAAAGACCATGTCATGTACTAGGGCTTTTATATATTTTATGTTTATAATGCAGTAATTTTAGCTTGTTTCTAGTTTCCATAGCCTGTTTCCATCAGTTAAAAAGAGAAAAATATTTACTTCCTAAGGGAAAATCTCCAGTTTTTCAGTTTTTTTAATGCTACAACACTGAACAGAAGAGAATCATGCGGACAATTTAACATTCGATTTGCTTATTTTTCCTCATTAAAATTTTTCTCATGCTGTGTTTATTTTAAAAATTGTCCAAATATTTGATGGGTTTAAATATTCTGGAAAATATGCATATTAATTTGGGAGCTAATAAAATACCTCTGAAAGCCATGATGGCATTTCTACTTGCCAACGTAAAAATGGGCACAAGGAAAATATCCCTAAGTTCCCTACATTTCAGCTGAGAAAAAAACACATTGCTTTAAGAAACATGGCAAATCAACCACTGTGATTTTGTCACGCAGGGACAGTCGGAGGAGCTGTGTGGACCACACTTCAGAATTTGTCCAGTCGAGGGATGAAGGAGGGGACTATTTCTTTACTGATCCCTCATTGTGTTAACTCTCTCATACCTGCATGTTTGTATGCGAGTCACAGTTTAGTCGTGCAGGTTCCCACAGGCATTACAGCAAAATTTCCTGGTGCAGAAAGCAAGAAATTGCAGTGGAGGCAAGGTGCTGTTATGTACTCCTCTTGTACACCTGGCTGTTGTAATGGCACCTGGGCTGGAAATATGGGAAGAGACCATGAGGTGGGGCACAGGAGGTGTCTAAATACCCCTTCGTGATGAGTTTTGGAAAAATAACATGGCATAATCATCAACAGATGTGGTTACTTGCAAATGGAGGGTTAAGGTGACACAGGAATACCCAAGATTTATCAAGGTGACTATAATTTAGGAATGCCTAAGTCTAGTCAATCATATTGTGTAAGTAAAGAAAAGATCAGCTATAGCTAGACAATATATCCCATGTTTTCAAGTTTGTATGGGGCCTATTGAGAAGAAGGCACAGAAGTAATGTGGCAACTTTGCTTGTACCTCCAATATGGTTACAAAGCATTGTCTCCTATGAACTGTTCAATTATATAGTATGTTTAGCAACTTGGTCTTTAGTGAAGAAAGACATTGGTCAATCATAGCTTAATAGCATTAACTAAGAATATCATCTCACTAACTTTATCTACTTTGCTTCTTGGTTCACCAAGTGGCTTTCTGATCTACTGTGGCTTCCTCCTATATTGGTCTACAGGGATAAAACGAACTCATTTTCAATCTGAAAATAATAGGTCTTCATAGTCATATTTATCATTGTAAATTTAAAAATTGGGCCACGGTTTATATATTATTCTTTTGTAAATGTGAGTAGTAAAAATGAAGAAGACAACATTATTGGGATACAGATCATATATAATACACTTGAAACCTATATGATCCTATTAAAAAATGTCACCCCAATAAACTGAATTTAAAAATATATCAAGCATGGATGTGACAAGGAAACTCAGATCCTATTACAAGAAGAGGATAACCTTGGGTTCTAGTAAGAAAAGCAGTTGAGTGAATGTAGAACAATAAATGGCTTGGAAGGAATAGAAGGTGTAGAGTGTGCTGACTCTTCTTCCTTGCTCTGTGGTTAAGTCAAGAAGGATTGGGAGACAATATAGTTTTCAATTAATGAATGGTAGGGTGTTTGAGCAAAGGCTCAAGACTATAGCTTGGCTACTTGGCCAGTAGAAGGGTGCTACAGGATCCTATAGATCAAATTACCCTAAATTTTCAAGTGGAATGTGGTGCAATGGTGGCTTCTGCCTCATCAGAATAGTTTCTCCAAGTTGGTGGTTTGATTTGATCCATTGTCAAAAGTCTTTGGAGATGGTAAATAAATGTGATTGCAAAGTATTTGATAAACATAAATTAATATAAAACTCAACATTAGCAACTTTCCAGCAAATGCCTCTGAAATAAGTGGTATAGTTTGTGTAAAATTTCCTAGAGTGGTTTCTTGATACATCAAAATGTTTTTCTCTTGTTAGTGATGCTTTCATAGTTGGCTTGATTCACTTGATATTGGTGATCTACACTGTAATAAAATTTAAGCAGAGAAACGTAATACAGTCTGAATTAGGAACCACAGCTTCATTGGGACTTAATGTATCATGTTGCAGACTAACATTCTAATATACATAATTTCCTAAATTGTGCATTGACTTCAGGGAGTATTTAAATATTCAGCTCAATTCCTCCTAAGTGTCTAGAATATGGTTAACAGTATAATGTCCTGTATGAAGAAGGTAGAAAAGCATCCCTCCACATCCAGATTTGCCAGCAGAGCAAAAAAATGGGGCAACAACTGTATGAAAAAGTTCCCTGGCAGAGTTATTTTCAGAACATTTTTATAGAATACAAAATGAATAAGAATCAATATTCCCTGAATGCCTACTATGTGACAGCCTTTTTACTAAAATTTTAACACATCTTAATCATCAAAATAAATCTGCAAGTATAGGTGTTCACTGTTCCCATCTCACTTTTAAGGAAACGAAGCTCAGCGATGCTGTTGCAAATGACACAGCCTTGGGGGAACTGAGAATGGAACACAGTCCTGTCTTCAATCTGTTCATATGCTTGATCAAGAGTCTGTCCAAACCTGTGAATGTGAGAGACGTCTGCACAAGTGGGTACTTGCCATCATGGGTATTTTAGCATATTTCTTCTTCAGACAGTCAAAGTAGGCATGTATTTCAGAAAGGATGAAATCTTTGCTGTTTTCTTAAAGACAAAAAGGGAGTTGTCTGGCTGGTCTCTGCTTTCTTAGTGACAACAGGTGTGGTGGTTCCAGGGCCCAAGCTCTGGCATGCTCACCAACCACAAAGTCTTGATGGCAAAGGCCATGACTTTGACTTCCAATTTCTAATTTCTACCTGGCTGAGAAGAATCTTACCTGGAGTCAGAGCATGGTAGTTGTAGGTTATGTTTTAGCTCCTGAAGTTTTGCTTCCTCTACCAGGGGTGTCCAAATTTTTGGCATCTGTGGGCCACACTGGAAGAAGAGGAGTTGCCTTGGGCCACACATTAAATACACAAACACTAATGAAAACTGATGAGCAAAAAAAAAAGTTTTAAGTAAATTTACAATTTTGTGTTGGGCTGCATTCATAGCCATCCTGGACCGCATGTGCCCTGTGGGTTGGACACCCCTAGAAGAGTCAAACCCTAAATTATTTCAATTATTTATGAAATAAACCAATGCTCATATTAATACAGTCCTGTACTTATTTGATATAAGTAAATGAAGAAAACATTTGGCAAATGCTCACTTTTACATTGAAGTGGTTTTGGCTTGTTAGCTGAGTGGTGAAGGATTTGGATAGGAGTATTTTCAGTTGGCAGTAAGGAGGAGAAAGAATTCTCCATTTGCTTCTCAACCTCATGAGTTTAAGGAATGCTCTGTGCTGTTATCCTGACAGACTTACAAATCAACATAAGCAAGAAATGGTAACCTACAGTTTGCAGTGGAAGATAATATTGAATAAAAAGATAAGTATATTTTCATTTTCAAAAAGATAAAATCAGTAGGAGGAAAGGGAACTCTTATTTTGAGAGTAAAGTATAAAATATTAACTTCATATATCTTCACAGGCAAACAGATTATGATTCACTTGAACTTCATCAAGGACTTAAATACAGGAACAAACTTCAGAGGAAAGGGGTGTAATATGCAGCCTCCAGAACAGCCCCCCAATGGTCACTGTCTCTTGGTATTCTCATTCTTGTGTAATCCCCTACCATTTAGTGTGGGTTAGACTTGGTGATTCATTTTTAGTAAACAGAAGAAGGTGGGACTCGTGGTACATGTCATATAAGTCAGTGTGGTCTTTGTCTCTCTCAGATCATTCACTCTGGGGGTAGCCAGCTGCCCCATCATGAACAACTTTATGGTGAGAGCCTAGTGGCAGGAAACTTAGATCTCTTGCCAACAGCCATGTGAGTGAGCTGGGAAGTGGACCTTCCAGCCCCATTCCAGCCTTTGGATGACTGTGGCCCCAGCTCCTGAGTGCTGCCTTGAGTGCAGCCTCCTGAGACACTGAACCAGAACCATTCAGCTAAGCTTCTCCTAGATTCCTGATCCTGAGAAACTGTATAAGACAATAAATGTTCATTAGTTTAAACCACTACATTTGGGGGCAATTTGTTGTGTAACAAGTGATAACTAGTACAAGGGGGAAGGAGTGATAATGTGGCAGCCTAGCCCGGACAGGATTGGGCCAGGGATTCCTTTCACCAAGAGAAGTAGACAGAAATGTATCACATTTATGTAGGCCAGTTAAGGCAAAGAAAAGCAGCTATATGGTGCAGATCTCAAGAGTCAGCATATTAAGGCTGAAGACAAGAGAGCCAGCAGAACTGACACACTTAGGAAAGTGGGTACCTAAGGGTCTAACTCCAAAGGTCAGTAGAGGTTGCAGGTGAATTTGACCTTAATGGAGACAGCTATGGAGAAGCGAGAATCATCTCACACACTGGGAGACTATACAATCTGTGATGTGGAAGTTGTTCTAGTTATCCAAGTTCAGTCAATTCAATAGGTATGGTTGCTACCCTCTAGGAAATTATGTGTTTAAATGGGCGAATTGACATGCGCAAGGGAGTAACTCTAAATTCTAGAGCGCGCTCCTCCCCTTCCTCCTCCTCATTGATCTGTCTGCCTCCAGCTGAGCTCAGGCTCTCAGCACTTCGTGCCTAGCACTTCATCACTACCAGGTTGGTTTGTTACCCTCGTCTCCTCAGCTAGACTGTGGGCTGCTGAGGGAAAGGGGCATGTCTCATTCAATAATCCTCCTCTAACCACAAGTTCTTATTTGAAATGTGAGTATATGTGGACTTATTTCTGTATACCTTCTCTGAAACCACAAACATTTTGGATGACTGTACATGGATCACGTCAAGTTGCCACCATCTTGATTCCAAAGAGGTTCAAAGCTCTCTGGGTTATTTGTTTCTACCTTCCTCTGCTTTTCTACATTACTGGATATTTGCAAAGGTGTATTTTTTTTTATTGATTTATTTGATTGATTTTAGAGAGAGAGAGGAAAGGGGAAGAGAGCAAGAGAAAAACATTTATTTGTTGTTGTACTTATTTATGTATTCGTATATTCGTAGGTTGATTCTCGTATCTTGCCTGACTGAAGGTTGAACCTACAATCTTGGCATACTGGGATGCTGCTATAACCAACTGAGCTACCCAGCCAGGGTTGCAAAGGTGTATTATCATTTCCTTTATGTTAAGGGCACTATGATGTGGTGTGAGAAACTAGGAGGGCACTGCTCTAGATAAGATAGATATGAACCCTGCCTTCCTGCCATTTGCTACCCATGTGGTCTGTACAATATTAGGAAAAAGTAATTGAATAATAATACAGTTAAGCTGTGGCAGATCCTGAGAATGTCTGAAGGCAGTACCCATGATGCATTATGATATTTCCCAGTGGAGGATCCCTTTTTTGATCTAACACTCTGCAGAAAGCGATATTTCCTACCAAAGAAGACTTCATAAGATCCTTCTACACAGAACTCTTTTCAAGACAGGAGGATATGCTCACATCAAAGGATACAGGCAAAGAACACAAATGTTGGAAAGACAGGAAAATGAAGTTTCTTAAAAGCAGGGAGCTAGCAATTGTCAGAGCATATTGAAGCTAAGTAAGAACCTAGAAAATAACTCCTTAAATCTTGATATCTAAATTTTTTATTTAAGCAAGTGTATTTTAAGTGTACCTTAAAAAGACCTTAACACATATATTAAATGATTCATTATAATTCTGTAAAATTACTAACTCTTTCTAATTTGTTTGGTGTCCATTTAAAGTTGTTTCTTTTAGGAGCCCCTCCCATGTAGTCCCATAATCTCAGTTCTATACATACATAAATTTAAGTAATTTAATTTTTATTGTCCATTTCCATCCAATAAACTGTAAGGCTTTTAATGAGAGCAGGGACCTGTCTTTCTAGATTAATTCAGTGTCTCGAGTCTCTAACTCAGTGCCTCACACATGGAAAGTGTCCTGCAAATATTTGTGTGATGATAAAGGAATAAATACATGGAAGTGAAGAAGATTTTTTAAAGACCAATTTTCATATATGTGCTTTCTTCAAAAAGATAGAAAAAATATGTAAAAAGTGAAATCAACATGTGGGGCTATTGAAGCATGTCTGATGATAAAGATTCTGCTTAGAGTGCAAGCATTCATTATTTTCCACTCATATTTTCATTTATTTATTACCTTCCTTCTGCACTGAACAATGTCAGATTTCACCTCTCCTTCTTGGCCCCTCGAGCCTTCCTGGGAGCTTCTCTCTAGGTTTGGCCCTGGCAGAGAGGCCTGCCATTTCTGGACTGACTCTCTTTCCTATCTTTTGCTTTGAAGAGTCTGATATTGAACATCTCCAGCATGCTCATTCATAACAGGCTGAAGTATTTGAACTTAATTTTGCCAACAACGGCAGCCATTAAAGGTATATGAGCAAAGAAGCAACATTGCAAAGTAAGGTTCAGGAAGATTCTGCCACTGATGGTGATTAGAAGTGGCTTTCCCTCTGGAGTGTCTGATGTTGAAGATCTATGGTTTCTAAGAAAAGGAAATCCATGCAATGCTAAAGAATGAGGAGCAATGAACTATCTGGTACTTAGTTCCAAAAGGTCACCACTGACATGAGTTCAGTGACAGAGGTGTGGGAGGGCAGGGTCCTGGGACCCTCAGTGGTGAAGGGAAATGCACATTAACTTGAAGGAGAGAAAGGATTTAGATAAGGAATAACGCATATGACCTGTTTGCAGGAAAACGCAGAGCATAGCTTGGTTGTAGCACTGGTTTCCAACTTCAAGGTTGGATTGATTCACTTGAGGAGTTCAACAAAGTGAGGTTTTATGTGATCTACTAACTCCCTCCAGCCAAACACAACCAGGAACACACCTAAAGTTGAAGGAGGTTGGTTTATCAATTCATTGCAAAGAGGGAGACCACACACCTTCAAGACCATGCAGTATCTCAAGAAGAAGGTGTTAGAAAAATACTGATAATATTTGGGCTTGTGCTAGTGATTTGGGGGAGGGTCCAAGGAAGCTGGACTTTTGCTCTGAATTAGATGCTGTCAAGAAGCAGGGGTAATTCTTTGATTAGGCATCTTCATAATTCTTACTTAGAAGACGGAAAAAAGAAAGCAATGCTGTCATTGTAATTAGTAAAGAAGCAGCGATCAGTCACATTACCCAGGACAAGGAACGTTTGGCCATTTTTGGCGTTTGGACAACGTTCTTGTTGATGTGTGTGCTGATACTTGATTACAGATCAGTCTTCACAGTTACCGAGTGGTCTTGTCTGATGTTGGTGTTGTGTGGAATTGCTCGTGTTCAACAGAACACCACATCCTAGCTGTGAGTACCAGACCAACTTCCAGATGTCAGGGACTGCTTTTCAATATTTCAGATGCAGTG
This sequence comes from Tonatia bakeri, assembly GCA_004024845.1. Classification (NCBI taxonomy): domain Eukaryota; kingdom Metazoa; phylum Chordata; class Mammalia; order Chiroptera; family Phyllostomidae; genus Tonatia; species Tonatia bakeri. The sequence goes on from PVIA01000802.1 coordinate 254,773, forward strand.
CAAGAAAATGATTCATTGGTGGATAAGAAGTCTGTTTTTCTAAGAATATGCCTGTGTGAGTCTGATTGAGGGAATCTGAGGATGCGGCCTTCAGAAACACTTCTATGGTAGAAAATAAGACTGAACAAGAGGAGCAGATTGTAGAGATCCTTGAAAAACAGGCTAATAGGTCTGAAGACAATTTTTCCATCAATAGCCTCCATTAAAGGGGTATGAGTGAAGAAGCAACATTGCAAAGCAGGGTTCAGGAAGGTTCTTCTGTTGGAGGTTAGTAGAAGGGTTAGATAGAGCGTAAGAGATGGGGGGCCATGCTGGGACAAGCAGGGAGAACACAGGCAGACAAAGCACCAGCCAGGAAACACATGCAAGGATCTGATCTGGACGAGACTATAAATTGGATTAAAATATTAGCAGTGGGAATGGAAAGAAAGTATTGGATGTGAAAGACATTAAACAAAAATCTAAAAAAATATTTTTTGAAAAAATCTAAAATTCTCTTCTAAGAGCCTAGGGGCCAATGGCTTATCTTGATATTCTTAGCTCCTAGGTTTGGGTTGGGGCCGCAGTATGTTCCCAGGAACTATAGCACTGACTCCATTAGCCAACTAATAGCATTATGTAACAGGAGCGGGGAAGAGCAGGAAGGGAAAATCAAGAGTGATTTGGAGATAGTTTGGAAGGCAAAGTGACTTCAGAAAAATGAGCATTCAGTTTGGTCACATGGACTTTCTGTGACGGGGAAACATCCAAGAGGAGACTCTAGGCAGAAGTTAGCCAAGTGGCTTTGGGATGTGAATGCACAAGAGAGGTGAGGGTCCGGTGGCAGGGTGACCGAGTGAAGGACGGACCCATGGCAGCATGTGGAACTGCTAAGGGTGGGTAGGAGTAAGAAGGGAAGACAGACTCAGCCTCCTCCGGCATGCCAATTGTCATGACAATGGTTGTTTCCCACCTTAGACAGGGAGCTGTCACTGGGGGAAAATATTTATGTCTATTTTAGGAACACAGTGTGGGTCCTAAGAGAATGTTGGTGGAGTCAGCAGACAGGGTTTCCAGTACATCTCTGTCCCAATCATTTGTGACCTTTCAGGTATTTAACTTTTCTGTGTTAAAAATTCCTGGTCTGTGAAAAGGAGATAAATGTAAAGCGAAGCTCTTAAAGATGGGTCTAGAAAAAAACATTTAATACAAACCTCCTCTAGGAATGTCCGAGGGATGACATGCAGTAAGCATGGTCAAGCTTTAGTTTGTCTTCAAAAAACACGACCTTTTAAGTAGGAGTGACTGTCTTCAGTGACCTTTGCTATCACAGGACAAAGACTGAGAACTTAAATCTACCCAGTTGCTGTCAAAACAGTGGCATTTTCAAAGCACTCTTCAAAAACAGAGTAAGTAGAAAACATGAGGGAAAACCCTTTTAACTTGACCAGATAATACCACATCCAACCACTAATGGAGATGTTCAATAAAAGTAAATATATTGAGATAGCTCTTGCTTAGCCCATTCTAAGTTTTTTTAAATTGAATTTTCAGACAGCTCACTTAGAACATGTTTTTCTCATTAAACTCTAACCAAAAGGTGGCAGTGTTCTATACAAATGTTCACCGGTCCCTTAACTATTACCCATTTATTTCATAAAATAAATGTCTCAATAGTATAACCTATGAGAGTCAGAAAAAAATATACTCAGGCTTCATGGAGAAAATTTGAGATTTATAAGTAAGCATCTTTAAAATACAATGCAGAACATAACACTGTGTATTAGAATACTTGTGTCTCCACAAAGGTCCCTCTGATACACCAGATGTTGGAGATACAGAAGCCTGAAGCATAATTTCTGTACCTAGCTCACACATGGTCTTCTTCTTGCTTATCATACTGTTCATCTGAACATTCTAAAAAATTGATAAAGGTTTTTTTTCCTTTACATGATCTTTACTTCCCAACCTTCCTCTCAGTGCGGCCTGCCAGCTTTCTGCAACGATTTATGTAACCTAAAGGAAGAGAGCATGGGCCTGCATTTTAAAATGCCCAGGTTTTAATTCAGCCCCTATCCTTATCATAAAATGGGAGAAATAAACATTAATTGAGCATCTACCATGCACTAAATCAAGATGTATGTAATTTTCTTAAGGAGTAAAGGAGATCCAATAAGGGAAATATCATTAGCCCCACGTTATGCATAAAGAAGACAGGCTCAGAGAAGTTAATCCACCCAAAGACATTGGCTGGGATGTAAACATTTCAGCTAAATTTGAAACCCTCAGTTCTTTTCATGTTGTCATCTCCTGTGACTATTAATATTTTTGGATGTTATTGGGCGCTATAGTTACAGAAAAGCTACCACAAGAACTTTTTGAGGATATCAGGACATTTCTGTAGAGACCATTTTAATAATTCACAGCAGGAGTTAGACGTGAAGTATAGAGATCTGGAAGTGTCTGTTCTCAGTGCATTTTAATAATGTCATAATAAATTAATTAGTTACATTGTGACATTAATCAATGTTATACTTAAAGCTATGTGAGAAAAAAAGACTGAATTACAACATAAGACCAGTGTCCACACCTTATTTTTATGCATTAGCCTCCATTATTTTGGGGGGGAGTTGGATTTCCAATGCTGTGGGGGGTTTGAGATTCCCCAGTATTGTGTTTTTCCAGCCCAAGTCTTTGACAGTCTCAGTTAAAATTCAGTTGATGTTGTGGCCTGACTTTTTTCCCCTTACTTTTTAGTGAAATAGCCTATTTCTCTGAAATATTTTAAGGCTGTTCTTACCATTTCCTGCTGGGTGGAACTTTTTTGGCCATGCCATTTGCTTAAACTATGAAGCTATTTCAAGTGGACATGTTTTATCATCCTTTTTTTCCTCTCTAGAGGAGCCTCCCTCTAATTTAAGGTTGTTAATAACCTCACCAAAATGACATTTCTAATATTGATTTATTTATTTTTCTTATTGGAAACACAGAATGAAGGACAGTGGTTTTTTAGCACTAATGCTAATTCTAATCTATTGAAAGAAACACTATAATGAGTTGTTGATTATGTATCTTTTTAATGAAATTGTGTTATAAAGGAGAGTTACTTTTAAATATAACTATAAATAAAGCTAATAATTTAAAAATATGTGAGAAAAATAGCTAATTCTAAATAAAGCTAATAATGCTTTAAAATATAGCTAATCCATTTGGATGTTGAAAAACCAAAAGAACAATTTCTAAAGTTGCATTTGGAGAAGAAAAGACGTTGGACTAACTCAAATAAGCCTTTAGACACATGTTGTTACCTCCTCCTCCTCATTACTATCAAGACATTTTATTCACAACAAAAATGTGGCATGTGTATCCATTTACATTTCATCATGTAATCAAAGCAAGTGATATGCTCTTTGGGAATTTATTAATGAAACAGAAGAGAAAATGACAAAGACTGTATTAAGCCAACAAATACAGTGGATTATTGAAGGTGAAGCAAAAAATGTACATCCTTTCCCTTTCTCAGATGCGAACTTGAATGCTGTCTTATAAAATTATTTCAATATTTCCTGCTTCGTTAGAGAGAATTTCTCATTTTGAAATTCCCCTGAGAAGGCATCCTGACTTATCCTTAGTAAGTTATCTTTAGCTAGCTGTGTTCCAGCGTAATGCTAATGAAAGCAGATTAAACTTTCTTCCACCTCACCTCTTGCTGTAGCCAGCTGTCCATCTGTGTGTCCGACATTCCTGATTCTCTGGGTTAAAGAGTGTGGGAGGATCGGGCATCCTTAAAAAATCAAACAGACAAAGAAAACCAATTCACTGTACGTTACACCAACGTGAGTGAGCACCGTTGTCTCATGCCATGTAACACCAATAACGATTCCTCATTTTCAAACATTGTAGAGAAAATACTGGAATGACAGTCAATAAACTGAGGTTCTGGTTCTAACTCCATTTCTAACCTTGAGGCAACCCTTGGAAGTTAGTGAGCCTCCCTTGGTCTTAGTTTCCCAATCAGTAAAACGAAAGACTTTTAAGTCATCGAGTTCTCTAAGATGTTGTCCAGATTTCAGACATTAGCAAAGACCACAGCATCTGTATTTGATGATGGAAATAAATTGGAATAACTATAAATTTATTAAGTAAAACACTGAGCACTAGCAAGGGGTTTGCTCCCTTCTGCTATGCGATATTTTGAAATTCTCTAAACTGCATGACCCTTTCTAAGTATCAGAATATCATACAATTTACTTTATCCTGTTAACATATATGCTAATGAAAACTAGTAAAGTTCCTAGTTACAAAGCTGCTTAGAATTCTTTGGAAATCATCTTTAGTGAGTATGCAATATGTAACTAACCCATTAAAATGGCTAGACATATATTCTAAACAAGCATGTTAATAGAGTTACTACTTTGAAGGAAAAAAATAAGTGAAAAGCTATTTTGTTTTCTTTTAGAGAAGCCAAAATGTTTCTGTCATTTATTTTTTAAAATTAAGAATAGAGAATATTGCCTTGTAGTTGATAAATTTAGCAAGGAAGGAGAAGCAGAGATTAGAGAGGAAATGAAAATGAAGGAAAGTAAAAAGAAGAAAAGGAAAAAAATATATTTACAGAGATAGAGAGATAGACAAGAGCAAGGAGTCAAGAAAAACTCTCATAGAAGTAAAAAGGCAAAAACAGGTACTCAACAAATGGAACATAAGTTATTCTAAGGGAAGTCATCACAGAGAAAAAGCTTAACAATGACTTTTAATGAAACAGATTTCATAAACATACTAGCTTTAAGCAGTGACAGGCATATAAGGGATGATAACCCATTAGTACTCACCTCTGAGCCAACTGTAGAGAAATTCAGGAAGAATGCATCCAGGGATTCCCCAGTGTTATTACAGTTAATTAAAATTAACTTCTCCAACAGGTATTCACTAATGTAAAATGATACGAACTAGAAGCTGATGTCTCCTTTAGAAAGAGGATAAAAAAAATTTGGAATAAAATTAAAGAAAAACAATTTTTAAAAAGTACTTTGTTCTCCATGGGAAAAGTAAATGAGTTATAATTTTTCATGGAACTGATTTATTTATAAGCCATTTAAAAACATATAATAACTCTTAACATCTCTTTTTTTTCCTATTATTAATCCAAAATAGAATATCTCTGATATTAAGGAATTGCTCATTTTTAGGTATAGATGATAATTGTTTATTTTTTAAAAATATAAATAGCAGCATAATTGTTATTGTTTAAAAAAATCTTTGCCAATTGGAGATACAGTAAATATGTATGAGTAAAATGCCATGATTAATTTAATGTAATTTGGCCAAAGAAGTATATGTTTATGGATAAAACAAGCATTAACATATTGATAACTGAATCAGAAGGTGGGTACATAAAGGCTCATTATATTTTCTCTCCATTTTTGTGTATTTTGAAATTTTCTATAACCAAAAATTTAAGTCTCTGTTCTTTAACTGAGTCAACTATGTTTAAAACAGTCACTTGTTCTGAAGAAGTTGCCCAAAGAAGCGGACAACCTCAGTTTTACGGCTGAGGTTTTATCATGAAAGACTTTTAGGGAATTTTTGTTACAGAAATTTCTTCTGTTCTTTTTCTTTTCTTTTTTGCAATGATTTCAACTTTGTTTTTCAACATCATCTAAGGTTTATTTTCAGAACAACTTAATTGTGTTTTTATAAATTTCCACTTTAGAAACACAGGAAGTCTTAGGAAATGGATGAGAACCAGGTACTTAGTGTACAGTTTTCCATTGTGTTTTATTTAGCCTAGGCCCCAAGTTCTAAAAGCAAAAACAGAGGTTTCTCTCTGCCTTGTGTAAAGATGTCTCAGTTATTCCATGGGAGACCTGGAGAAAGAGGTGTGTTTGGAAGCCTTGCTTGGCTATCACCTGAGATTGGTATCCTAGAAGTGCAGTGTACTCTGTCTCCTGGAGGAGAATGCTTGCCTTTTACTCACACACTGCTTTATTTGCAAGTTAAAGTCTCAGGGGAGACCTCCTGTCTGCCCAGCTGCAGAATTTATATGTGATTAATCATCTGTTTCCCTGACAACTAAAATATAACTGATAAACTGCACACTCCAAAAAGATTAAAATTGACTTAGAAAAACTATGTAGGGTTATTGCAAAGTATATGCTAACACATCTTTTTACTAAACCTCCCTCTATTTAAAATGGTAGCTTATGAAGTAGAATTGTCATAGAAAACTATCCTCCCTAACAGTTTCTGGTAGTAGCAAGATTATTGCTGACTAAATCCTTTAAATCAGGGGTGTCAAGCTCATTTTCACTGGGGACCACATCAGCCTCACAGTTGCCTTCAAAGGGCCGAATGTAATTTTAGGACCGTATGAATGTAACTTCTCCTTAACAGTTAAGCGAGAGCTCAGCACTACTGCTGGGCAGAAACAAGGTGCTGGGCTGGATAAGACAAGGTGGGGGGGGGGGGCTGGATTCAGCCCAAGGGCCTTGTGTTTGCCACCTGTGCTTTAAACGATTTAAAATAACTGCACTTGACAGCAGATAGGTGAGTGGCTTAAATATGTATATACTGAGCATATGCGTACAAGATAATGATGAAGTTATGAAAAACTATAAAGTCCCAGAAATCCAGCCCGTTTTTGAACATCATAAAAATAAATTTGTTTTAACATGACTTACTGTTTCAAAGATTTGTATCTACTATCTTGTTGAATTTATATCAAAAGAAACTTAGTAAGAGCTATCACTTATTCAGCATCTTTTCCTAAAATGTAAATTAATTAGCTTCCTATCATAGGTAAGAAGCTAATTGGCCATTTGGAGAAACTGAAAAATTGTGGAATAATAATACTTTCGGTGGCATATATTTAGCAAACTTTATTTTTGGAGGGTCAGGTGTCAGAATTAAGGTAATTTGATAAGAACAATAACTGTGTAAAAATACCCTCGTAAAAATCATCAATAGTAATGTATACTAAGGGAACAGAGCAATAACTGGAAATGCACTTGAACAATTTTGGATTTTCATTGTGTAAAGGTTTTTTTTTTTTTTTTATTTAGAGATTTAAAAAAAAATACCTTCCAAGTTACACAGAGCAAGAGAAGAACGTATGCAGGGTGCGCCACTTGGAAATTCTGAACAGGTTATTTTGCCATCTTGTAGTCAAAGGAGGACTGAAAGGTCTATTTTCCCGTTTGTTGCTCTGAAGGTTTACAGGAAGAAGGTTCTTTGGGAGAAAGCTGAAACAAAGTTCCATGTTCTAAATTCTTTCTTTGGAAGTGACTCATAGTTTCTAAAGTGAGACCTTCAGATGGACTGTGTGCAGATGTATGGAATGCTCAACGGCCGAGGAATGGTGATAGCTGGATCTTAGTCTAGTCTGTGTTCTGCCGTTACCTGGCTGTGGTTCTCGGACTTTTCTGGACTGTTGGTTTTTCATCTGTCAGACCTCAGTATGGTGTGCCAGATAATCTGTAATATTCCCTTCAACTCTAATTAGAATCAAAGTGTATGGTACAATGTTTCTGGCTGACTCAACCCCTATCCAGAATTTCTTTCTCCCTAATCACTCTCCAGCATTGATCCAGGGGCAACCATATGTCCCGTTCTAACCAATTAGCTTTACTGACTGAGATTCCAGGAAAGCTTTACAATGGTAGATTAGGTTGAAATGTTCCTTTGGGTCTTTTGAACCTGTTCCTTCTTGCCTGCAAACAATGCAATGCCTACAGGTGCGGCAGCCTTCTTGTAGTCACGAGGTGACAAGCTTCTCAGAGCAGAATAGGAGATATAAAAAAATATATATTCCGGATGGTTTCCTTGAGAACATGTGCCAACCTTGGACTGCCTGTACTAGACCTTATTGGAAGAATACTGGGTTTTCTTAAGAAAACCATGGGCAATGATGCCTTTAGTAGGGCTAAAGCCCAGGACCGGGAAAGCTGATGGGACCAGGCAGCCGTGCACTGTCTCCAGCTCTCACACATGACTGCTTCTCTGCAGATGCTTATTTATTCTTTTTCCCTCCCAGATGTTTGGTTCATTTTGCTTTTTCTGCAGTTCAGCTCCCTCTACACCCCCACCTATAAAGGAAAACACTATGGCTGCTGAAGGTCACTATAAACATATATTTGCACACCTGACGTCTGCATCCACCTAGAGGTCTGTCCTTATGTGAGCAAAGAGGTCTTTCTGGAGGGACACAGCCTCACAGACACGTAGCTAGCTACTGGTGGCCCCATAGCTGCCTCAGAGCTCCTCTACATATGAGACAGATCCAGGCTAAGAAATTTTTTTGTTTTAAGTACAAAGTCTCTGGAGAGAGAATCTGTTGCATCCCTGATCCACTCACCTTTGTTCCAGGAAGCAGGCTAATATGGCAGAAGCACAGCTGTGGAGGACTGACCCCTTTAGGGGGAAGGGGACACTTCTTTAAAAAGGGGATCAATTCATGAGTTGGGAAGTTAAGTGCAAAAGTCAACTTGATCCCTCAAAAAGCTACATTTTGAAAATGGGAGATAAGTCTAACATTCGAAAGCATGTTATAATCATTCTGGCTGTGGAACCAGCATATATGAAAAAATAAGAAGTCATTTCTAACTGGTATGTTCTAGAAAAATATCACAAAAGGGATAGAATTTTTATAGGCAATGTAGGGAAGGAGGCCAACCAGACAGGCAGAGGGATTATAGTGGACAAAGGGATGGAAGCGAGAGTGGCAACAATTTCAGACTGATTGGATCACAGGGTTTTAAATGTAGTATGACATAGATGGAGAGCAGGAGGACCTCTAAGGTAGGAGGGGTAGGAGGTTAAGGGGTGGAGGGACTGAGCAAAAAAGGAAAAGGGACTCACGGACATGGACAACAATGTGGTGGTTATGGTGCAAAGATGGTATAAAGGGACTACATGGTAATGGAAAAAAATACAATAAATTTTTTTAAAATGTAGTATAAGATAAAGTTGAGACCATACTGCAGAGATTTTTAAAAGCCAGGCTAAGGAGAAAGGATTCTTTTTAAAAAGTGTGAGGCTTTTGAGCAAGGGAAGTATATAATTAGACTAGTGTTTTAGGAAAATTGATTTCTTTCAAAGTGTCTAGTAATAATTAAAGAGGAAAAGATTTGAAAGTAGATGAGTAGATCAAGTAAGAGGCAAGACAGGGTCTAATCTAGGTTGATGGCAGAAAGAATAAAATATAAAGACAGAACATTCTTGAGAACCATGGGGATTTCAGGCAGCATACCAGGGGCAAGGAGAAAGAAATTTTAAACAGAAAGCATATTTCCAGCATTTTGGCCACATACAATATGGTAAAGGCGGTCCTCTCTAACAAGATATTTTTTAAAGCACCCTATATTTATTTATTTCCCTTTATCTATTCCATCATTCACTCACTCAACAAACACTTATTGAGCACCTGATTTGAACTGACATTATAGGAGGAGGTGGGTCAAATAAAATGAATAATATTGGTTTCTTCTAATGAGGATATAGGCAAGAAAACAATGAATGAGAAGACACTGTGAAAAGTGCCACATTACCTCATAGAGCTGCTGGGAAGATTAAATGAGATCACGTCTGTAAAATGCTTAGTTAGGCACGGTGCCTGGTACCTAGTAAGTGCTCAATAAATAGCAACTATTATTCCATACAAAAATCCCATGAGAGCAAAAAGAAGGAGTGATGAACTGTTTCAGGATATTGAGGACAGCTTCAGAGGGGCAGTGAGATCACTAAACAGGCAAAGACCAAGATGGGCATTATAGATGGAAGAATCCACATGAGGAAAAGTGTGGTATGTTCTGAAAAGATGGACAAGGGTGGCTATTTCAAGGGTGGGATGTTTATTTAGAAGTGGCAGGTAGGTTGGGTATAGATTTTAGGTAGCTTTCAACAGGCAGCAAAGTTTAGACTACATTATTAGGCAATCAGAAGCAATGATGGGATTTCAAACAGAGAAGGGGTAAGCAGATTGCTTATTAAAAGGATTACTCTGGGGATAGTTTGAAAGATGCATTAGGGTTGGGAGGTCAGAAATAGGTCAGAGAAAAGAAATCATTAGTCGACTTAAGTTCAGGCAAGTCATGTGAGGTAAGAGCATGAATCAGATGGTTCCAGTGGGATGAAGTTGCAGAAAAAAAATGATGGTATGTTGGGAAAACTGAGTTGTTTTTCTTCCTATGTAGGAAAAACCAGTTCTTTCCTACTGTGTTTCTTCCTTGCATGTCTCCTTTACCACTCACACAGAAGACTTTACTTTCAACACTTCCGGCCACCAAATGCATGGAGCGTTTTCCCCACACCAAGCAATTCTCTGTGACACCAGCTGGGTGTCCTATAATGTAACTCAATTATAACACTACCAACCTGGAGACAGTGTCAGATCCTGCAGCTTAAGGGCTCAGTCCCATCAAACTGCTCTCACCTCACTTTGGATGCCAATCACAAGGAATAGGTCTCACAACTTCTGTCTGATCTGGCCATGAATTGGTCTCCTTCCTCAGGTTCAATTAATTTGCTAGAGTGGCTCACAAAACTCAGGGAGATACATTTACCAGCTTACTAAAGAATATGATAAAGGATACAGATGAACAGTCAGAGGAAGAGATACACAGGGTGAAATCTGGGAGGCTCCTGAACACAGGAGTTTCTGTCCCTGTAGGACTGGGGTACGTCCCCCTCCCAGAGTGAATGCGTTCACCAGCCTGCAAGCCTACTATTGGGGTTTTATGGAAACTTCCTAATATAGGCATGATCAATTATTAAGTCTATTTCTCCTCTCTGTATGATTGGGGAGTAGAGATTAAAAATTCCTAAGCTTCTAATCATGGCTGGGTCTTCCGGTGACCAGCCACATCCAGGAGCCCATGGAGAGTCATCTCAACAGAACAATGGATGCTCCAGGTCTTTGATCACTTAGGAATTTACAAGGGTTTTTATTTGACCCTTTGCTCCTCCCTGCAGCAGGGAAGAGGTCAAAGGCAAATGTTAGAGCAAGAGATGCTCTTAATGTTATCATTTAAGAAATGACAAGGATTTCAGAAGCTCTGTGCAAGGAACTGAGGGAAGAGATCAATGTGTTTTCTATTATCTCACAGATGAATATGATTTTTTTTAACTTTTACAACTTTGTTATTATAAAGCATTTTTGAAAGATTTCCAAAACTCTTTATACCTTTAACACTCTAAATGTTTATTAGATTATGTTTGAAGGCATTTTTATCTAATTCAAAATGATTGCTATTTTATCATCTCACCATTACCATGTTAGTCTCTTCTAGAATATAGAAAAAACCCATACCTTAGGAGGGAAAGAAAGGAAACTTTTACAAACATCCATTAAAACATTCCAGATTGAATTACTTGCAAATATAATATATGACAGCAATCTCATGCAAATGTTTTAATGTTGCATTCTTGACAATCTTGCTTATACATTTCAAGATTGCGAAATATTTATGGGCAAAATGTAAGTACTCTACTGCGCTGATGAAGAAAATACTTTTCTTATCGCATTACATAAAAACTAGTGAGATGACCCAGATATAGGTTATCCATGGAGGCAGCTGAAGCTTCCTAGGTTGACAGGTTGCTAAGTCTCACCTTCCCCGACCTCTGAAAAAGGTTGCTGGTTAATTTCCGGAACTATCTGAGATCTTACTACTACAGTTCTTCTGTATAGTCAATGCCCACTCATCGAAATCTACTTAACTAGAAAGGTCATATAATGAGAAGTTATTTTTTACACTCCTTCTATGTGAAATCTCATCTTTATAATGAAGATATTCAAGAACTTTAAAATGCTGCATTTCACTTAGAAACAAACAAGAAAAATTATATTTCAATGGCTGTTATTTTAGTGTCTTTTTAAGTTAAACTTTTTATTTTGAGATCATTGACATGCGCTGTAAGAAATAGTACAGAGAAGTTCCTTGTACCCTTTTCCAGTTCCTCCCCCTGGCAACATCATGCAAAACTACAGTGTAATGTGACAACCAGGACATTGTCATTGATAGAGTGTAAGGTCTATTTTGGGGTTCTCTATTCTTTTCCACTGACCCATCAATCTTTTTCTCTACTAATACTATACTGTTTTTTATTACTATAGCTATATAATAGGCCCTAACTTCTAGAAGAGTAATTATTCATACTTTCTTCTTCTTTTTAAAGATTGTTTTAGGTATTTTAGGGCCTCATTTTCATGTCTTTCATAGTACTTTCCTTGAAAAATTAGAAATTCAGGTATACTATATATGGCAAAATGCATTAATCCAAGTATTATGTTAAGTATTAATATCTCATTCATTAAAATTCTGAATAAGCAAGAATTTATTCTGCTTTCATCCTTACTTTAAGGTAAAGTTACCATAACATAAATTACAGAACCAAGATATGGCAACTTCTCTGTACACATCCAAACCATCTATTCCTATCTATCTGGATGTGCCATGAATATATCATTTCTAACAACTCTAAGATATTCAGTCTTTAAAATAACTTTAAATTCTAGAAATTTTACTATGTTAAAGCAGTGGGGGGTATTCTGTAAAACATTCTGTTTTATCGACCTTTAGTCATATTTACCTACCTATAACCTTTATACAGAAATAAATAACTAACTGCAAGCACAGAACATGAACAAATCCCCAAACCAGCCTGTGGAAATGCAACTGATTTTAGACACTCTGCTGTGCCATTTACCTTTGGAGGAGAAAAAGCCTCAACAAATTGACGCTCAGATATTAAATGCACTTGAAGGTGGAGGATGTATTTTAGTCACGAGAATGTATATTCTCACCAGCAGTGCTCTCTCATAAGTGGCTGTTTTAACAAATGAGTCAGGATCACGAGATAAATCTGCAAACTATTGAGTACACTTGCCAATTTTTGAATTTCATAACTATGGGTAACATAAAACTTTATGCAGCCTTCTCTAATCCATGATATTCCTAATTTCCTTTTTGAGCTAAAAAAGAGATTTTATTTTTTCCAAGGCAATTGATTAAAATATTTGAGCTGTCTTAAAGCAATAAAACAGGCTTTTAACAAGGCCATCCTTTTTTCACTGAAAAACAAAAAGGCTAAGCTTTTCAGAAATCACTGCAGCACACAACCAAAAGAAACAAATTAAAAATATCGCCACCATGTGCAATGCTTTGCTATTTAGTTAATGAAGTCCTCAAACAAGCAGAGCTTTTAAAAGTGTTTTATTTGCAACAGCTACATTGAGATATAATTGACATAAAACAACCTGCACATATTTAAAGTGTTTTAAAAATACATGTTTTGACACACGCATACCCTGCCTTTCCCCTTCTGCATGTCTCTCCGTGCCCCTCCACCTCTCCAAGCCTCTCTATGTCTCCGCATCTCTGCCCCTCTTACCCATCTGGATGAGTGTGGCTTCTTCAAATCCTTGGTTGTAGGACTTCTACACAGCTCAATTTTCTGACAATTCTGGCTGATGTTTGTTTTGTAGTCTAGCTGTATTTTTGCTACAGTTGGATGAGGAGGCAAGGCATGTTTTTCTATGCCTCCATCTTGGCCAAAAGTTTCAAACTGGTTTTAAATTCTGCTTTGTACTAGTTACCTGGCACTGCTTACATTATCAAATATATCTAAATTTCAGTTTAGTATGTGAAAATTGGAGATAATATGCTCTCTGCTTCTCAGAATTATTATAAATATTGTTAGATAATGTTCATAACACACTATCTTTAGGTCAGTGGTTCCCCAAACTTGTCTACGTGTTAGCATCACCAAAATTTAAAAATTAAATTAAAAAATTTCCGAGGTCAGGCCACACCCCAGGCCAATAAAATTACAATTTCTTGGAATAGAACATAGGAGTCAGTAGGTCTTTTTGAAGCTTTCCGAGAGAATCTAATGTGCAGAGAACTTGGGAACCACGATCCTAGGTGATTTATATAAATTACCGTATTTGGTTTTAGAACAACTCTTATTTCTTTTAAAAGATGAGAAAACTAAGGTTCACACTGAGTATGTTAATGAAGGTCATCCAGAAAATCCAGTCTAAAGGATTCAAATCCAGGTAGGTCTTACTTAGAAATCCTTGCTTTTAACTACTGTGCTTATTTATGGAAGCAAAGTTCTTAAAGAATCCTAAGTTTAGCTAAAAATGTACATAAACAGTAGAGGTTGTATTGCAAATATCTGAGCCAGAGTTATGAATACAGAAATAGGGATTGGGAACATTTTGTTGCCATTTGTGAGGGAGTTTACTATATCCTATTAATATATTCTCACAAAATCAATAAGGATTCTTGATCAAGGTTTCACCATTATATATCAGGGAATTAACTTAGGTAGGCAATACACTGGAGCTTGATATGTGCTTCATTTCTTCCCAGTCTTGGCAAGAGTCAAACAAAGTCCAAACCACTAGTTTGAGCTTCTATCCAAAGTTTCCCTGAGAATAATTCCCAGATGTGCTGCATGTACAATGGCCAAGATAACCTGCTGACTACTTTTTGGAACAATACTCTGTTTGCTGTAAAATACATTCCTGTGGGCATGTAATTTTTTCTCTATACACCTAATTTAGGACATAGATGAACCAACATCACAGCTCTAAAGGAAACATGACAACAGGTTTTTGTGTCTAAGTGGCAGATGGCCCTGGACATCACCATTGGCTATTGCTCTTCCAGTCTTGTAAACAAGTTACACGAACTGAGCAAAAATGACACTTCTGCATACATGATGACATAATTATGGGTGTAGACTGAATCTTAGAGAAGAATCCCAAAAGGGTTTATGTCAGTATAAATTGTAAAGACACTGCCATATGGGTATTTTTAGGATCTCTTTACTCCCAAAGCAACTGCAAAGAACTCGATGTCATCTGACAATAATTCTGTTATTGTGCGAATCTTCTGCTTGACTACTAGGCATCTTGGTTCTTTAGTCCTACCTGGCACTTTGAAGCTAAGAACTCTCCAGACTTGATCAACTGAAACAACAGTGGTTTGTCTTCAGTGTAATACAGTGATGTAAACCAAGAAAGTAACAGTAGTTTGACATTCTGAAAAGTGTTTTACTACCAGGTAGCTTTGATACTACCAGAAGTGATTTTCCAGTAGGCAATGAAGTGCTGCAACAAAGCTGATTATTTTACTTTGAAATTTTCTGCCTTTCAAAGGGAAAATGGTTTCATTTTTCTTTCGTAGTTATGAAAATAGTGTCAGCCATACCGACCAGTGTAAGGAAGAAGGAAATCATCTAAAATCTCACTATGTAGTGATATCCTCTGGGTATGTAGGGTGCCCACCCTCCCTTCTTTCCTACCATCTATCTATTTATCTATGTCTAAACACAACAAGATAAATACTCATGGGTGGGGGGAAAATCAAATATTATAGAATGGAAGTAAAATGAAACCCAAAATTCCTTCCTTCATTTTTTTTTTCAGTCCCTGAATCAGTTTTTCAGAGGTTAAATGTTTATGCTTTTCTGCTATTCTTTTTGATTTATCAACTTTGGAAATTATCTGTTGACTTCCAGCTCCAAAGGGAAAATTATGTCCACTCATATTGCTTCCTACTAGTTTTAATAGTCACAATTTTACTTTGACTTCTACTGTTTATGTAAGGACTGAATATCATGCTGAGTTGCTATTGCCCCTTCTACCAACTCTCAGTTTATTTCCTCACTTTTCACGTTAGTAAGACGGTACTAATATCACTATTCAAGCTTCTACCTGTCCTGCCCATTTTTAAAGCTTCAACTTCTGTACTTTTGCAGTGCCAATATTTATAATATTTACATTTTGTTGCTCAAGTGTCCAAAATCAAGAGATCAGAGTTAAAACTGTATTTTCAGCCCTGGCTGGCATGGCTCAGTGGATTGAGTGTGGGCTATGAACCAAGGCATTGCAGGTTCAATTCCCAGTCGGGGCACATGCCTTGGTTGCAGGCCATGGCCCCCAGCAACCGCACATTGATGTTTCTCTCTCTCTCTCTTTCTCCCTCACTAAAAATAAATAAATACAATCTTAAAAAAATAGTATTTTCATGACATGAAAGCTATGTAATGTAATTTCATTAGGCCACTATAATCAGTATGTGACTTGCCTTTTTCAGTTTCTAAAGGGTCTTTTGATGAACAAAAGTTTTTAATTTTTATAAAGTCCAATATATCATTTTCTTCTTATATGATTATTGTTTTTTACATACCAAGAAATCTTTGCCTACTGCATGATTGTAGAGATATTCTCTATGCTTTCTTCTAGGGATTTTATACTTTCAGCTTTAATTTTTAGTTTTTCTGTTTATCTTAGGTTCATATTTTTAAATTTTTAATTTGTTAATTTTATTGTGAGAAGAAGGGAGAGGGGGGGAACAGGAGAGAGAGAGGCAGATGGGGGGGGCGTGTTTCTTGTTCTACCTATTTATGCATTCACTGGTTGATTATTGTATATACCCTGACCAGGGATGAAACTTGCAACGTTGGTGTATTGGCATGTTGGAATGATGCTCTAACCAACTGAGCTACCCAGCCAGGGAAGTTAATTTATTTTATGTTAATTTGATGTATAGGTCAGGATATATAGATATCCAGTTCTGGCACCACTTGTTGAAAATATTTTCTTTTCTCCATTGAATTTCTGGTATCTCAGTTAATTGGGTGAATATTAGGGGGATATATTTCTAGATACTCTATTCTATTCATTCCGCCTATTTGCCTTTTCCTATGCCAACACACTGTCTTAATATCTGTAGTGTTATAATATGTCTTAAAGTTAGGTAGTCTAAGTCCTTCAATTTGTTTTCTCTTACAAAATTGTTTTGGATATTTTAGGTTTTTTAAGTATTTCCATATAACATTTCATGTTAGACTATCAATTTCCACCAAAAAAAGCATTCTGTGTTGGAAGTATATTAATTTATAGATCACTTCCAGATAGAATGGCATCTTTACAGTATTGTCCCGCAACAATATGCATGGTGTATTTCTCTCTTCATTTAGACCTTAATTTATTTCTGCAGTTTTGTGGTTTTTAATGTAGAGACCTTTAATAACTTTTCTTAAATTTATTTTTAGGTAATTAATGTTTTGACACTATTCCAAAGTATATTTATTTTTAAGTGTTATTTTCCAATTGTTTGTTGAAACAATATAGAAATACTGATTTTATATTCTACGACCTTGATGAATTCACTTATTGGAGCTAATAGATTTGGGGGGAATCGTGTAGATTCATGTTGTTTGTGCATAAAGGCAGTTCCATGTCTGCTTCTCCAATTTTTATTTGCCATTACCCATTTCTTTGTATGTTATATCCATCTTTTCTTGCAGGCCTTTAAACACATTTATCAGTAATTTGAAAGTCTTTTGCTCTAACACCTAGTTCCTTTGTTGATCTCTTTCTGTTGACCATAAGTCATGTTTTCCCATTTTTAGTAATTGTTTATTGTTATACTGTGAGTAATTCACTGCAGAGTCTCTGAATCTTCCTCTGAAAAGTGGTGAGTTTTGTTCTAGCAGACAGTTAAATTACAGATTGGTTACTTTCAATTTGGGGAATCCTGGCTTTTACTTTCTTAGGGTAGGTCCATGTTTTGGTGATGCAGTCTTTACCCTTCACTGCATGGAAACCCTAAGGTATTTACCAAGCTCTTTTATCTTAGTTGGATTTTAACTCCAAAGTGTGTGTTTTCTATGGTGGGCAGCAGCTAACATCTCTGCTTAAATCTTGGAGCCTTCCCCAAAACTGTTTTCTTTGAGGCTCCTTAGATAATCACTGGCACGCTCACTAGTTGAGGCAGTCTACCGACGTTTGAGGAGAGTTTACGTGCAGATTTTTGGGCTTGTTACTCAGTAGTCCCTTCCTTTTTTGGGATTTCCTTCTAGATTTTTAGTTGCTCAGGTAGTCCTAAACTCAGTTCTCTAAATTCTTAGGCCAATAAAACTGTGTTTTTCTTTTGAGTTCTATCTTCCCATGCTGCATGGGTTGAAGAGTGGGGAGGGCTATTATTATAAAGTTAAATAGATGTATAAGAAATATGATGAGGTTATATTTCCAATCTGTACAAAGTCTTACTAAACTTTTTCCATTTTCCTTAACAAATCTCTTCTCCCTAACTCTCATTGAATAATTTACAAGTTTTCTTTCTGTTATTGTCATCATAATTATAGTACATTTAAAATTTTTTCATTTATATTCATAATTACCAAAAAATGGATTTCTCTTTCAACTGGTATTATGGCAGTAGAATTGGATTGAGGATCATGAGACTAGTGTTTTATCACTGCTTTTCTGCCAATCAGCTGTGTCACATTAGAATTAGGGAACCACTAAATCATTCTGTTCTTCAATTTTTTTGTTTGAAGAAAAGCTAAGAATGGACTAAGTAATGTCCAAAGCAATTCTATTACATCCTACACATACATAATACATACATACATAAATTATTTCAGGTTCTGAGTTTCAAATTCTCTAAAATAAAAAAAATTATAAATATTTTTAATATGTTAATCAATATATCATGTCATCAAATATAAGTAACAACTATGATGAGAAAATTGCTAGAACTTAAAAAACATTAATTGTATTTTATTCCTGGATCTTTGGATCCTTTTTGGCTATAGTAGGCAAATGATCATCCTCTTCAAATAATGAAGGTGAATGGTGTTTGATAACTTCTTAAAATGATTGTATATATATGTGTCCTTAATTCACAATAATAAGCAGAAAATGTTTCATTTTAATGGGAACTATTTAATCTTCTGCAGTTTTATTTTGCAGTCTTTCTATTGAGTATTTGATTCCTGCCACCATCTTTTAAAATTCCAAGAGCTCTTTAAGAAAAATTATGAATGCTTCCCTTTCCCTTTTAAAAAGGGAAATTTAAATAGCATACTGACTTTGCTTCTTGGTTACAGTATTCATCTCTTATGATGATTTCTTTAAGTGAACTTCTCTTATCTCTGAATAGTCTCCATTTCTTCTATGTTGTTCTTTATTTGTCTGGTAATCCTTAATTGCTCTTTGTTTGAAGATGGAGGCATTGAAAACCAGATCAAGTTTGAGAGTGTGGATGGTGCTCGTCAATCACGGGTCTCACTACTAGTGGTTGTCCCTTTCCCCGAATTTCCGATGTTCCTCATCTTTAGTATCTCCTCTTTAGCTCATCACATTGTCCAAAGAAAGCTTTAAACCTCTAGCCTGAAGGGGAAAGACCTGCTAGAGTTTTGAAAGCTCAATGGAGAAGACAGGCTATCTCAGCAATTAGCATGTAAACATTGATTTAATCTCCACATTTTTAGTGTGATACTAGAAGTACCAATGTCTCTAGTATCC
The DNA here is from genome assembly GCA_004024845.1 of Tonatia bakeri. Lineage (NCBI taxonomy): Eukaryota > Metazoa > Chordata > Mammalia > Chiroptera > Phyllostomidae > Tonatia > Tonatia bakeri. Next base: position 274,079 of record PVIA01000802.1, read on the forward strand.
TCTACACCAGAGACCTTCTGTTTTGCCTTCTTCAGGGAAATAACTTCACTCCTCTACTTGAGATGAACACTGAAGCTGTCCTGTAGTTAGTAGTAGATAAGGCTTTTGTAAACAAAACTTTCAAGTAATTTTTCTGTATTTAGACTCAACCTCACTGCACTTTTTCATTTGCCATAGCCAGAGACTTACATATAATATTTTACTATGTTCCCAACCATGGCATTTTGGCCGTCAAAACAGATTAACTTTGGATAAAAATATTTCTAGCTTCTCTTTACTAAGCATCTGCTTTTGTACCAGGTGCATTTTAGTCATTATCTAAAATTTTCAAAACCACCCTGAATTGATAAGTTATTATCATCCTTATTGTATAGAATTGAATAATTATCTAGAGTCACAAGCAAGCGAATGGCTTTTGGATTCAAACCAAGTCTGAATCAATGACCCTAGTGTGATGAATTTTCCCTCATGCTACACTGCTTTGTCAGTCTTAGGCGTCAACCCCTTAGGTCTGAGACCCTGAGGTGAATTGGCACAAATGAAACGTATTACAAAAATGTCTCTGCTCAACTTTTCGTCTCATGTTCACATGATGTTCTAAAATGTGTAATTCTCACAGTGGCCTTGCATTGCAGGTGTATCTGGAGTGGGCACTGGGAGTGGACACTGAGATACAAGTACCGTGGTAATGATGACTCGGAAAGGTGATGATGCAGCAACTATAGGAAATGAAAACAATGTGTGAGGGGACAAGCTTGCAATTATATTTATATTCTCCATGTTTGGATAATGGCAAAAATCAAAATGATGAAATAAAATATAGTCTTTTTTTGGGCTTATGCATTTTTTTGTTGTTGAGTTTGTTTCTTAAGTGTAGACAATTAAATGAGCGTTTTGTGGAAACAGGAATCAAGATTAGATGATCTGACAGGTAATGTCCAGCTTTGCAACTCAAAAATGTTTATTAATTAGACCAGTTTTCCCATGCACAAACCCAGACTTACCCTTCTACTACAATCAAATACTTACTGCTATCATTTGTGTGCCATGCTTCTACTCTGTCTCCTGGACCAAGACATATCTTATAAAATCTCAACTAATGTTTACCAATTATTCATTAGATTGTTTCTCGAATTTGTCTGCACTGTCATCTCCCTAGTGCCAGTTCTCATAACCTCATATCTGGAAATCAACCAGCCCTGCTATGTCAAATTTTTCCTATACCAATCCACTCAAAAACAGAGACTTTTGTTAAAACACTGATGTCACCACATCACTGCCCTGCTCAGAATCTTCGGCCAACTTTCTGCTGTCTCTTGAGTAAAGTCTGAGCTATTAACTGAGACATTTAAAGTTAATGTCTCTATCCACCTTCCCCCATGTATTTCCTTGCTACTCCACTAGTTTTACTGTTTTTTCTGCTAGATAGACTTCACTGTTCTAACAACATAGAGGTTATTTTCAACTCTAAACCACTTATTGACTAACTATCTGTCTTGCATTACTTCAGGCAGTTTTTTTAATTTCATGGGTCATGAAATCAATTATTTTGATTGATGAAATGAAATTCTTATTTATTTCTATTTATTTGTCTAAAGAATACATCTATATTATAGTTTTTTTATTTTCTCCTAAGGAAGTCATGATGTCTGTAAGATAGTCTTATACTTTGAAATCAGCTATTCATTGCTATGTAACACATTATCTCAAACTTAATTTCTCAAAAGAAAATATATTTTAATTGTCCATGATTCTGTGGGTCAGGAATTCAGGCAGGGACTGGCTAGATAGATTCTATCTTTGTCAGGAGTCATGGAGTCATTGGGGGTGCTGGGGCGACTGGAGATCTGAGATGGTCTCATTCACATGGCTGGCGGTTACTGCTGGTTCTTGAATGGGCACTCAGCTGGGACCACTGTCAGGGACCTCAGCTTTTCTCCACGTGGGTCTCTCCATGCAGCTGCTTGGACTTCTTCACAGCAGAGTGGCTGAATTCCCATAAAGTGCATTATAAGTAAAGATAGATGTATAACTTCTAATGCCCAGCTTCAGAATTCAAAGCATTACATCTGCCATTGGTCATAAGAGATACTCAGGCCAGTCTAAATTTAATGGTAAAGAAAATAGACTCCACCTCCTAATAGGAGAATATCAACGCCATTCTGCAACACAGCATATGAAATGGGTGATATTTGTTGTGGCTCTCTTTGGGAAAACAACCCATTTACACTGTCTAATGTCAGTTCTAGTTTAAAATATATATTTTATTATGAAAAATTTCAAACATATAATAATAAATAAATCAATGTAATATAGCCCATGTATATGTTTTCTTAGATTTTGTATTTGCCTATTGGCACCTATTCATCACAGGATCAACTATATTAAATATGGTTTTTTTTTTTCTGTATTTTTGATGCTCTGGTATTTGGGAGCTTACAGACCTGGAAAGAGACTGCCCCTCCCAGAGCTAGCTCATTCCTAAGAATAGTAAGTAATTTACTTGGGAGTATGCCTCTAATATACAAGCCAACCACCTCCTTATCTGACTTTCTTACACCAAGCCAATATTTCCCCTGCCTAAATTATCCCAGAGCCAGATATCAAGGCAACCAGACACCACTCAACAGTCCAGAACTTTCCAGAATTATTCCGACTGGTCAATCTTAAATCTCAGTTCTCAGTGAATTCAACTTAATTACTCACTGACTTTCTCATACTATATATATAGTTTCAGAGTAACAATGTAAACACTACCACAAATAATATGACTACTAACAACAATGTAAGACTTACTGTGTTTTAAATCACTTGGAATAGTTCCTTTCTGTATGGTTATACCACTAAACTCGATATAAGTTATTTTCATTTGTTCCTTTAACTTCATTTTTTATTTTTAGAAATTAAATTTTCCTCCAACTTTATTTTGTCTTATAATTATGCAATATATTTACATGATTCTAATGCCAGCTTTATGTAACAAGGAATATTCTAAGAAAGCCAGCTTCTATTTCTGTCTCCTGGATCCTTTTTTCTGACCCACCTGACATTGGTAAACATTTGTATGGTTTGTTTTCTTAATTATTGAAACACATTTTTCATGGACTTTGATTTGCTAGAGCAATCTTAGGTTCACAGCAACATTGAGCAGAATGTACAGAGATACTGTGTACAACCCCTGTCCCCAAGCACACACAGTCTGCCTCACTATCAAAACCCCCTCCAGAGTGGTACATCTATTACCATCAATGCACCTACAGTGACGCATCATTGTTTCCCAAAGCCCGGAGTTTACATTAGAGTTCACTATTACTACATTCTATGGCTTTTGAAAAATATATAATGACATAGATCTCCCATTACAGTATTATACAGAATGGTTTCACTGTTCTGGGAATTCTCTGTGTATACCCTATTTCTTCCTCTCTAATGCCTGACAACCCCTGATTATTTTATTGTCTCCATACTTTTTTCCCAGAATGTCATATATTTGGGATCAGACAGTATGCAGGCCTTTCAGAGTAGCTCCTTTCGCTTAGTAATATGAATTTAAGTTTCCTCCATGTCTTTTTGTGACTTCATAGCTAATGTTTTTAAATATTAAGTACAATTTTGTTTCTGGATATATATTAGAAATACTAGTCTTTTGTTTGTGACATATACTTTTTCCCAGTTAGCCATTTTGTTTAGCTGTTTTATTTTTACATTTTAAATTTAATTTTTATCTAAACAAATTTGTCATTTTTCTTGCATCTGGACACATAGCTTCCTCACTTTCAGGTTACAGAAGAATTCAATTGTATTGTCTTCCAATACTTGTAAAAGTGTAGAGTAACCGAGTTTAGTGGGTTGCAGCTCTCTTGTGAGAGTGGGAAGTTGTCACTTCCATTCTCACAAGAAATAAAAAACTGAACACACTGAAATTCATCAACTCTTCGATTCATCAGAGAACTAGGTCAAAGGACAAAGTGTTTTCCCCAAAACCAGAAAGGCAGACAGGAAGACAGAGAATCCCAGTTTACCAGGAGCAAAAGCCAGCAGCAGGAGCCAGTATTGGTAGGATTACTTTCAACTCAAATTGATGAGTTGTTAAGTGGCTTGTTGTAAACTAGTTTGAGAGTTAAAAACTCCAAAGGGGCCCACTTTTATGGGGATTCTCACATGTTGGTTAATTTTACCTCCAGGAGCCCTATCATGTTCTCACTGCGAAGATGGGAGCTATTGTACCAGAACCTGAATGGGGTTTTACCAAAGCCTGACTGACCTGGGGAGAGGAAATGACCCCACTCAGGCTCACTGGAAGACTGAGACCTAATTGTAGGACTATAGATACTTCCCCTTCCCCATACCTTCCACCACATTGATATCAGGGGATTAAAACTAAAAGAACTATAAGCTTCAGAGCCTATTTAAGAAGTCGCTATGAAGTCCCAAAGACTGAAGGGAAGACAAAAGCAGCGACACTAAAGAAAATTTCTAGCCCCTGACACCACAGCTGCTGTAAAACAGTCTATTGTTAGTCAGATACACATAAAGTATGTATTGTTCTGCAACAATTTGTATATTTAACATATATACAGTTATGAATGGGTATTTTGAATTGTGATTAAAAATGTATTTCTTACTGTGGACCATAGTCAAAAAGGTCAAACTCAGAGACATTGAAATAAAGAACAAACTGACAGTAACCAGAGGGAAAGGGGGAGGGGATAACAGGGGAAAAGAGGAAGAGTCATCAAGGAACAGGTATAAAAGACCCACGGACAATGCCAAACGGGGAAGGAGCAAGGGTGGGAGGTGCGGGGGTGTGGGATGGGGGGTGTGGTGAGGGGAAAGTGGAGACAACTGTAACTGAACAATAATAAAAAAAAAGTTGAACTCAATTGGCACCAGTAATCTCTTGACTGCTTTTCAGAAACAAATAATACTACTACCTATGAATGCATTACCCATTCAAATACAAAAAAAAAAAAAAATTCCATGAAGCAACAACTCATTGAAGACATGGACAGTGTAAGTTCATGAACGGTGATCTGTCACTTTCAGTAATACACTGGGGATCTCACAGACTGGCGTTTCTCAGCCAGAACTTACTTAAACTCTTCAAGTTGGGTAAGTTCTTATGTCCTAGCCCTGCTTCCCCTTGGCTGTGATACCCACTGACTAAGCAAAGATGCCAGAGAAACTAAAAGCCCTGTGATCCAGACATATAGTTACCCTCACCTTACTTGGGCTAGCCACTTGCAACATTATTGTCTGTGAAGCATGCAGAGCTTTTCAAGTATAAATACAGCACATAAAATTTTCCTTTAGCATTGAGCCTCTCATTAATTTAGTCTCCATAAGATACTACTATACGCTCTTTACAGCTTCCTAAGTCTATACCTTCATTCTTGGTCTTAATTCACCTAAAGAAATCTCACACATCTGCAAGATCAATCTCCTCTTAAATCAAACTCCTGTATGAAATTGTAAAGATCCCCAACTAGCCCTCCTTTATTTTATCCCAATCTCTGATTGTCCAAAGAATTTATTTCCTGAACCATTCTTTTTAACACAGAGGTTATTTACCATCATGAATTTATTACTTAGTTATAACACAAGTATCAATCTTGACACACCTGTTAAATGACAAGCTCCTAGAGCTGACATATAGGTATTGATAAATACTTACTCAGTGAATGGGTTGATGGATGACTAATACATCAATTCTCCTTTAAGAAAGACAGTGTAGGTATATATACGTTAATCTCTTTCTATTATTTTTATTAATATGATGAAATGTTTAAAAGTTCACAAGACGAGTAATCCTTGAGATGGAACCAGTTCTTGTGATCATGTCTTTCTAGAATTTAAAAATAACACTGATGATGCTAACTCTCACAATTACAAAAGCATTTAGAAAGATGAATAATGGGATTAGTCAGCCCTGTGGTCAGACGGTAGACCTTCTTAAGTAAGGCTATTTAGATACTTCCTTCTGCATGTGGAGCTTCTAGTTACTTTTTAAATTCATAATTCCTTGAGGTTTTCTTCACAACATTCATGGATCCAGTTCTTCTCTCAGAGATGCATGGGTGCCATTGAAAACATGTTTTTGAGGTAAATCTATTTTGCCTTTTTTTCCACCAAAAAAGTAATTTTAACTATATAGTGAGGAAAATTCAAAGAATAAAAAATATATAATTGAGCTACATTCCAGGCACAAATTTTTACTACTCCAGTGGGCACACATTTACATCATTAAAAAATTAATGTCCCAAACATTTAATCTTGGCATTCCTTTTTAAAAATCTGCCAGGCTCTTTAAATACGAACATCAGTGGAAACATTCACCTGTCTTTTAATATTTACTGGAATTTCTTTTAGCTGTTTAGGCCTATAGATGCTTCCTGATTAATTTTGTTTTTAAAAGAAAGATATATGAGCACTCCATCAAAAATTCATACTATTCCATTGAATTTAGAGTCATTTCTTCTGACTTTAAAACTACGGCCTAAGAAGCCAAATAACCAAGAATCTCAACTAGTATCCCCAAAGGGTCCACCTACAAATAATTCTGGTTAAGAGTTCATTTAGTTATGCATATTGAACTGCTTAAATGGTATCCTATATAAACCAAGCATTTTATAAACAATATAATTCCTCCTTCTTAATTTTCAACAAATTTATTCAAAATTTGTGTTAGCCAGCTTTTGCTGTAGTAAGCAACAACCCCAATATCTGTGTGGGTTTTAACAACAGTTATCACTTGCTCAAGTTCATGAGGGTGGTGGCTCTGTGGGGTTTAGCTGAACTTCATTGAGCTAGACTTTGGCTCCACAAGTATTCTTTTATTCCATAGTCCAGGGGTAAGCCAGTATCTTGGACACGCTGTTCTCATTTTAGAGGAAAAATTATGAGAGTGGATGCCAAAACATGCAAAATATGCAAGCATACTTGCAACCTCTATTGAGATACTCTATTAGCCAAAGGAAGTAATAGGACCTAGGCCAGAGTCAGTGGACAGGAAAGAAGACTGCTCACAGAGAAGCATGACAAATATATGAATGGAAAGGATATCTGTGAAATAATGCAGTTTATCACAGCCTGCCCTCTCCTTCACAAATTTTCATTACCCTTCTGTCAACAAAATGTAATCACCCATCCTAAAGACACTCCAAGGCCTCAAGATCCTTGAAATTTGGGATTTTGAAGTATACATCAATCCCAAATATAGCTCCTCTTAAGCCAGAGTCTTATGAAGAGAAAGACTAGTTATTTGCACCCACACACCCATGTAAAATGTTAGCACCCATGATAAACACTCATTTAGAAATGGGATGAAGGGGACAACCCAGAAGCACTGGTCCACAGCAATTCTGAAATCCCATTGAGCAACGGTTGGTAGGTCTACTAGTCCAAGTGTAGGGAAGTTTGCTTAATCAATCTTCAATTTTGTTCTTGGAGGTAGCTTCAGAGTCTATTATTCTTCATGACTCTTGACTTTACCTTCCAGGAGGTCCTTCCTTCTCCAATATCATCTTTGGGAGAAATTGCTATCTTTGGCTGCTGAATAGCTTCGTCAGCCTGCCCATAGATAGTTGAGGGCTTACGAGGAGTTTTATTGTTCACACAATCACAACCTCTTTTAAATTCAGGCTGGTGGCAATTTTGGCACTGTAACTCTAAAAAATAAATCATTTTTGGTTTCTTTGATATGTTTGTTTTCTGTTAATGCCCCCTTTAGTAATCAACCTTCATTGTGATGACAAATACTCTTCAAATCTCTGCAACTTACACCATAACTAGTCATTTGTCACTCATGTTATAGGGCTGGGCTCTTTTGGGCTCAGCTTCATGACATATGTTCTCTCTTTGAACCAAGTCTGAGGAGTAGCCACGATTTGAAACATGCTTTTCTGACTGTGGAAGGCAGGAAGAAGAGAAGAAGTATCAAACCACACACGTGCATTTAAAACTTCTGCCCAGATGTGTTGTATGACAGATCTACTCATACCCTACTGGTTAAAGCAAACCACATGGCCATGAGTTAACCGAAGTTCATGGGTGAGAGGAGCAAATGCTAACCATAGGACAGTAAAGGAAAGAATAACTATGAACAAAAAAATAAAATATACCACAACAAATAATAACTGACAAGCAAGTGTGTTCCTTCCAGCTGCTACAGATACACTGTAAAGAAAACAATATGCCCAATCTCAGCAAACTCAGTCTGGTGGAGGGTTCAGCTGTATAAAGAGACAAGTAAAATGGAACATACGGAACACACAATAATCCATGCTACCTGACTCAGAATCAAGGCCTTACAGAAGTAATTACTGAACAAATACCTGGCTGGTGACCAAGAGTTAGGCATGTGAAAGGAGCTGTGGAACAGAGGACAGGGCAGAGTTTGCAGCAGGTCAGCAGGAGCAAAGCCTGAGGGCAAGAGAAAGCTTGAGGGAAAAAAATACTTCAGTATGCTTGTGGTGCATTGACTAATCCTATCAAATGCACGAAACAATACTTGAAAATTTTATATTCAGAAGATAATTATTGACTTTAAAGCTGTGGAGTTATACATCCTATAAACAATCTCATGACAGGATACTGTCATACACTGAAAACTCAAAAAGTAAAAGAAACAAGAAAATCTGTGCCTTTCAGGGAGCATGGACATCACAGCTGACACGGTCAGGGTGAAAGGCAGAATAGTTTCAGTAAACCGCACTGTGGCCTGGCACTTATATACCTCTAGCTTGCTTTGTGGCAGAAATCCTCTGGGTTGAAAAATGAGTTGAATGCCATTAATGTGGCAATTACTTTACTATCGAGGCGACCATTGGCAAGAGAAAAATTGACTTGAGGTTTATAGTTTATCTATCTGATCAGAAAACATACCTATCTGATCTGGCTTCTGTCAATAAACTACATTAGCCAGATTTTTCAAAAAGAAATGAAAATATAGTTTGACTCTATCACTTTCCAAGGGTGTGGCTTTGAATTTGGACTAACTAGTGTGAAGAAATCTGAAGAACATCCCAATTTCATCTCTTAGCACAGTGTACTGCCCTGTGGAAAAGCTTAGCTCACTGACAACATGGATAGGTCCCACTGTCCTTCTGAAATGGACAGCTGGGGAATGTTAACATGCTGATGACAAGAATAGAAAAAATAACACTTCTGGCTCAGTTCATATTCAATGCACATGTATTTGAACAGGAGGAATCTTTTAAGTGTCAGCCCTAAACAGCTTTCAAAGCAGGATCTCATGTGTTTGTAGAGTAAGCCAGGGTATGGAATTTTTAAATGTTCGCCTGCGTTTAAGACACTCTTCTCACTTCTCCTAACTACCTCTGTGAGGTGCTTATCTCTGTAAGGACCAGTCATAAAAAGAAGTTACAGTCAGTAACAACAAAAGTCTAGAATCATCAGGAGTGATCAAAATTCAATACAATGTTAATGCCCTACATGTGATCTTTTTACCCCCAAGCACAATGGACACACGATGATACATTTGCACCTCAACTTGTTGACTCTGCTTCTCTGATCTTGTCACAGGCAAAGGCAACAAAAAGGCAAAGTATGCCTTTGGTGTCTTCCATTCACCCAGGATTTTGTTGCTCTTGCTACAGTTACCTCCTTTTCTCAACAGCTACCATTTATTGGTTGGTTGCTTAATCAGCCTTTGGACACTGTGCTGGTCAATTATGTGCATGATATAACAATAGCAGGTAAATACATTCTTCACATCTTACAGATGAGGATGCTGAGATACCTCAAACATTACATAATTTTCTTAAGCTCATAAAGTTAGTAAAGTTACTGGAGGCAAGATTCAAACCAGGTCTTTCTGACTCTAAGAAAATTCAGAGTTCCACAACACTGCTGTCTGCATCTGGATTTGTTTCTCACACACTGCAAGGCATGGCTAAGAGGGAAACCAACAATTTAATACTAAGGTGTGAATGACTATAACCCACACCCCTTTAAAATTCTCCCCCACCTTTTATCTTCTTTTTCACTTTGAAAAACGAATTTGCTCACTCGAATGAATCCGTAAATAGATTGATTTTGTGCAAAGTGACAAAAGGAAATAAAACATTTTAGACAAATATAGAAGTATCCAGAGATAGGAAAGAGGAATGGAAGTCATTCAGTCACCATTGGAGTCATTCCATAAGGTTGGTCGTGTAATTGCTTTTGGCTGATGCGTTCTTCTGGAGCAGGGCTGCTAACATGGACCATACTACATGGATGTATGCATCAAGCCAGCCTTGCTCATGTCCTCTCTCAAAAATGTTTAGCATAATTTAAAGCTTTAATTCAAAAGGAAGGATTAAAGAAAACCAGTGAGGTATAGCAATAATTTGACATTTGAATGCAGGTTTTTGTTTCCTGTTTAAGCACACAGAATGTGGGTAATGGAGGGTAACAAATTTGCCCAATTTATATGAATTTGAAATTTCTGGTACCAGTGCAAACCCTCCTCTTGACCCCATTCATAATTCATTTACCAGAATTATCCTTTGGTTTTTAGCTACATTTTTTTGTGAATTCTTTTCCTGTATATTTCCCATCTCCATTTATTTATAAAATTAATTTCTCATTCCTTTGTGTTATCATATATATATATATATATATATATATATATCCACTCTTACACGTAACATTCTATTTCCTTACATGTTAGGCTTTTTTTATTTTAACAATCTCCCAGGGGCTACATTGACTACATTGACTCGTGGATTTTTAATAAGAGCATCTAACAGTGTCTGGCACTGATTAATTGCTGAATAAATAAGTACAGAGTTTCAATGTCTTCATTTTGTGTTTGAAAAATGACAACCACAGGGTCAATGTCACCTAAAATGTGAATAGGCAAAAGTTAGATTTTTATCTATATAAAACTGATTCTTCTAATTATTTCTCTGTCTTTGTTTGCTCACTCATGTTTTCTCTCATGCTCTTTTTTGCTTTTGCCACTTTGGTGTTTGCTCTTTTTCTTTCTCTCTTTCTAACGCTTCCTGCCTTTCACCTCTGTTTGTTTCTGCTTAGCTTCACTCTGCAACAAGATGCTTATTATGGCATGGAAGATGGCCACAGGTGCCAGGTTCAAACTGACAAGCTTAGCAACCTAAGAAGAAAGAGATCTTGTTCCTTCCACCATTAAAAACGTCATTGTCCTGCCTTGAAATAGCTTATCTTACTTTTTGCTGGTGATGTTCTACTATGAAAGCAAGTCAGAAGGATATACCTCAAATATCTGAAACCGATCAGTCACCTTCTTTGGTGTATTAGCTAGGTTTTTATTGCCATAATGCTGTGTGATGAGCAACCCTCCAAATCCCTGCTCCAGTCTCAGCAGATTCTGCCTGGCTGTTCAAAAACTGCTGCCAGCAGCTCTCAAGGCTACATGTTTCCTCACTAATACCTTGCATTTGTCTCATTCTTTAACCTGTGATTTAAAGGCTTGGGCTGCATTCCAATTGCACTAAATCAGAACCAGTCATAATTAGCCAGTGCTTATTCATTCAGACCTGAGTCACATGTGCCAGTCATAGCGACAGTTTCTTGAAGTGCGTGAGCTGCTAACAAGGGTGACGGGAAACACACTCAGGGTGGCAGAACCAAAAGAAGATGATAAAAGGCTGCCAGAACGAGCAGGTGTCCCACACAAAATATTAGCCTTACATTTGGGATTTCTGATTTCAGTCAAAGAATGTGGTTCTACTTTGGTCTTAGGAAGAAGGATCAGGCAACAGCCATGACCTGAATTCTTAATTAGTAGATACCACCTCAAAGATTGAACTGAGAAAAATTCAGAATAAAGAAGGAAAGGTGAAAAAGAGATATTTAGTAAGAGCTAATGTTTTCCTCCTCCCACTTTAGTGATAAAAAGCAGCTACTTAAGTTTAAACTTTTTCCTTCCCTGAAAGAATATAGGCATTCCAAATTAGAAACATCAGGTGGTACATCATTATTCCAGTTCTAGTAAAAAAAAAAAAAAAAAGAATGTTGGTGATAGTAGTAGGGGAAGAGTTACCCAGGAAATTTTTTCATTTTTTAAAAAAATTAAAATACATATGTAAGAAATAGAAAAGAACTAATGTTAAATAAATACAGGAATTCTGGAAAAACACTCCAGTACATTGACATATCTAATACATGATAAGTACTTAAAGATAGTTAAGAAACAATTTTAACAATGCTGAGGGCAAGATTATTAGTACTTCCTGGTCATACCTATACAGGCCTTAGACTCAACATTTATTCAATGGACTGCTGTCATTTATCAATAAAGAATTTCTATGTAGAATTTACTGTGCGTATAAAGCTCCTCCTACCTCAACCTTTTAAAACATGTCTTTGCTTTGACAGCCCCTCAGAACCACCAGAGCCTCACATCCAGTTGGGGCCGTTGGTAGCTTCTGGAGAAAGAACACTTGAACATCTTCAGTATGCCAACATTTTTTTTTCAGGGAATAGTATCCATGTGTCTCAAAGTGAAAATTAAATCCAAACTTCCTGTATCATCAAACACTTGCCATTCCTCTTTGAAAACTTGGTAAATCTGGTGCTCATGAAAACACGGGATAGTGAAGATCAGCGTGAATGGCCAAGTGACGCACGTCTTCTTTCTCTTTGAATCTTCATTTTCAGGGTCCCAATAATTCCCCAGCAGGAGAAAGGCAAGCAATGCAACAAAAAAGATATGGAAATGATGCTAAGAAAGTAGAGGGTAGTCCCACAGTTCATGACAGAAGACATGCCAGTTTAATGTGATACAGCTTGTACTGATAATTAAATTCTGATCATTAAGTGACAATTTAGAGGTTTGCAATTACTACCTTTTTAATATCATGGTTTATTTGAATAAAAGTTTTGTGGTAAGCTTTAACAGCATTACTTGTGAAGAAGAGCAGAAGCTGTGCCACAAAATAGTATTATTTTGAGTTTTTATTTTAATATACCTATAGAAAAAATTTTGAAGATTATGCTCATATAGAGTGGTAACTAAAAAAAGTAGTAATGGATATTTTAATAATTATTTATGTTTACTGAAATGCAAACCAAAATGAACATTTTATTTATTTATTTATTTATTTAGTTAGTTAGTTAGTTAGTTAGTTTCATACTAATCAAGAGGAATAGCAGAGGATATGGAGATAAATAGTAAAATATTTTTAGGGGAAAACCATTAGGATTTGCAGATGAATTGGATGTGGCATTTGAAAGAAAAAACAAGAATAAAAAATAACTGATGTTTTTAGTTTACACACCCTGAGAGATGAATTGTATGAACTGAAATGGGGAAAAACTTGAACAGAGCAGGTGTGAGGTAGGAGTGTGGAGGAATTTGCTTGGGGGCAAGATAAGTTTGAAGTTTGATTCTATTATCTTAAGTGGTTGAATTAGTTTTCTGCAAACTTATTTTGGTTGTCTCTTCTTTCCAGGGTATAATATTCATCAACTGAAACTAACCCAAGGAAGAGATTTTGCTCTTAATTAAAAGTTTGGCTTTTTGTAACTTCTAATAGCACAATATTTTTTTTTCTGAGATTATCTACTTTGAAAAAAATGTAAATATCAACATAATGAGCAATAACTACCAATTATGACAATTATTGTTATCATTATATTTTGAGCACTATGCTAACTGCTTTAAAAATGTTATCTAATGCCCAACAAACAGTAGGAGATGGTACTATTGTTCCCTCCTATTTTCTAGTTGAGAAACATTGAGGACTTAAAAGGGCCTCAGAACACACAACTAGTACTCAGCTCAGCTTGTGACATCAGTTTAATTCTTTTTTCCACCTTTTATTTGATTGGGCTTTATTTCATTGAATGCCAGCCTTCAATATAAACCCATAGCGGGCAGGTCCATCCTTCACCAAAAACTCAGGGGGCAGGTATGGGACCCCAGGGGCTGAGGCCCTGGAGGCAGAGACTGGCTACCTAAATACATCACCCCATGGACCATATAAAATCATCATGGAGACAGGCATGTATGCAGGTGGTGTGTGTTTTCTTTGTTTTTGCAATAATAATAATAATTATAATAATTATTATTATTCAAATTTAAAGGGAAAGCCATGGAAAATATTTCTTGAAATGAACCAGGCATTGGTTGCAAAACTGGTGGGGAAGCTGGCCTCCTCTGCATAGACGTCTATGGAGGCCTGGCTCTCCAGGCCACACTGCCCTGGGAAGGAGCCCTGGAAAATCCTTCTCATTCCTGCAAAACTGTAAGGTGGCTTATTAGTAGGAAGACAGACAGTTCTGCAGCTCGCGGCTTTCGAGGGAGAAGCAAGTCTTCCCTCACCCTTCTCACTGAAAGGTATGCACTGAGCGAGGAAATAGTCACCTGACTTCAGCTGCAAGCAGCTCTCAGTGGTGGCTGGGTCTGCTCAATGTTCTGGAAGCTTCTCGAGGACTTCCATATAGTGCTTCACCGTCACCAGGTACAGGTCATCCAGCAGTCTGCGGTGAGGGTCTCCTCCATCATCAGGGCCACGATAGTGCTGTCACTCACAAGTCATATCTCTGGGGAGAGCACGAGGTGGTCCAGCCTCCGAGTTTTCGCAGCTCCTCCTGGATCTTCGTGCCTGAAGCACTGTTCTCACTGCGGGCATTTCTATAACAGAGAGCATCCCCGCCACCCCACAGCAGGACTGCAGCCTGACCTTTCTCCACCGCAGAGGCAGCTCCTGTGCCGGCACAGCTGCCGAACACGAACACGCCTTGCCTTCAGGCCACCCCCGACCTCTGTTCTGGTTCTTTTGTCTCTATTAAGAGCCTCCTCAATTGATCAATTTAATTCTGAACTCCGTGTTTAAAGACATAAACATGTATTTTATGTATTTGTTTCTTTTTGAAAAATGGCAATATTGATTTTCATGTATATATTCATTAATATTTCTAATTTTTCTTTATCTTCTATTGTCATACTTTATTCGGTTTTATACTAAATAGAAGCAAATATTCAAGTTAATCAATCATAACCAGTATTTAACATAATTTATTATGACTGGTTCCAATTTAAGAATTGACATGGCATCAGGCAACTATACTGAATTGTTGTCAGAATGGATAGTCATTAAAATAAATGCTGAGTAAGCTGGGAAATATGCCAGTGATATATACTAAATAACTTAATTTGAAAATCAGGTGAATCAGTAAATTAAAAAAATGTATGAAAGTGTGGGTCATTGGAAAGATGAGTTCAATTGATTATAGACTTTTGGTCAGTTTTGTTTGGATTCATAAAACGTTATAAATGCAGTTTTTTAAGATGGTAAACCTAGTAAACAGGAACTGAGTCTAATTTAAAATATTCAGGTGGGCACATTGTTTCAGCAGGAAACTTCTTAGTGATGAACAATTGCCTGAATGAAAGAAGGTTAGTCAGTTACCAATTAGGCTTGAAGAAAATGCCATCCGTGGATTTTCCGTAGAAAAGATCAGGCCCTTCTGGGCCGTCCTACACACAAAACAAGACCAGAAGAGGAATCTTGTGGAGCCAAGAGCAAATCTGGATTAATCATTAGCGCTGGTCATTTGACAAGTGTGGTTTCCTGCTCGGGACGTTGTGCTCCTATGTAAGTTTTGACGTGTGCAAGCGGGGCCAGAGACCACTGTCCCCACATCATTGGATCTTAGGGAAGATCCCACGGTGTCCCACTTCTCCAGCATCTTTGCCAGAGAAATTTTTGTTAAAAGGAGCATCACCAGTGGTATTGAAGGTGAAATGAAGTAACAAGGAGGCCAACTGGTTGTTATGGGGAAGTCAAGCCTCACTGCTTTGTCCTGGTGATATAAGAAATACAAACTGGTTCTTTAAATAGAATCTTACTTTAAAAAGTTTTCATATTTTTAAAAGATAAGCCACAGGAGTTGCCTTTTCCCTATTTCCCCAGCACATCTCTGATAAGCAGTATCCAATCAACAGAAATATCTTGAGGAATACAAGGGACATGCAGAGGAGCTGGGCTAGTGACCAATAGTCCAGGTGGCCAGGTGAATGAGTGGAGGCTGACAGGCTCGACTCACGTTTGCATCTTTGACTCATTTGCTGTCTCTGTGCCTGGGTGGCCAAATTGCTATGAACAGGCAAGCATCCCGGCTCTTGGAGTGTTTCCATCCTTGTTATCACCTCTTTCATGAATAAAACCTTTAATCAAAATTGCCTGTTGCTTTCTGCCCTTGGTAGCTTGTTGCCTGCCACTCCGATTCTGACCGGAGAAGCCCAGCCAGGGAACCTCCATGACGTGCCAAGGAAGGATACCTCTGCCTCTCCTACTCCCAGTTTTCAGCTTGGGGTAACAGGGTCCCAATTTGCATTTTTAAAAGATTATATGTTGAACATGAAAAAAATGATTATATTTTCACTCACTCCTGTGTATCCCTAATCAGAGAATTAGAGAAGTCTCTCGATGAGATCATTCGTTCTCTGGCTCTAGTTAGCATTAATTAGGAAATTGTTACCACTTAGGTTCATGTGCCCGACTCACACATGACCCGATATAACTGTGCATGTTTCAAGTCTTTTTTTTTTCAGATGGGCTGAATCCATCCAGAAAACAAACTGGCCCTTCTGCCTCAACTTAGTAACATTTGAAGGCAGCCCTTTTCTTTCTCTTCTGTTGTCAATGGACCATCTTCTTTCCTCCCTTCATATTTTGTTGATATTAGCTGCTCTGCTGCTCAGCTATTACTTGGCATTCTGAAGCCTTTCTTTGCTACCAGCTGTTTTCACACTTGCTGCTGCTGCAGCTTCTTCTTCGTCTTCTTCTTCTTCTTAATTAAATGCCTTTGCAGAAGTAGTCTTTCCTTAATAGTGAATTTATTCCTGAAACTTAACATATATTGAGATTCTGGAAACAGTATGCTTCTCAAAAAAAATAGTATGCCTATTTTTAAACCCAGGTTTAAGGTGAAATTCTTAAAAATAAACCAAATTATTGCTAACTAGCAGGTTAATAAGATCCTCTTTGTAAATTAACATTCTTTTTTTGTGTGTCCCATTGAATGTTAATGTAGTGTACCTTCATTTTATTCATCAAAAAAAAAAAGCGCCTGTTCATTTAATGCATGGAATGTTTATTTTCTTTTGGATGTATTAGACTGTGTTATTTCCTCACTTCCAGTCTTTATATTTTTTTACATATATGAATGTCTATAATTTTTACTCTTCATTTAAAACCAGGTCATGAGAGAAAAGCTTTGCCAATGCAACTATTCTTTAGAGAGCTAGTGCCAGGAAAGCAACATTCATATTGTCCTCACTGGCTTTCTTTTTGGAACTGTGGTGCCAGGGAAAATGATTTACTTCCAGGCTGGACTGAGACTTGAGCTTTGTAGAAAAGATTTATTGGGCTTGATTTTGCATAAAGCCATAATCATCCCTGAAAAGACATTTGTCACTATATAACCTTATTTTCAGGTGCCTGATACTTTCCATAATACTGTGCTTCAAGTGGAAAAGTCATTTGGGTGTTCAGATCCTTTATTCTAGTATTTCTTGACCATTTAAAGTCTATTATTTCTTAAACTTTCTGGGCATACTAGGGCAGTGTTTCTGGGACCTGTCCTTAGGTTTCCATGAGGCAGGGAAACTGTGCATTTTAAACAAGTGCCTGAGGAGATTCTGCTCTGAGTAAAGACTTTGAGAAACAGTCTTTGGAAAAGGGGTATGAAGTTCTGCTTGTAAATTTTGGCTCCACCATTTCATAAGTGTAACCTTTTTAAAGAATTGATTTTAGAGAAAGAGGAAGGGGAAGAGAGAGAAGGAGAGAGAGAAACACCCATTTATTGTTCCACTTATTTATGCATTCATTCATTACGTCTTGTGTGTGTCCTGAACAGGGATCAAACCTGGCAGTCTTGGGGTATCAGAACGACACTCTAACCAACTTAGCTACTGGACCAGGGATAGTATAAGTGTAACCTTAAATAACTATGTGGTCTCTCTGTCTCATTTGTTTTCTACATATATTCCTTGTATACTTCTTAATTGGGTAAGCATACTTTCTGTTCATAGATTGTGACATGTAAAGAAAGTAAGGAAGCATCTTACAGGAAGTACATATAAGAAGCAAATGATGTTGTCATGTACTCTCAAAAAAGAGAAGCAAATGATGCATCTTAGGTAGAGTCTTTTCTCTATTATTCATGACAACAATGACAAACACATAAACAAGATTACATGTGTATGCATACAGACGTACACTTGGCAGTCAATCTGGGGTGGAGCCGCCCTAGGAAAAGTAAATTGATCTTTTGATCAAAACAGGAAACTTAAAACCCACTTGTAGGAAGCACAATCAAGATCAAGCCACAGTCCTGAAAATAGTCAAGGTTAGCAGACATACACAAGGGCCAAGTTTTATAGCAAGATGGACAATCAAAGAGGTCCTAGCTTGGGACCCCGGTCTCGAAGAAGACTAAGAAGCTGAAAACATTCCTCAAGTATCTATGACAGGCCCTCAGAATTGAACAAAGGGTTTAAAGTGCTTGATGCACGCAGAGTTGTCTGAAATAGCCAACCATTTACCTTACCGTATTCCTTAACTTGCCAGGAAACTGTGCACAAATTAATTATCCTATCATTTACTCTTATCTCTGCCACAAATCAGAGGAATTCAAAAGTCAACCTAAAAGCACTTGTGCATTTCAATTGATTCCAAGTGTAGGGTCATTATAAGCAAATGCTATAATGATTTACAGCAAGCATCTTTTATAATGAGAAATCTGTGAGTTCTGACATCACTTATTTAAAATATTTTCTAAATTTTATGTGATTATTGCATTCTGCTTCCTCTTTGAAACTCTGAGAAAAACCTCTTTTTAGCCAGTTTTGGAGAAAATACTGTATATCATTAAATCAGCCAAAAGAAAGAAACTACCAAGCAGTAAGTACATTGTATAGTGTAGCTGTCATTTCCAGAATTATCCATTTTGCTGTTAGTCCAAGACACACTGGTTAAATTGTTTATTTTGAAATGAAATATATATTCAAAGATGTTTTTTCCTCAGCACTGTTTTATAAATACCCAAAGAATATTTTGTGAGATGTTATGAGTAAAAATAAAAATCTGATAAAGTTGTGTTCTTAATATACAAATCTCATTTAACATAGTGGATATGTTATTGAGACAGATGCAAATACATTTTTCAATAAACAATAGAAACTTTACATTGATATAAGTATCTAGGTCCTCAGCAAACAGTTTTGTTTAATACTGGTTTGACATTTATTCTGACGATTTAAAATGGAGTATTGATTATTAGAAAAGAAATATTCTAATACTAGAGATCAAAACTCATGAAAAGTTTTAAATGTTCAGTGGTTGTAGAAACACAAACATGAGCTCACCTCTTGGAACAATCAATAAACAATTAAACAACCAATATTTATTGATTGACTACCTTAGATATAATAGGTATCACCATACAAAAGAACTCTAACCCAGGACCTCCAGGGCTGCCACATTGCTTGGCTGCAGGGGAACAGTGCACACAATGAGGGTGGCGCTCACTGGAAGTAGGCACATGCAGCCTGCAGGGTTAGATACAGCAGCCTTTCATGAGCCCTACCCTCAGCTACCTTACAATCCATTCAAGCAAGGGGAGGAAGCAGGCAGGGTTGGAGAGACATTGAGATACATGAAACAATAGTAGCAAGAAAGTATATATAACACCATTATGAGAAAGAAAAGAGAAAAAATTAAGATGGCATATGCCAAAGATATGGGAATGTAGTTTGTCTCTTTTTCCCTCATTAGATGATAATGAGCAGATTCCAAAATAACCTGGGTAGCCGAGCATATAGTGGAGGACACACTCACAGAATTGCCTGTGGGCACTGAAAGCCTGGAGCTGAACGACTACAGCTGAGGCCCTGGTAAAAATAAAATGATCCAAGAGGAGACTGTGACCTTCAGTCACTTGATGAGGTTGGGTTTTAGCCCTCAGAGAAATTTCAGTTTCAATATAAAAATGCCTATCTGATAGGCAACATTTTATTTCTATATTTTAATCACATTGTGAACTCATAATTCCATGGTGAAAGCACCTCTCTTATATTTAAATTCCCCCAAGAGTGTCTGTGGGGATTTTTTGGGGAAGGAAGTGTGTGTGTGCAGTTCTGTGGGTAAGGAATGGGTTCACAAAGCCCAATTTCATGAAAACCATTCCTTAGAAACTTCATGAAAGAATGTTGTGACATGCGAAGTTGATCATTCAATTGCAGAGATTTACAGAGCTGAGTACTGTAGCTGTTTTACTCATCCTTCAGTCCTCAGCTTGGGAGTCTTCCTCCGGAAACCTGCCCTGATGTCTAAGGTTTCGCTAGACGCCTCTCCTGCGGTCTCACAGCACCCCGTACTCAACTTTATCAGTGCACTCAGCACCCCTAGTTGCAATGGCCTCTTTACTGTCCTGTCTCATACAACAAAACAACAACCATTCGGTGAACAGTCTGATGGCAGCCAGATGGGAGGGGAAATTAGGGGAATAGGTGAAAAGGTAAAGGGATAAAGAAGCACAAATAGGCAGTTACAGAGTTGCTATGGTGATTTAAAGTACAGTACAGGAAATGGAGAAGCCAAAGAGCTTATATTTATGACCCAAGGATGTGAACAAAGGTGTGGGGATTGCCTGAGGGGGTGGGGAGTGCTGGGTGGAGGGGGGCAAAGGGGGAATAATCAGGACAACTGTAATAACATAATCAATAAAATATAATTAAAAACTGATAAAAGTACCAAAATTATTAAAGGTTGTCCAACTTGAAAACACTGTGAAAAAAATACAAATTTTGTGATAATTTTGTTTTTCTGAAATAAAGAAAGGAAAATAAATGTCATAAAGTTACTAAATAGTTAAAAAACACAAATATTCATTAAACATTTTGCCAAATGAAGTACTCCCCTTAAACTTTAAGTAGTTATTTTATTAATGATGCTACCTAGCAAAGTAGCTGTTTATTTCCTCATTAAAAATGAGGAAATAAAGGAACAAGGAGGTTGAGAGACAGGTGAGCGCTAGAGCCAGAGAAGAAAGCTTTCTGGGGAAGGGGTGGCGTTTGCACGGGGCCTCAAAGAACGGGCAGAATTTGGATGAATTTGCCATATTTGTGTTTTTGTTATTGTAGGAAACTGGAGAACATTAATCCTGGAGAACTTGAATGAAGCGATGAGAATACATAGGTGGTGTGTTTTGGGGACAGTGAGGACACTGTCCTAACTATAAAGGAAGAAGCAAGTTACTGGGCATGGAGACTGGATAGGCAGGTTGAAGTGAAACTGTAGGTAGGACTCAGAATCCAGGCAAAGTAATCAGGTAGGAGGCAGAAAGCCACTAAAGGATGATGTGTGTAACAGTGAAATAATGAGTATTTCACAAGTAAAATGTTACACACACAAAAAGAAACCCTATCGAGGAACATTTTAAAGAATGCTTATTTTAGTTTATTAATAAACTGATTTCAAGGAAGGTGGCTTTCATTTTATTATTTTTTACTTAGTCAACTAATGTTTTTTGAGTACCTGCACTTTATTACATAAGCACTGGAAAGGAGGCAATAATTTCTTTTAAATATATTAATGTTCAATTTTGAAGATTTATTTTCTTTCAAAATACTAGTCTCTCATCCCATTTAAATACCATATATCTCAATGCCTTCAATTGCCCTAGTCTTTTGTAAAATTTATTCATCTCCTAGCTGGCATTCAAAATATTCACCATATTTTAGGTCAGTCTAAAAATTATTTGTTTGGCCTATCAATTTCTTAACAGGTTGTGGCTTTTGCTTGCTATTGCCAGAGAACTATATGGTTCTGCGCTTAGCTCTTTCTTATTTTATATATGTTTCTATATCTTGGAGAAGATAAGCACATCAAATCCATGGATGACACAAAGCTGAAAAGAAAACAATCTATCTGATGTCATAACTTAGAAAGGTTGAGGCAAGGATCAAATCTAACAAGATGGAGCCATTGGGGATAGATCATGTTCCTATATCCTATGAAAATAACTGCACCAGCAAAAAACTAAACAGATGACCTTTACCAGCAATGCATGGATTAAATATCCCCGGATGTTTGCCCTAGCAAGTTTACAATCCATGGTAATTAAATTGAAACTTAATAGAATACTATCATAGCCAATTTGTGCTACCCTCCAAGGGAATAACCCCATTCTACACTGATAATAGGTGGTAAGTAAACACATACATCAAGTATTTTTCAAGCACCCATCACCCCAACTTAGAAAGCACTTAATTAGAAACAAAAGAGCCCAGCTGATTACTCAGCTTTTCAAAATATTAAAGTCATCACTTTTATTGGTTAAAAACATACCTGTCACATGGATGGTGCTGCCTTGTAGAGGCAAAAGAACTTTGTGAGCTCAATGACACGCACCATTAGATTCCTTCTGTAAATGGTTCTGTAAACTTGGGCAGAGCTGCTGTATACACAGATGAAGTCTTCTAACAAGGCACCAACTCACCAGCATTACACAGAGTCACTTAATACTTTTCCGGCTTGTATGTCATCACTCTTTCTCTGGGAAGACCTAAGAAAGATAAGTGAAACAGAATTACAGAGTTAAAAAAAAAAGAGCTAAAGTTTTATTTCTAAAAATTATCAATTAGTTACCCAAATAAAAGAATTTGTTTTCATTCCACAATCTATGTTTACTTTCCAGAGATTCTTAAATCATGAGCCCCAATTTCTTTTCTAAGTTGTCGTATGATTGCTAGGCCCAATTTTAGTTCCAATTTCCTAGAGGAATCCTAGAAATATATTGTTAATTTTATCAGAAACAAATTATCTCAGCTCTCTTTGCCACATCTACTGTTAGGATGAAGACCATTCTCAGCAATCAGACTGTCAACATTCCAGAATACGTTGACATCACCCTGAAGGGACGCAGAGTTATATAAAAGACCTCAGGTGATGTGGCACACCGTGGAGGGAATTCAGTCACATCAATGTAGAACTCATCCTCCTTGGAAAGAAAAAAAAGAGGCTTTGGGTTGGCAAATGGTGGGGAGATGGAAAGAAACTGTCTATAGTTCTCGCTGTCTGCAGTCATGTATAAGGCATGCTGGCGGGTATTGCACTGGGCTTCTGTTACAAGATGAGGTCTGTGAACCCCCACATCCCTGTCAATGTCTTTATTCAGGAGAATGGTTCTCTTGTTGAAATAAGAAATGTCTTGAGCAAAAACTACATCCACAAGGTTCAGATGAGGTCAGGCGTTGCTTCTTTAGTATCTCAAGCCCAGAAAAGTGAGTTAATTCTTGAAGGAAGACATTGAACTTGAATAAAACTCAGCTGCTTTGATTCAGCAAGCCACAATAGTTGAAAACAGGGATAGAAGAACAATTTTGGATGGTATCTGCTTTTCTGAAAAGGAACTGTTCAGCTGGCTGATGAATTAGATCTGATTTGTCCAGCTACGGAAACAGCAAGATGCTGGATGACTCCTCAGAGTTACTTGTAATATTTTAAAGATACAATACAAGACATATATTGATTTGGGAAAAAACAACAAGTTACTTCAAAAACTCTAGTGTGTAAACCTTCCAATATTAACCCCCCACACACATACACACAAAGATATAGAGTTTTTTAATCTGCTTTTCTGGATCTGTAGTCATTAATAAAACTCAAATGCTGCCAGTTCAACAAAATGCATGTCATGAAACAAAATACATTCAAAAAGCATATATAAAAACTACTTAATTTAAACATTCTTTCATTTTTAATTTACCTTTTTATTCATCTAAGAAATATTTATTTGAGTATGATGGAGTAGTTAACAGCCCTTTAGAGCCAGACTGCCTAGGTTTGAGTTCTGGGTATTGTAGTTATAGGTTGTGGAATCTCAGACATGTCATAGGTTCCTCATCGCTAAATTGGGGAAAGTAATGGTAGCTTTCTTACAGCATTGACGTAAGGAATTAATTAAGTAAAATGCTAAGCACAGCACCTGACAAATGGAAATGCTATAGTTATGTTTTTGTCATTATCATAGTTTCTATGCTTGATCAATTTAAGTCTCCTTCTAAGGGCAGACATTAATTCTTTTGATAAATGTGTTCACCTTTAACATTCTCCTAAAACAAATTTTAGCTCTCACTTTATGGAGAGTACACCTTACTGTAGGCCATTTCTTGTTTCTAAGAAAAAACTTGGTGAAATGGGAAGTGAAGATTATTAAAATATTGATTTATTGAGAAAATTCTCCCTAGACAAACCACATTCTGCAGTCTCATAACATGACACAGAAAAGATTTATCTTTCTGCGTAAAATTAGACAAAAAAGAAGCAGAATAAAAAAATCACAGGAAAAAAGCAGTGACTGGTGTTTTTATATGATTTTATTCTGCTGACCTTGAGAGCTTTGCCCCATAATGGGGCAGGAAAGGAAGGTGTGTGGTGACATGGGACAAGAATGAATAGGGACTTCCCACCTCTGCAAGATCTATTTTTAGCCTCTAAGAGAAGATAAGAATGTAAGTATTCTACCCTCTTTGGGGTTCTTGTTCTCTCATTCCTTCTTCTGTGTTCTTCATATATATGCCTTTTCTCCATTTTCGATACTCATTTCATTAAGATGACCTCGGTGATAATCTATTATTTTGTTTTTCTTTTTCTGAGGCTCTTCTGTCTTCTGTGATCCTTATTTCACTACCATCACTCTTTTCTCATAAATTTAATCTGATATGCACCATTAATCTATTTCATACTAGCAGCATTTTAAGAAAAACAGACATTAGAAAGGGAAGGATTCATTAGTTCCCAAAATGCTTACCTAGCTGAATGGACTGAATCTGGGCAATGCGAATCCTTGAGAACTGCAGTTCATTGGCACTCAACTTCTTACTGTGTCTCAGAGAATCTAAAAGTCCCATTGAAAATACATAATGTGATCCCACACCTAGTGATCTCTATTCTGCGTTAGAAATGATACTGGTTCACCTATTCTTCTGCCTAGGCTTGGCTCCCTCCACTGACCTGGAAGTATGAATGATTCTTCCCACTTGTGGAGAACCCTTGTGGCAACATAGTAAAATAAAATTAAGATTAATGGGGGGGATCAAATTGGTTTTAAGAAAATAGAATGGAATTATAAATGAGATGAAGCAAGAAGTGAGGTTAGCACTCAGAATGATTTTATTTTATTATTATTTTTAATCTTTATTATATTTTTCCATTACCATTTAGTCCCCTTATATCCCCCTCCCCCCAGCAATCACCACACTGTTGTCCATGTCCATGAGTCCTTTTTCCTTTTTGCTCATTCTTTCAACCCCCTTACTAGCTGTCATCTGTTCTCCATCCATGAGTCTGTTTTACTTTTTAGTTCGGTTTGTTCATTAGATTCCACATGTGAGTGAAATCATGTGGTTCAGAATGCAGTTTAGAAGTTGTGCACATCTCCTGTAGGAGAGGTGCATCCTTTTTGGGTTACTTTGCTTTTACTTTTAGGCCTCAGGTACACAGAATTGGCTAACAGAGCCATATAGGTAGTAGCCCTGACAGTCCATATTGATAACCAGGTGTAAGGGGGAATGTTCTTATACATTAGGACAAATGGCTTGTTATTTGGGGTTTCTTGTTAGAGTAGTACGGACAGTTTGGGAGAAATTTCTTCTGTTACTTGATCTTCCCTAGTAAAAGTGTGCTTCTGATCTCTTGCAGGATAAGTTCATCATTTTTTATTTACTTTTTCTTTTCTTTTTTAGATACCAGGTACACAGAGTTGGATGACTGAGTCATGCATGGTCTACTTCATATGAATTTGGTTACTTACGTAGTTATTTTAATAGTGGAAGGAGAAGACATGATCCCACCACTCTCACAAAAACAAGTATTTGACAAAAACAAGAGGTATACAGTTGACTCCAAGTTTCCCAACAGCCCCAAAAAAGAATAGAACAGTAACATGATTTGCAGTATTCCTAAAATAATAAGAGATGTTTTATTCTTCTGTCTGGGACTGTGAAGTGTTTTCTTCTGCTAGTCTCCTAATGGGGGCATTATGCAATGCAAAAAAAATTATTCAACAACATCCCTAACAAAAAATTTCATAGTTTTACCCACTTTGGCTCTTGGTTTCATTGGATGAGATTGGGTTATATTAACCCATGCCTGAATATAAACATACATGAGGTACAAACTTTATGTAGCTCAACTCGTAGTATAAAAAATCATCATAAATTTCCATCTCTTAAAATTTCTGAGTGAAAGATATTTGCAAGTTTTATTAACATTTAAATGAGCACAACACCTGTCTGGCTCCAGATAATCCCAGTTAATAACATAAAGGATATGATTACTCATACGTCCCAACAAACCCAACACATTTAGAAAAGACTGTATTTTGGATGACTTTGCTTATATTCTTCTTAGATAATCATTAAAATGCAGCTATTTGATATACTGAACAAATCTCTAGAGTACCTATTACATGCTGGGCACTGTTCTAAGTACTGAGGAGGCAGTAGTGAACAAGAAAGACACAACTGCCTGCCCTGATGATGTGAATGAGGGGAAAGTAGTTGTAGGTGAGTTTGGAGAGGCAGTATAGGAGCAGAGAGTGTAGAGCCTTGTAGGAGAGAGGACGGAATTTGACTTTTACTCTGAGAAAGATTGTTGGCTATTAGGAGATTTTGAGCAGAATGACAAAATTTTGTTTAAAGAGAATCAATCTGGAACAAGGACAGAAAATAGAAGATCAGTTTAGTGAAATCATCCAAGACGGGTTAAAAATTAGAATAATTCCCAGTCTTACTCCTAGATCACTACTTCAAACTTTATCCTCTTTATTAAAACTTCTAACACCATGCATTTAACATTCTTGGCGGATCTTTATTTCCTATTTCATTGAGAAACCATCAACTATACACCCTCTCACCACCACTTCCATCTCCTATCCTGCATCCATGTCCATTTATTCTGTCTTCCCTTTAACCACAACTGGTGAACTGTTCATACTCCCTTTACATATCACTAGTCCCATCCCCTTTCAGCTACTCAGGGACATCACTACAGAATTGTCTCTTCTTTCTGTTGCTTCATCATTTTTACTTGTTTTGGGGATTATTCCCATAGCACATAAATATGTTAATACTTTTGCAATGTTAAAAACACTCTTTTGACCTAAATCCACCATCCAGCTGCAGCTCCATTTCCCTACTCTCCTCTACAGCAAAAATCATACAAAGAATAAATTCCTCTCCTCTGTCCTCTCTTAAAATGCTCTAGTTGGGTTTTCACCCATACCACTCCACCAACACTGCTGTTGAGAAATCAGCAATGACTTTCATGTTGCTAAATCTAATTTTCAAATGTCAGTTCTCAACCTACTCAAACCATCAGCAGCAGGGGACCCATTTTACTTGACTTCTGGCACAGCCACTGTCTTGGTCTTCTTCCTCTGTTTCCATTTCCTTTGCTAGTTTCTCCATGGACCTTTTTTCTTCTCTGACTACACTGCTTTTTTGGTGATCTCTTCTAGTCTCAGAGCTTTAAATACTATATATGTGATAAAGATGCCAAAATTTATACTCTGGCTCTGAACTATCACATTAATTCTAGACAGATTTATCTATCTTCAGTTGGATATCTAAAAGTCTTCTTCAACATATCAAGCCTAAAGCTGGTGCCTGATCTTTCCTCCAAACCTCCTGCCCCTGCATTACCTCTCATCATAATGAATAGCAACTGACTTCTTTTCAGTTACTCTTGCCAAAACCTTGGAGTCTCCCACACACCCTTCCTGCAACCCAAAAGAAAATCTATTGTCTTTACTTTCATATGTCACCACTTTCTAAACATATCTAGAGTCCAGATATATTTTCATTTCTCACTCCTCCTCCACTGCTATCATTCTGATTTAATCTTCTGTCATATATTGAATAGATTATTGGAATAGCCACTTAGCTTGTCTACTGGGTTCTATTCATTTACCTTTGTATAGTCTATTCTGAACCCAGCAGCCAGAAGGATCCTGCATAGTCAGATCATTTTATCCTTCTACTCAGAATCCTCCAGCGGCTTCCCATCTCCCTTAGAGAAAAAGCCAAAGAACCCTCAATGGCTTAAAAAGCCTGACACAATCTGGCAACAATTTAAAAGTCTGACAAAATTGAGTATTAGTAAATTTGTGGAACACAAAGAGCTTTTATGGTTTTTAATTTTTTAAAAATTTAATCTTTATTATATGTTTTCCATTATCATTTAGTCCTCTTATACCCCACTCCACCCAGCAATCACCAAACTGTTGTCCCTCCATGAATCTTTTATCCTCAATCCCTCCACCCTTCACCTCTCCACCTCCAATAGCTGTCATCCTGCTCTCTATCTATGGGTCTGCCCCCATTTTCCTTGCTAGTTCAGTTACTTCATTAGATTCTACATATGAGTGAACTCATATGGTGTTTTTCTTTTTCTGACTGACTTATTTCACTTAGCATTATGTTCTCCAGGTCCAACCATGGTGTCACAAAATGTAAAATTTTCTTCTTTTTTATGGCTGGGTAGATTTCATTGTGTAAATGTCCCATAGTTGTTTATCCACTCATCTACTGATGGACACTTGGGCTGTTTCTATATCTCGATGATTGCAAATAATGCTGCAATGAACATAGGGGTGTTTATGTTCTTTTGAATTAGTGTTTTGGGTTCCTTTGGATGTATTCCCAGAAGTGGGATTGCTGGGTCAAAGGCAGACTCATTTTTTTATTTTTTGAGGTATCTCCATACTGCTTTCCAAAGTGGTTACACCAGTATGCATTCCCACCAACAGTGTAAAAGGGTTCCCCTTTCTCTACATCCTGGCCAGCACTTGTTTATTGATTTATTGATGATAGACATTCTGACGGGGGTGAAATGATATCTCATTGTGATTCTGATTTGCATTTCTCTGATGATTAGTGATGTTGCGCATCTTTTCATATATCTATTGGTCATCTGTATGTCCTCTTTGGATAAGTGTCTATTCAGGGCCTTCAGCTGTTTTTTAATTGGGTTGTTTGTTTCTTTTGGTGTTGAGTTTTGTAAGTTTTTTATAAATTCTGGATATTAATCCTTTATCGGATATATTGATTAATATGTTCTCCCATTCTATGGGTTGTCTTTTTATTTTGCTGATGATTCCCTTTATTGTGCAAAAACTTTGTAGTTTGATGTAGTCCAATTTGTTTATTTTTTCTTTTGTTTCTCTTGCCTGGGGAGACATATCTGATAAAATATTTCCATGAACAATGTGTTAGAATTTGCTGCCTATGCTTTCTTCTATGATTTTTACAGTTTCAGGTCTGACATTTAAGTCTTTGATCCATTTTGAATTTATTCCTGTGTGTGGTGTAAGAAGGTGGTCTCATTTTGTTTTTCTGCCCACATTTGTCCAATTTTTCCAACACCGTTTATTGAATAAACTATATTTAGCCCACTGTGTATGCTTTCTTCCTCTGTCAAATATTAATTGACTATATCAATGGGTGTGGGTTTATTTTTGGACTCTCTATTCTGTTCCATTGATCTATGTGTCTGTTTTTATGCCAGTGCCATGTTGTTTTGATTACTATGGCCTTCTAGTGAAATTGAAGTCATAATCAAAAATCTACCAAAAGCCCTGAGCCAGATGGCTTCACAGGTGAGTTTTACCAAACATTCTGAGAAGAACTAACACCTCTTCTTCTCAAACTATTTCATAAAATTTAAGAAGAGGGAAGGTTCCCAAATTCATCTTATGAGGCAAGAATTAACCTAATTTCAAAACCAGGTAAAGGCTCCACAAAGAAATTGATAGGCCAACATCCCTGATGGACTCAGATGCTAAAATCCTCAACAAAATACTAGCAAAGTGAATACAGCAATGCATCAAATGATCATACATCATGATCAAATGGGATTTATTATAGGAATGTTAGGTTGGTACAACATTCACAATTCAATAAATATGATTCACCATGTAAACAAAATGAAGGATGAAAAGCACATGATCATATCAATAGATTCAGAAAAATCATTTGGTAAAATCCAGCACCCATTTATGATAAAAGCTCTTAGCAATGTGGGATTAGTGGGAACATACCTAAACATAATAAAGGCCATATATGACAAACCCACTGCCAGCATCATACTCAACAGGCGAAAACTACAAATGTTCTCCTTAAGATCAGGAACATGACAGGGGTGTCTACTTTCATCTCTCTTACTCACCATAGTACTGGCAGTTGTAGCCACAGCAATCAGACAAGAAGAAGAAATAAAAGCCATCCAAATTGGAAAAGAAGAAATAAAACTGTCATTACTTACAGATGACATGACACTGTACATAGAAAACTCCAAAGATTTCACCAGGAAACTACTAGAACTGGTAATGAATTTAGCAAAGTAGCAGCATACAAAATTAATATTCAGAAATCTGTTGTATTTTTAAATGCCAATAATGAACTAATAGAAAGGAAAATTAAGAAAACAATCCCAGTCACAATTGCTACAAAAAGAATAAAATACTTAGTAATAAACCTAACCAAGGATGTAAAAGATCTGAACTTGGAAAATTACAAGACACTGAAGAAATAAATAGAAGACGACACAAGTAAATGGAAGCACATACCTTGTTCATGGGTAGGAAGAATTAACATCATTAAAACGTCCATACTACCCAAAGCAATCTTTCACTATGAAAGGTTCAACCCAATTCTTATCAAGATCCTAATCACATATTTCACAGAAGACAAATCATTTAAAAATTTATATGGAACCACAAAAGGCCCCACAGAGCAACAGCAATCCTGAGAAAGAAGAATAAAGTCAGAGGAATCATGCTACCTAATTTATTTTATGTTTTAATTTAATTTAATTTTCTAATTTGCTACTAAGATTGTAATGGATCAATACTTCATGAAGTTGAGCTCTTATTTGTCTGGCTTAGTGGGTTGGGCATTGTCCCACAAACTGACAAGTCACAAGTTCTATTCTTGGCCAGGTCCAATTCCTGGGTTGCGGGCTAGGTCCCAGTTGGGAGCATATGAGAGGCAACCAACTGATGATTCCCTGGCACATACATGTTTCTCTCCTCCTCATCTCCCTCCCTTCTTCTTTGTCTAAAAATAAATACAATCTTTAAAAAATATTTAATGCAGCTGAAGCAGCACACTATGATGTTCACACCTAAAAACCTCACACATGTATAGAGAGTGACATGTACAATAATTTTTATATCAGCATTGTTTATAAGAGCTAAAAATGGAAAGAATCTAAACATCTATTTGTGCAAGATCGATAAATAAATCTTGGTATGTTTAAATAATTGAACATTACTAAGCAATTAAAATCAAAGCATGAAAGCTACATGTTTTAACATGGAGAGCCACATACAGAAGCCTTCATCAGTTTTAATGTTTTATTTCCTAAAAGACAGTGGGTTCATAGTTGTTTTATTACATTAGTCCTTACACTCTCTGTACATCTGAAATATACCATAATTTTTAGAGGAGGTAAATGGGGGAATTTACAGAATGTGGGAATAGTTTAGAGGCAAGCTTGCTGGGAAAGAGATATGAATGGATATAGAGTGAACATACAGAGTTCTGTCTTGGAGCTGAGAAATTTAATTTCCATCCCCTTCCTCTTCACCCCTATTTCAGCTTTCTTGGTTAAAGTTTTCATCTTTTCAGTTACTTCCTGTTTCTTCTTCCTCACTAGTTTTGTTCTCCAGGATACATTTTTTTTATAGTACTGATCATGTCAGTCCTCTATTTGTAGACCTTAAAAGACTCTTCATTGCCTAGAGTGAATATAAATAAACTTCTTAACATGATATAGAAGGCACTCTGCAATGGGGACCCAAGCATCCACTCACAGTTTTATATACCTGCTCAAACCATTCACTATGATTATCCTTTTCTCATACCTGGAAAGTACCAGCATAAGACAGAGTTTATGTGACTTCTTTCTAGCTCCTTTAGAGGTAGCAAATGCTTTCTTTCTATGTATTTCTATAGAATTTTGGACCTATCTCTATTATAGCAGTCACATTGTGTAGGATTTTTATTAGGTAGCTATAGCTATACTTCTGTTTCTCCCAATATGAGCTACTAAAAAAGTCAGGGACAGTATTTTTTTGTTGTTTCATTTTATTTGTTTGTTTTTAAATCTTTATATACTTAGTTCCAGCCAAGATGCTTCATATGTAGAGGGTGCTAAATAATTATTTGAAGAATCGATTAAAGAATAATTTTGAGGTTTTAGTTAGCAATGTTGTAGGTGATAAGAACAGATCAGGTGAGATGCAAACATTGTTTTTAAGCTTTTAGTTATCTGGTTGCCTCTTCTCATCAATTAAAATGCCATTTCAGCTTATTAATATCTTCAATGCTTCTTGACTAGTTTCAAGAAATATAAAAAAGATGCAGGCATTATTTTATTCATGTTAACTAAGAGTGGCCAAGAGTTGAGCTGGTCCCATTGCTAGGGTAATTCAGAACTATTATACTGATGGGATACCAGAATATTTGAATTTATTTTTGAAAGTCTAGGTTAATGTAACATCAGCTTTTGTTAATAAAAATATACAAGATGATGTGACCACCTCCCCCATTTTCAAGATGTGAACCAATAAGACATGGAGGCACCTGGTGTCCTTGTAGGGCCACACTACAGCAAATGGGGACTACATCGGGAAAGTCTGATTTGTTCAGTTTTTAATTTTCTAATAAAATAATTTTCTTCAAATTATTTTACAATTTGAAGGAAAAAACTACTGCTTTTACCTTGGCTCCCAAGATTACTGGATGGGGTATTTACATTTTTGAAAACATATCAGCTTGGGCATCTACTCAAAATTGGACAAATTCCACATTGTAGAAATGACTAGCTATTATTCAAGTTCCAACTTCCAAGTAGTGTGGATATTAAGAAATGGTTTTATAAACCAAACCCACAAAGTACTCCAGGAATTGTAAATCATTCTTCAATAGTCAACCACCGAGGCACTTCAATTTAGAAAAGAATCAAGAGGCTTTCCAGTTATTTGCGTCTAAATGTCTTAACCCAGTTTCAGACTGAGGACGAAATACTCTAAAGACATAAAAAATTCAATAGCACTTTTTAAAAATTTTTTTGAGGGAAGCTCTCATACACTCTCAGGTATAAAACCAAGTTATCAGTCACTACTGATCACAGTAGGTAGGAGGCTGATGATGTGAACAGAGCTGAGGGAAAGTGTCCAGGTAATCCGAATGCCAGACTTCCAGTTAGACCCCTGAATAGTTTCCCATATTTTTTTTTTGAAGTGGTTAAGTCCATCTTCTGCATTGTTTCTCAAACACATTAGAATATTGTTACCATGTGTGTTTTCAGTGTTGTTACTGTTTTTATAGTTTCTCTTAATTGAATGAAAAATGAGGGCATGGCCTAAAGCACCGGGGTTCCCCATTCCTTTCCTCCTTGAAGCACACTCCTTAAGCACAGACATGCCCCGTGCTGACTCCTGTAACACTTAGTAGGAGGCCCCGATCTAGCAGTCATTCTCTGTGACTTCCAGACAACTGCCAGCCATGCTCTTGGATGAAAGGAATGGAGGGGTTTTGCAAATTGCAAATCAAGAGTTTTGTGTGTGTGATCATTTAGTTCTGCCTATCAAAGTCCTGGCCAAAGCAGGAACTCACCAAATCAATTATCATCAGGTCTGGAGGGTTATTCTCATTATTTAAAAATTTGTCTCCTTTATCCTTTTAAAATTTCCTCAAATATCACTTGAGTGAGGTAGGAATTATATGATCTTTCTATAATTACCAGCTTTCCAAATGACTATTACCTCACTGTGAACAGTACAGGTTACTAAATGCAATGTGTGGTAAATTTCAATATTCTTACTTAAAAGTTTGGCTTATAATATTAGGACCTTTATTTAATAATTTCAAACTAATAGTAGTTACTTCTACACAAGTAAAATTGAGGACTTGAGAAGGATGAATTTTTCCTGTGAATTTCTTGCCATATAGATGCAATGCTTATTAAAATTTTATTTTATTAAAAATTCTTTTTCAAACTATATTACAGATACTAATTGCAAAACATTTGCTCTCTTCACAGAGGTAGGAAGATTTACCAGGCTTATCCTCAGGTCCCAGGCATGTCAGAGGTGGGAAGAGAATAACCCACTGCTCCCTACCTCTTACACACCACCTTTAGATTTGTTTACAAATAAGTCTCTGTTTCCAATACCCATTTCAGGGCTTGCTTTGCATTTTTATTCCTAGATAGCTACCCAATATTTATTTTACTGGATGCATATTTTAACTACTCTTGATTGTTATTTTTTCAAAAATTATTTTCCCCAGTGACAACTGAAATTCAAGTGATGATTACAACAAAAGAGATTTTAAGAGTTTTTCCAGAACCAGGGTCATTGGTGACATTTCCATAAATCACACATAATCTCAACACAGACCATCTTACAGAGAAGCCTCACTCTAATAAGCTTAATATACAGAGGTTAAAACAGCCCCACTGTATTTATCTTTCACTGTGCAGCTTACCAAAACCAAATTTCTGTCATCAACAATTATTAATCATCCATATGACCTGCAGAGCATTTTAATAAAGCATATTATGAACCTGGGGTTGGGGGCTGAGGGAGACACACAAATGTGATCCAAATTTATAAAAGGAGATGGGGTTCCCTATTGCTCAACCACATCTGTTTGCCACATGTTCATAAATCACATCAATGTTTTGAACATTTCTCCTAGCACCTTCCTGTCACCCTGGTTTTATAGTTCATAATTTTATCCCTCCCCCTACACAAAAATTCCCATTAATATATTTCAGGCTTGAGAGTGACATTTGACCAAATATTAAGTCAAGCAACTGCAACTGATGGCTGTGGCTAGTGCCCAAGGACTCTGCAGTTTCTAGAGGTTTGGTCACAGCAAGCAAAAGTGGGAGCAAAACTTCATGTTTATTCTAAAGAAGCAGGGAAATAATATAAGGGCACCAATGACCACTGCCAAACCAAAAAGAAAGCTACTCTTTGAGTCTGAATCTATGAAACAGAGTTGCCAAAAAGACAGCTGCTGACTTTTCAAGAAAGATGTTTTCCTTGCAGACAGGATCCTCAGTAACACCATGCACACCACTCTCCAGCTTATTTCCATTTTCCAGGGATGCTAATGCACATCTGCATGCAGTATAGTGCTTGTCCTCCAGGAGTTTGCCATCTCTGACAGCTATGACATGTGAAGACAGGGCGACAGTATTCCGGGCTGCATTTCAGACAGCCTATGAGACCTGTTGGTTTATTTAATGTGAAAAAAAGTATGCAAACTTAATATACAGAGGAAGTTAAATTAGTTATGTGGTATCATATAGATGAAACTGAGGTCTTAGCATTATGGCTGATTAGTCCCCTGCCTGCTTGCTCCATATGTATAGTACTGCTGAATAGAATGAGTAAAAATATGCATGTCTATATCTAAGCTTGGAAACAACAAAGGAAAACCACATGGTGCCAGAAATGAACAGACTAAATCTAAAGCCAGAGCAATGAATGGGAGCTAGAGCCAAATGGGCCACAAGACTACTGGACCTGGATATTCTAAGTTACTGAGGTTTTAACCTGAGAGGAGAGAGATGGAAAACAAAAAAGTTTGCAGGCCTGGGGTCATGGGAAGCTATAAGTGTATTTCCCTGTAAAACTGAGAATCTGGAAGGAACTAGAAAAGTTCTTTCTTCTGGACTGGAAATTCAGTAAGAAAAATGGGCTACCCGTCCTAGGTTATGGTTGAAAATCATCTTGGAGAAATCTAAACTGATACTATGTGGGGATAGAGGGTTGAATTTACATATAAAGCTTGGTAAAAGAATTTTAAGTCAAAAAATATTATAAAAATTGGTTGAGAGACCCATGGAACTGACAGAAGTAGACAAAAATAGCCCACAATAATGATTTAACTCTGAATCAGGGAAGATCCTTTGAAAACAATTCAACCTGAAGATAGAGTCAAAGTTGAAAATTTGAAACACTCGAGGAAACAGACCATTGAGTGAGAGTTAGCAGTTGCACCAACCAGGAGAATTTACATGTTATAATCAATAGAAAATAGAACAATGTGAAAACAATTTGCTTTAAATGTTGAAAGATATAAATAAAGGAAAAATAAAAATCTTAAGAATAGTATCTCCTGTCCTGGCTGGTATGGATCAGTGGATTGAGCATCAGCCTGAGAACCAAAGGGTCACCAGTTTGATTCCCAGTCAGGGTACATGCCTGGGTTACAGACCAGGTCCCCAGTTGGGGGCGCACGAGAGGCAACCACACATTGATGTTTCTCTCCCTCTCTTTGTCCTTTCCTTTCCTCTAAAAACAAAGAAATAAAAATCTTTAAAAAAACAGAATAGTATCTCTTAAAAAAGAAGAGGTAGCTTTGAAAAAAATAAAATGGAACTTCTAGAAATGAAAAACATAATAATTCAAAGGAAAAGCTCAATATGTGAACTACCTAGTATATTAAACATAAAGATCTAAATTAGTACATTTGAAAACAGATCTGAAAAATTAAAGTAAAATAAAATATATGCAGTTAAATAACATGGTACATAACATATTGCTGTTTCTCAATTTATTATGAACTTATTGCTAAATAAATATATCTTATTACAAATAAAAGAGACACTGGAAGGGTGGAATGAGACTCTGTGACATATGTCTAATAAATTTAATAAATATTCTCTCCAGAATGAGAGACTGGGAGAGAGACAACACTCTGAAAATGAGAGAAACCATAAACCTTCATACTCAAGGAGAAAAGTGGGACAACAAAAGATCCACACTTAGACACACCATGGCGAAACTTCAGGACATCACAGATAAACTTTGAAATTAACAAAGAGTTTAAGAGTTATCAGGAAATGTGTGCTTTTAATTTTTCAAGTTAAAAGTCTTCAAGAGTAGATCCTTTGACAGGGGCATCAACTACCCCTAGGCTTGAAGGTATTGAACACAAAGTCACACTGTCCTATTATTCAGCCTTGAGGCTGACTCCTTTGTTCTTCATTCAAGAAGTATGTTATTTTACAATAGAGAACAGAATCAAGAACTATAATGGCTTTGGTTCCTCTCCAATCACCTACTATACACCAAAGGGAGAAGACAACAGATGTAGAGTATTCAGTGATGTATATTCTCATGGAGGCCTTTGTTATTTACTTCTATCCTCTGTCTCTTAGCCCCAGATCACTTCTGTGCATCTCCTATTACCATGCAGGAGAGCAGTGCACGACAAATCATTGTCTAAATATTATGATTTATTAAGCCAAAGACAGCTTTATTTTGAAGAGTTGCTTAAAATCTGTGCTTCACTATATATATATATATAACTCCTTAAGGACCAGATGGTTTCATTTCAACATTAAGTTGCTGATCTTCCCATGACACTGCCAGAGGAAAGTTTGGGACACCTCTTCACATGTTTCTTGAAGTAGCCTCTTGATACTAAGGAAGCCTCTCCAGATGTAACCCAGTAAAGATAATACCTCACAAACCATAAATAAAATGGCCACAACCAGCCTCACATCAGGAGGCTGTCAGCCTGAGGGAAGGTTTCCCCCCCCACCCCTTTAGCAAAACTCAACAAATAAAAGAGCAGGGAATTGGAGGAATGGTGTGTAGTTCTTACTCTGCCTGCACATTAGAATCATCCCAGATCAATTGAGTAAGAATTTCTAAGGAACAGGGGTCAAGACATTGGTATATTTTTTTAAAAGCTCCTTTGGTGATTTGGATTTTCAGCCAGGCTGAGAACGAATGCTATGGAGCCTACTGGAAGGAAGATCGTAATTTCTCTTCAAAAAAGAAAAAGCTACATATCCTTATTGTTTCTTAAAAGATATATGTAAGCAAAAAGATGAGAAAAAAACCATATATAATCTTGACTTCTAAAAATAACAATTATTAAATCCTTGGTGCATTTTCTTCCAGATTCTTTACTTTGCAAACCTGTGTGAAAATATGGCTGATTATAAACACTATTTTGTTTGTTGCATTTTTTACTGCATATATCAAACAATGTATTTAGAATCATGATTTCATTGAGAAAATGGCTGATAGTGTAGGAAATAATGGTCATTATGGTTTAGTCTTTATTTTTGTAACACCTGACTCTAAAAGAATCTAATCCATCATTAGAATAACACTATAAACAGGAAAGCATTACTGTCTTAGTTATTATGTACTTTCCACTCTTCCTTTCTACCTTCTTTCCTGCCTTTCTTCTTGATTTCCTTATTCCTTCTAGTTTTTGAGAAAGTTAATTTGCAAAAGATATTGCAAGTGAAAAAAACTGGAGCCCTCATACATTGCTGGTAGAAATGTAAAATGGTGCAGCTTCTTTGGAAAACAATTTATCAGTTCCTTAAAAATGTTAAACACAGAATACCATAAGACAAGGGATTCCACTCCTAAGTATCTACCCAAGAAAAATTAAAGCATACAGCCCCCCCAAAATTTGTATACAAGTGTGTTCAAAGCAACAATATTCATAATAGTCAAAAAGTTCAAATAACCCGTGTCCATCAACTAAGGAAATGATAAATAAAATGTGATGTTCTATAACAAGCAATTACATTCATCAATAAAATGAAATGAAGTACTGATACATGCTACGATATGGATGAGCCTCGAACACATGCTATATAAAGGAAACTTGTCACCAGGCCACATATTACATGGTTTCATTTACACAAATTGTCCAAAATAGGCAAATGAATAGAGAGGTAAGTAGACTAGTGGTTGCTTAGCATGGCAGGAGGCGGGTGGAAGATGGGGACTGACTGCTAAAGGGTATGGGCTTTGTTTTAGTGAGGATGAAAATATTCCAAAATCAGATTGTGGTGAGCATTGAGCAATGCTGACTATGCTAAAATAAAACAACTGAATCATGCATTTTAAATGGGTGAATTATTCATTACCTGAATTCTTCGTTACCTGAATTATGTCTTAATATAATTGTTAAAAAAGAGAAACATTTCACATATTAGTGTTTTAACATCCATCATTAATGACTTCTCTTTAAAGAGATTTATCTCCATTAGTTACTCTTCCTTTCCTCTTTCTCCATATAGCTTTTTTTTTTTTTTTTTAAGTAAGCTGAAACTCCATACCATCTGCTCAGGGGAAAAAGGAATTAGAATATTTGCTTAGTTCTTATTTAAAAGAAGTTTGATATTACAAATCTCAATGCCACTACAGGCACAACTTCAAACCCATGGCAAAAGAGGGCTTGGAGTAAAATATGTGTCACTAAGAGAGACTGTCAATATTTTTATATTAAAATTCATAATTCGGGACTAAAATTCTTGGAACTGGGACCCAATTAGCTAAGTTTTAGTTTGTCCTTTTTACCATCTGCTGAAAACACACCTTAAAATAATCCATGTTATTTTGAAAAAAGTTCTGATTGCAAAATTCCATTTCCTTGATTTATCCTCCTGAAAAATATAGGTCCATAATAATTTAGATTGGCAATAGGTTGAGAGGTACAAAAGCAGAAGTTGGGCTACTAAGAGTGCTGTGGGGAGTTATGAAATTGAGAAGCATTTTGGATTGATAAGGAGGGACATACTAACAGATGCCTACCTCTCCCTGGACTGCACGTTGTGGTTAACTTGATTGAAGACAGGTTTGGAGTAAGCTAGAGCAACAGGGTAGCACTAAGCCGGTCAAACTCAATTGTTACTTGAAATTGCATTTGGACACTTGGAAATAGCAATTTGGGTACTTTTGGGGATTTTTTTCTTCCCCTTTTGCTTTCAAGTGGTGCAAAATAATGTGAAATTTTCTGGCCAATCATAGACTGATTGAATATGTATAGTAAGAAGTCAACCACCAGCTAATCTCCTAGGGCAGACATCCCAGAACTGGTGGGTACATTCCCTTAGAATTAAAGCACCAGTCAAAGGCCTCATAAGGGGAGGGAAAGGGTGCATTAATCTTACCAAAAACCCAAAAGCATTTCCCATCATTTTTAGATTTGAAGTGATTTAAAAGAAACTGGAAATAAAAGGTAATTTAACAAAACTTGTATAGTCTGCATTAAAATAGAGGGGTCCATATCAAAATTATATCCGTGGTCCATTCAAGAACGGTGTTTTGTACAGAAAATTAATAGTACAGAAAACAGTATGTTATCCTATAACAATACTGTCACATAAATTATTATTGTTTTTCACTGAGTCTATGCCCTTAACTTGGGCTGTGTCCTTTTTTTTTTTTTTAAACAAAGAGCCCAGAAATACTGGTTCTTGCCAAAATGTAATCCTAAAGTTGGCAGCCTTCAAACTTTATTTTACTTTTTAGAACAGTTTTTGTTTTATGGAAAACTTAAGCAGAAAGTACAGAGTTCCTATATACCTCCTCTCTCTTGCCCTAACACCGTACATACAGTTTTTCCTATCATTAACATCTTGCATAATAGTGGTACATTTCCTAAAGTTGATCAGCCAGTATTGATGCATTATTATTAACTAAAGTCTACAATTTACATTAGGGTTGTTCTTTGTGTTGTATAGTTCTATGGATTTTGAAAAATACATAATGTCATGTATCCACCATTGCAGTATTATATATAATCGTTTCATTGCCCTAAAAATCCTCTGTTTTGCACTTATTCATCCCTCCCTTTCTCCCTGTCAATCACTGATGTTTTTGCTGTCACTATAGTTTTGTCTTTTCCAAAATGTCTCATAGTTGAGATCACACAGAAAGTAACCTATTCAGGTTGACTTCTTTCTCTTAACGACATGCATCTAAGATCCTTCCAGTTCTCGTGACTTGATAGTTCATTTCTATTCATTGTTGAAAAATACTCCCCTCAGTGTATGCAACATGATTTGTTTAATTATTCATCTACTAAATGACATCTTGATTTCTTCCAAGTGTTTGAAATTATAAGTAAGTTTTCTATTCATTTTGGACAAATACCAAAGACTGCAATTGCTGGAACCTACAGTGTGACTATGTTGAGCTTTGTAAGAAACTGTCAGATTTCCAAAGTCACTGTACCATTTTGCATTTCTACCAGAAATGAATGAGAATACCTATTGCTCCCTATCCTTGCCAGCATACTGCATTGTCAGTGTTTTGGTGTCACTATATTCTAGTAGTTGTTAGTGTCACTACATCCTAATTGTTACACAGTGGTATCTCATTGCTTTAATTTGACATCCTTTAATGACATATAAAGTTGAGAATCTTCTTACATGCTCATTTGTCATCTATCTTTTTTGGTGAGATGCCTGTTCTGATCTTTTGTCCACTTTCTCACTGGGTTGTTTGGTTTCTTATTGTTGAGTTCTGAGTGTACATTATACAGAGGTGGGCAAAAGTAGGTTTAAAGTTGTGAGTATGCAAAACACAGAGTTTATTCTTATATTATTATTTATTGATGATTGTATTATTTTCCATACAAAGAACTGTAAACCAACTTGTGCCAACCCTTGTATATTTTGTAGATCAGTCCTGTACTAGATATGTGTTTTGCAAAGACTTTCTTCCAGTCTGTGGCTTGTCTTTTCATTCTCTTTTCATACTCACCCCAGTGCATAGCACAGTAATAGACACAAAATAGAATCAGTAAGTGTTAATTGGATGAACAAATAAGGTAATTGGAGTCTATTTCTTATTAGGTTTCCTATGGCTGGCCAGAAGTTTCTTCTAAGCATAGGAAAACCTAATCACAGATGAATGACTATTTTAAAAAGTCTTTTCTTAAAATGCACTGGGCTTCGTGAACAATTGAAAATAAATGTAACTGTGTGGTGATTGCTATGCGGAGTGGCATTGGAGGGGGTGGAGGAAGGTAAAGTGGGGATGAATGGTGAAAGACGGAGACTTAACTTGGGGCGGTAAACGCACAATACAGTGTACAGATGATGTGTTGTGGAACTGTGTACTTGAATCCTATATAATTTGGTTAACCAGTGTCACCCCAATAAATTCGATAAAAAGAAAAAATAAGTGAGAATTAAATTAGGTTCAAATTATCTTGACAGAAAACCTAAATCTCCCATTGGGATGTTTAGTAATGATGAGATAGTAAGAACTCATTTGAGGTAAGGAAGAATGTTTAATTTAAGAACTGGTTCACAGAGGAAACTTTAAAGAGTTTGGAGTAAGTTAATTTCCATTATAAAGCAGGTCAGCTGAGAAGAATTTTTTTTCTGGATCTCTTATATAAACCTAGCTAGTTTGGCTTTATAATCTTTGCTCCACAAATTCAGTATTTCCTAGGGCTCAGTTCTTCGAATCTACATATGTGAGTTTGAAACCTGTTGCAACAATTTGCTTATAAGATGAATATGCAATTAATAACAGGGAGAGAGGCTATTTCCCAAGTTTTACTGTTACTGCATTTTAAAAATGCTATAACTGATGTGTTACAACAATCTGAAGTAGTGTTTGCCAAAGTGGACCACTTGATCTTTAGATAAAAAGATGACTTCTTTTAAAGTAAGTTCTCTAGTCAAATTAGTCTTGGGAAGAGATAGCATGCCTAGCTCCAGTTTGAATTCAACCCTTGCCCAGCTTACCCCTCCTTATTGAAGGATTTCAAAGCCTTTGCTCAGCATCTGTTTGAGGGCAGGGACACTTCTCAGGTCCCGAGTCAGAGGATAGACTGGATGAACAGGCTGAAGCCTGCCAATATCTGGAGCCAGAGGGTACGCTGGAGCTATCCTAGTTTCCATTCCTGCCTGATAAGTGTGGATTAATACGGAGAAACCTAAACCATTGAAAGGACTTACTGTAGTAATCACACTCAGGGTGAATGGGAAAGCAGTCAGTACAAGCTGTCAGCGGTGCAAGAAGGACCACAGCAGACTTTTTATGCTTTTGCTGGAAAACACAATGCTGAAAGAAGATTGGATCACATAAACTTAATTTGTTTTTACAAATGTAGAGCATGAAAAAAAACACGTAAACAAGCAAATAAAATTATCTGAACTGCTCAATTGAATGCAGGCTCTGGGACCTGTGCCAGGACAAAAGAAATAGCAACTCCAGGAATTATTTGTGCCTCAGACAAAACACAAGTGTTAAGGCTGCTCTGATAGCCATGGATGTACAACACAAACATAACAAAGTGAGAGACTTCTAGGGAGCCAGCTTCTCCAACGTTAGCTTCGTGACAAGTTCTTCTGGAAAGCTTTGAACACCAACTAGCATCAGTTTCAACTAAGAAAAGCATAGATATTTTGCATTTGTATAATAATACCTGTGATGCAGAAATTTTAAAAATTAATAATAACTTTGAAATTAGA
Source organism: Tonatia bakeri (assembly GCA_004024845.1). Taxonomy (NCBI): domain Eukaryota; kingdom Metazoa; phylum Chordata; class Mammalia; order Chiroptera; family Phyllostomidae; genus Tonatia; species Tonatia bakeri. The sequence continues at coordinate 317,410 of PVIA01000802.1, forward strand.
TTTGTTTACCGTAACTCCTTACTCAGATTCACTGACAATCTGTTCTTCCAAAGCTGTTACAGCCGAAATAGGAATTCAAAATATTAGCACAAACTGGTATTAGAACTGTCAAATTAAGAAACACATTTGTGTGTTTTGTAATGAGTAACAAAGATTAACATTTGTATATCACTTTAGAGTTTACAAAGCATGTGTGTACACATTATGTCATTTAAGCCTAACCAAAGTGCTGAGTGGCACTCAGCAGATGTGTTCCACAGAGAACACATCTCTGCCATCTTGGGGAAGCCAACTTCTAAATGCCTCTGCGCCTTCCGCGCTCTATCACCTGTGTCACATGCAAGAGACTATGAGGATGAAATGAAGTTGTGTATACGACAGTGATTTGGAAATTGTGAAGTACTGCACTAAAGTACCTGGACTACTAATGTACTTTATAACCATACAGTTATATTCAGAACCTGTTAATTTTGCACACTGGTTGTATAAAAAGAAAATATGCATCAAGAAATGATAAAATAGATGAAAACTGATGAGAAAAAGGGTCCTAAAACTGAAATATGAATAACGTGTTTCCTTTTTAAGAGGAAATATTCCATCCCTTGATGGAAGACTTCCTGGGGTAGAAATGACAGGGGCATGGCCTGGGAAAGGACCCAGGAGCTACATTTTGTTCCTAGATGCTAATAATCTATGGAACATTTTGTATTCTAAAGAATTTCCCACAAATGCATTTTTCAATAAAGGAAAAATAATTAGTCTTGGAACGTTTTATGCAAAGTTCCATTCTTGTTATAGAGATTATAATGAATTTATTATAGAATATTAAAGTCAAAAATTCTGCAGTGAAAAAAGCAATCCCAGATTTTAACCAATTTGGCTCTGAAACCCCTTCCTGATTTGTTAGTTTCCTCTGATATTTACTACCATCCCATAAAACACACTTTTCAGGTATGATTTATTAAAATACTTTTTGCATTGAGAAACCAATCTCTTCCTCCCTCTGAACTAAGAATTATAGAAGAGAGGACTTCATTTCAATATTTGTTTTGCATAGTACATGAAATTTTAGTGTATATAATTTGGTGATAATATCAGCCTCTACTAAAATGTAGTTGGCACATTATTTAAGCATACTTGTAGCAAATGAAATTCAACCTTGATGCTTTGCCATCTGTAAAAGGATTGTATTACATCTTGCTAAAATAAAAAAAAAAAAACCTCTTTATTTGTTCATGTAGCTGTCACTCTGACCCAGTTGTTTTTCAGAATGATGCCTTTGAAGAGGTATCAGAGATTTAACACACACAGTCCAAAAAATGGAAGACACATTTAGCACACCTCATAAAAGACAAGTCACATTTCACAGTGCTTCAGAAGATAGACAACTGATTTCAAAATGTTAATCAGCATGGAGCACATTAAAATTAAAAGGCTCTCTCATGTGAAAAGAAATTTGAACATTGCTTTTTAAAGAGAATGAAACTGGGATAGAATGACTGATGTGTTAAACATGTATCAGCTGATACTGTGAAATATGTAAGAAATATGAAATTGGATTACTTATCTTGGTATACATAGTCCTTGATAGTTTGGATGTAATAGAGACTCCACAAGTAACTAATAAAATTATTTTCTTTATAATAACTTGAAATTATTTTCATTAAGAAAGAAAAGTGGTAATTTGGTACCCACACCATAAATTAGTCTAATTCTTCACAGAAAGAATTAGATTAAAAATAAAAGCAAATAAAAACCAAGGCAAATCACTGGGTATGGGCCAAGTCATTAGACAAACTGAAATCCCAGGTTGCTTGACACCTTAAGATATTAATTTATAGTATAATGGAAAGTACATTGCCCTGGCTGGTGTAGCTCGGTGAACTGAGCACAGGCCTGCAAACTAAAGGGTCTCCAGTTTGATTCCCAGTCAGGGCACATACCTGGGTTGTGAGCCAGGTCCCCAGTAGGGGGCATGCAAGAGGCAACCACACATTGATGTTTCTCTCCCTCTCTTTCTCCTTTTCTTTCCCTCTCTCTAAAAAATAAATAAATAAAAGTACACCAACTCTTAAATCAGATTGCATTTGAATCTTGCTTCTGGCACTTCCTAGTTCTATGGCTGAGAAGTTTATTTAATTTCTCTGACTGTCAGTTTCCTAATCAATAAGATGGGTCTTAAAAATAAAATAATTCTCACGAAAGCTATCAAATGAATATGCAGTGACTAGAGAAGGTCCAAAACTTCCACTGAGAAAAGCATCAAGCAAAACAAGAAAAGTAAAAGAAACGAACAACAATGAAACCCTCCCCGACCCCAAAAATCTAAATTAGAGATAGAGTTCTTATTGGACATCATTCATACATGTTGTCTCCATCCTGGAAGGCTGAACCAAATATAGTTCTTGCTTTTTTTTTTTTTTTTTTGTTAGAGTGGTATTTTTTTTATCTTTTGGAGCCTTTCATGTTGAATTTGCTCTTAATGTGCTTCTTTAACTTGGAATCTTGGAAAAAAATAGAATTAATTCATAAAATCCTGAACCACTATGTCACAGTGTATGGGTGACTTATTTGTGGAGTTATTATTATTTTAAGTATATTTTAAGACAAATTTATTCTACTTATACCACAGGGTAGGGAAGAGTAGTTTTACAATTGTTCATATGGAAAATAATATAATGATTAATAAACAACAATACAAGAATAAACTCTGTGTTTTGTGTACTCATAACTGTAAACCTACTTTTGCCACACCCTGTATAATTGTTTCACATTTTACAGTGAATCTAACCTCATCATTAGAAATTATATTTACTTAATGCATGAATGGCTCCTGTCCTAAAATTACCTTTTTAGCTTTCAAATGTGTGTTTTACCAGCTGATAGTTTTTTTTTTCTGAGTAAAAGTTATTTTTAATCAAGAATTCTGTGACTCAAGTATGGGTGCATAAAAAAGACACCTTCAAATATGCAAGATATGAAAGTTCCAATGGGCCCTCTCCAGGAAATTACTCTAGGATAATTTCCAGAAAATGAGAGTACAACAAAAAGAAAAGATTGTGCTCAGCAAATTTCCTGTTAACTAGGCTCACAAGAAAATGATGTACAAAGCAGAAGTCCATTTCACTAACTTTCAGTAAATATAATGGTTAAGTACTCTGGAACACTGTTTGTCATCTGGTTATTTTGTTCTTTTCCTAATGGAAAATCGACATAAGGAACATGATCATCATCAGAAGGCTGCTGTTTTGTAAATATGAATCAAAGTGAAGGGAAATAGTCTGTGTGGTCAGTACACTCATGTCCACAGTCAGGATAGATGCAAAGGCCTTTTGGGGCACTCCCATCCCACTCAAGACAATGGGAAGGATTTGTCAGAATTCTTATTCAATGTATTTTTTTTCTGCACTTACTCGTCACTCACTCTGTGAAATCATTCCTTCCATTAACTGGATTAAATATATAGATTAATGTTTATTGAAGGGGCTACCAAATGCCCTCAGTCACGTATTTATAGACTATTCTCTAGAGGGGATCACTTCCTCACTTCAGTAATTACGTATGATTCTTACTTCTTTCATTGAAAGAACATAACTTTATTTCCAACATATGGGAACATCTTACCATATAGCCCCTTATGTACTTACTGACTACATGTGTCCCAACACACTGAATGAAGAATACTCAAATGCAGTCATCACTAAACAAACTTGTAATTAGTCATTTTCTCAAACACCTCACTTAGAATACATTTGGTTATAAGTAACAGAAATCAGGTCAAGTAAAGAGTGGTAAATTGTAATGAGAGATCTTAAACAAGAAGCTACACAGCCAAGACTGAATGGATAAGATCACTGGAGACATTATTGACCAGAGATTTTGGATCATTACTAAGAGCTACACTATCTTTGGAACTCAGTTATACTACATTTCAGTATTTAATTATCAATATGACGCAGTCACACTACATATGACTATTTTCTGTTTCCCAATCTCCTTGATTTTAGAATATGTATTTTCTGAAAATATATCTACACAATCTCCATCCTAATCAGTCATCGCTACTTTGTAATAATAACACACACATGCACACACTCACACACATTTGCACATACTCATGCACTGAGCACACACTAACCATTCAGACTCAGTTCCAAAACTGGCAAAGAAAAGTAAAACTAACAAAATTTGTTAAATTTTCAGAAAAATTTCTTTGGTATATTTGATTATTAGGTATAATTTCAGAAAATAGTAATTTCTGATGGCAATAGTTTTTGAAGTCTTAAATTAGAGAGCATTATGTCAACCTTGGGCTAAGCCAAGATCCTTATGTGTGATCGTTAAATTTGATCTATTCTATAACCACTGATGCTATAACCACTAATCCCAGTCACCTTGACCCTTTGTGTCATTAGTCACAGTGGGGACCCTGTTGTAGTGTGAATGGATCAATGCAAATCCACCCCTATTACTGAAATACTACCTCAAATTGTATGCCTGCAGTGGGGAAGGTTTAACACCATGATTTATAAAGAGTTAATTATAACCACCATTGAAACCAAGATCAAGAACTGGAATTAAAACAAGCTAAAAGATGTTCTAAGAATGTGAAAAAGACTAGAAGCAGAGCAGCTGAAAGGGAAATGCTAGCATAAAGGCTTAGTATTTCTCAGCCTTTCTGGAATGAAAAGCCCATACGCAGATAGTGGATAAAGGGAATAGGAAAGTAGAGAAATAAAGTACTGTGGATGCACTGTACTTTGAAAAGGTGAACTAACTTCAAATATCACTATTACCTTTAAGGCCCTGTTTAAAAAGACAGTGATCTGGGAACCTTTCTGAGGATTCTGTTCTCTTTGTAAGTGTATATGGGACCCTTTAAACAAGCGGACCGCATAGCTGCATTGAATGCCATGAAACTTCTTTCAGGTGAGGAATTAATATTTCCAAACAAATACAACAGGCAAAATTTCTGCAAATCCATGTTTTCCCAAATGGTCCATGGATAGAATTCAGAAGATCTGTACACTTGGATGAAAAAGATTATGCCTTTACTTTTACTAACCGCCAACTAAAACTGCATTTCCTCCATTTACTAATGTAAATGACAAACCACATTACTGTGTGTAGTATCTGCAACTGCATCGTGAGTGGAAGTCATATATATTTTCATAGCATATTATAACTGTTGAAAATATCTTAAACTATCATTTGTGCCTGTTACTTCTTTGAAATTATTGTACATTGGTTATTAGACCTGCCATTGAATATTGTCATTACATGTGTCAATAAAGAAAACAATTCTATTACTGTATCATGAATTTGTTTTCTTTTTAATATTCTGACAATGATATTCCAATATAATAGGTTTGCTTTGCACTACTATGCATTTTACTGTGGGCATCTAAAAACGTTGTGAGAAATATTTCATAGTCTTCACTAGACTGCTGGCAGGTCCATGAAGCCAAATTTCAAGACTCTTGATCAAAATATGGTAATACTTCCATGGTATATAATACCATGGTAAATACTTCCATGTCAATTAAAACTATTTTTCTTTTATAAGTAATACAATTTATTTTTAAAGAAAGAGAAAAAATAAGAAATCGTATAGAAGTAAAAAGTAGCAGTCTCTTGTTACCCCCACAGGCTCCTTCTGTCTAGTTCACTCTTTGTTGTGTATCCTTCCTGATATTTTCTATGTATACTAAAAATACCTCTTATTATAGAACATTTTTAAATGTATAAACAGAATCACAACATATGTACTATTCTACAACATGGCTTTTAAATTAAAAATATATTATGGATCTATCTCCACATCATTACATATTTATTTGTTTCATTAGTACTTAAATTGTGTCATAATATTTCACAATATTATCATACCACAAATTATGTAATTGGTCTATCAATAGGTACTTAGATATTTTTAAATGACAGTGAACATTCTATTCATAAAGGTGATGTTGAGAATATTTAATAATTCTTATGTCATGGACACTGAAAAAAAGTACATCCCAACTTTAGTGCTGGAGGGAGATTCTGTGGCTCCCTATTGGCTTAGGCATTAATCTTCTGTTGCTGGGTCACAGAGATGCCCCTGAAGGGAGTAAGGTAGCTGAAGAATTGAGTGAGGCACTCAGGGACCTCAGTGTGCAATCATTTACAGCAGGGTTTCTGTGTTTTAACAACCACCATAGCTATAACTTGCCTACTGGTTGAATGTACACCCAGCTTACACGTACATCTTTGAACATTTATGTAAGTGTATCTGCTGCTTAAATGGCTAGAGTGCAATTGCTAGATCAATGGGAATTTATATTTAGATAAATAATGCCAAATTGCCTTTCAATAAAATAACATTAATTTATTCTCCTTTTTGCAAACCATCAACAATATCATTTTCATCTTTGCCTATGTGCATGTAGAAAATTTAATACTTAACATTATCAAATTTTAATCTTTGTGCTTATTTATGCTTAGAGAAATTTGTACTGCTCTATTTTATTTTGCATTTTAAAAAATGTTGAGTGAGGTTGAGTGTCTTCTTATAGGTTTATATCACAATTTTCAACCAGTGTGATGCAGGAATTTTTAAAGCTTACAATACCTGACTATTTAGTCAAGGGTACTGACTTCTTTACCTTTAGATTGTCAAATTAAAAAAATGACAACAGTCAACATGGCAATAGCTGTCCAGTGGGAATGGATCAAAATTATACCTATGCTTTTGGTCAGGTCAACAAAAAAAAATCTTTTTTGGTGTGGCACAGAATTTTAGTAATTAGTTTTTGTGTGCCATGAGATGAAAAAAGTTGAAAATCGCTGGTTTATATGATTAGCATTTTTTCCTCCCTGAGGCCAGTCACTCTGAGTCCTTTGTCCACTCTGCTACTGAGTTTTCATTTTTTAATGGATCTTCAAATTAAAAGTCTTAAAAACATGTATTAAAGACATTAGCCCTTTGTCTATCATATTTGTCATGTTCACTTTTCACAGTATTTTTGAATCTTTTGGCTTTACTGATTTTTTAAACACCGAGAAAACTTTCATTTCTATGTGGTCAAAATTATCTGTCTTTTCTTTTTGAATTCAGGGCCTTGTGTCACTCTAAAAGCCTTTCGTATTCCAATTTTATTAAAAACAGTCATCTGAGTTTTCTTAAAACTACTTTTATGGTTTTTGTTTAAATTTATTTTGATCCATCTGGAATTTATTTTAGTATAATGAGTGAGGCAGGAATCTAGCTTAATTATTTTCCAAATGGTTAGCCAGTTGTCCCAACACTATTTATTGACTAATCAAGTCTTTCCTCCACAGATGATACTAAATTCTCAAATGTGCTTGAATTCATTTTTAGATTTTCTGATCTGATCTGTTCTCTTCTATTGTTTATTTTATTCCTGTTTTATTCTTACAGTATTTTAATTACTTTAACTTTATAGAAAATGGTCTTTGTTATTCTTTTCTTTCAAATTTTTTCTCAATAATTTCTTGTATCTAATCATATGCCTCAAAAATGTTTAATTATTTTTCACACTTCACAAAATCAGTTTTCTAATTGGGATCAGAATTAATTCATAAATTAAATTAGAGATAATCAATACCATTACAATAATAAGTTTTTTTATAATTATTATGTCTTCCTAAATATTGACACCTCAGTAGAACTTTAATTTTTCCTTTGTTTTTCAATGAGTTTATCCCTAGATTTTTGATTGTTGATTTCTATTGTAAATTGGATCTTTTCTTTCTGTACAATTTCAAACCAACTTTTTGGTTTGCATAGAAAAGTTAATGATTTCTTTGTTTGTTTTTTAAACTGCTATGCTTACTGAATTCTAATTGTTTCCCATTATTTTAATTTGCTTTTATTGGATCTTCTAGATAAGCAACCCCACATCTTGGAAATACTGTCTCCTCTCTTATAATATTTGTATTTTTACTTCATTTTCTTGTCTAATTTCATTTTCAAAAATAAGAAAGACATCAAACTAATAGAAAAGAGATAGGGAATTTCTCAGGCAAGATTTATTAATATGCTTGGATAAAATAAAATGCTAAGAATAACTCCTTGCATTCAGGGAAGCTACTTTTGTATATAGTCTTTACCACATGAATCATTCTTGGTCATATTTTCAAGCTCAGCACACAACTCTTGCCCTATAATTGCTCTAATAATTTTGAAATAAAAACACTGATAGCTGTGGACAGCTATAAATAACCAAAATGGAAGGCATTCGCACCATGTTTTCAAAATGCACTTGTTTAGTTTTATTTTACCATTAACTTAAACCATATGGAAAGGGCAAGTTCTTCACAAACACATTTTACAAGTGGCATATGCAATAAATGATAGCATTTGACAAGTTTTTACCAGTTTATTTCTTTTCAGAGCCAGAAGAACCAGTTGTAACAATCAGTGTAAAGTGAAAAAGCATGTACCTTACCGATCCAAGAATTTCTTTCTTTTTTGGGCCTGTGTTAAATCATGTTTATACAGCAGCAGCTTTGCTGGACAGGTTGCCATGTATCCACTCCTTTTCCTTTTTCTCCTGTTCCAGAAGCTGTAGGATCAGCAGTGCCTATTAAATGCCATTTGGTGATGAGGTTGATAACGTTTAGAAGTTTCAAGTTGAAGACATTGATGGACTTCCAGGTGTTCTGACTCCTTTGATCTACTTGGGAAACTGAAGGCCAAGCAAGCTTCACTGCACCTAAAAATACCAACTCAGGCTTTTCCACCGAGATGCTATTGGAATTATAGCTATAGAAACAAGACGTGAATAGGAATAATAGACAGAAACATTACTTAAATCATTGACCATTACAGTGAAAGTACCTAAGGGCATCTAGATTTAAATTGTGAACATTTTTTTTCTTGGCTTGTGTTAACAAGTAATTCCTCTGATGTGCTTATATGTATCATGGCCTTTTTCCTGTATATTGAAACTTGGGCCTGGAGCACAAGCAGAGAGAGATGAGAAGGTGAAAGTGAAGTATGTGAGAGGTATAATGAAGTCAAGGTTATGATTGCTTGAAGAATAGAGGGTTCTCAAGCTAGTTAATTCTATTGGGTTGGCCAAAAATTTCATTTAATTTTTTTGCGTATGATGGCTCTAGTAGTGCTTAGTTGTCTTCAACTGCATTCAAAAGAATTTTGTTAGATTGTATTGTGACAGCTGTCATATCAGCATGCATTTAAAAAAATTAACAAAATTGGTGAATTTTTGCACAGCCACTTTAATATTGAAGATGGAAGAAAATACACAACATTGTTGATGTATTATGCTTTGTTATTTTAGGAAAGGTAAAAATGCAATTGAAACACACAAAAAAGATTTGTGCAGTTTATGGAGAAGATGCTGTGACTGATCTAATATGTTAAAAGTGGCTTGTGAAGTTTCTTGGTACTATTGACATTTTGGCCAAATAATTATTTGCTGTTGGGCTGTCTTATCATTAGGAAATGATTAGCAGCACCCCTGACCTCTACCCACTAGAAGCCAATAGTGGGAGATAGCCCACATACCCAAAATATTCAAATCAATACAGTTATTGATGAAAATGAAAAATGGGTCTTTTATTTTATTGAAAAAATGGAATTTTGCCCAACCCAATACTATGTTTTCAGGTGAACATGAGTGGCTGTTATTTGCACTCATTGGGCAAGTGTATTTTCTCACTTTTAGGGAAGAATTGAATTGATGATTTGTCTATATTTAGTATTTTATTTTGATTTATAGTGAAGATTTAGTCCTTTTCTTTTATGTTGCTATTCTAAATAACTTATGAAAATTTTTAAATGATTAAACTTGGTAAAACTATATAGGATCATGATCCATGTTTAGGGTATCTTGTAACCATTTATAAATAGAACGTTTTTTATAAAAACCAGGAATGTAAGAAGAGAAAAGTGACAAAGGTGAGAAAGGGCAAACTTACAGTCTATGAGTGCTGAAAAGGTAAAGATAAAGATAAGGTAAGATAAACAATGGGTATTGTCTGAGATGGTGCTGAATAAGCAGTTATGTGTGCTGTGGCTATTAGATTACAGTTGGTACTGAGTTCTAATAAATTAAAAACAGATAGATCATTCAAGATGGTGATTTTCAATTTGCTCTGTTGATTAAGGAGCTATAACCCTTGATACTCTGTCCTTCTCTCTCCAAATAATTATAGATTTATGCCATTATCTGACTAGGAACAATTTTACTGTCAGAAACTGAACTCTGGTATAGGAATAAGAGTTTCTGAATCTCAAAAATAATAGTGCATATAATTTATAATAACATTATCTATTTAAAGAGATATATATTATCTATCCTAGTTACCTAATTTAATGCAAAGGATGAGCCTTACCTACTGAGTAGTAATTCTGAATTTAATAATTTCATGTCAAATTATTTTGATACCTATGAGAAGGAAAAGCAGGCACCAACATTTTAAGAAAGAGTTCTAGAAAAATTTAACCTGAGATATTCCATTTGCTAAATTAATCTTTCATATGTTTTTTTTTTTTTTTAGATATGCCCAGTAACTATTCTTTGTTTTTAGAGTCAATTTTATTCTAGGAACAAACTATTAAAGTAGAAATAAAATGACTCTAGAGTTTCTAAGGCAATTTAAAACTTCTATGCTAGTTGTGTTCTAGCATAGAGCATCATCCCCATGCTCTCGGTAAGGGATACCTCTGTTGACTCTTTAGTGAAGAAACTGGGAGCTCCTCAACAAGATGTCCTAGCCAGGCCATCCTACCGAGGAGCCCACACTGGATAATTCTCCTTCATGCTCAGACCTTTCACCAGTGTTCCAGTCTTCCATCCTTAAATATGAGCAGACAGTCAAGATTACTGGACATTTGAGGAAAGGCTTCAACAAGGAATATAAAGGAAACAGAAAGAGGAAAAAAGCAACACTTTGGAGGAAACAGAGGCTTATGCAAGATGGAAACCTGAGAATCATTAATATCCTCAGAGAGTGAGAATTAGTGCAAACGTGAGACAAGCAAGAGCTCTTAGGAATTAAAAACATAAAAGTAAATTTAAAGAGTAATTGATGAAAGATACAGTTGAGAAAATCTCTCAGAGTGTAGCAAAAAGACAAAGAATTGGCAGGTAGAGGAGAAAAAAACTCTTATGTGGAGATTCAGATAATTGGCACAAAGTTCAAGGTTTGAATTTGAATCTATAATAAATATATTAAAAATTAAAATTAAGAAAATGAGGCAATTATTAACTCCAAGGAAAATGTAAAGATTAGTAGTAAACACATAGAAATCATAGTCTTTTCAATGATATTTACAAGTTACTTTTATGTGAACACTGAACAATGCTCTAACTAAAATTGTGCTTGCTATTTTGGAAGAGTAAGGAATAGGAAACAAGTGTATGTATGACGGGGTGGGGAGAGGAAAGAGAGACACCTTCTGCCCCAGTGAGATGTCAGCAGATGATGCTTAATATTGAAAAAAATAAAAGTAGCGTCAACACCATGTATTCTTGGGAAAATGAAAGCAAATAACATTCTCTGAAAGTACTCTCTTTCATAATAAAGTTTCAATGAGCTTGTAGAACAATTTAGTTCTTTAAATTGTGTGTATGGAGAACTGATAAAAAGAATTTTGTCTTAATTTTGCACATTGTAAAATTCCATTAAATCAGCTTTAAAGTCACTTTAAAATCATCTCTTACTTAATGTATTCTATAACTTTATGCAGTGAGGCATTTTTCCCCATTTAAAAGAAAGTTTCAGAAAATGAGAGACTTTTTAAAAAAAATGCCTAAGATTTCTCAGGAATTTTGGGAGAGTAACAAGATCAGAACATAATATTCCCAGTTCTCTGTCATCATGCCACAAAATCATGTTGAATTTTCACAAATACTTTAAAAATAATAAATAAACAAACCAAATAATTTGAGAATGCCAAAAAGGAAAAAAAGAAGCAACAATATTGGCACTATTTTAAACTAATTGTGCATATTTGACAAGGACTCATGAATTCCTGTCAGATACAGAAATAGAGAAGTCAATTGCTTCCAAAGCTGTGGCAATCCACAACTCAATAAAGACGATCACCAATACCTATAAACAGCAGGATGGGTATGGTCCAAGGCTAATTACAGTCTATCTATAAAATCAGTGACAGAATTCTTTTCCATCAGTGGAGTGATTACTTCTGTTTTCTATTGGAAAGGATCAGATCCAAAACAGCTTATCCTTCTAAGTCAGAATATTATTTTAATCTAGCTTATATGAAATCCTTCTTTAACAAAATATTAAAATAACAGAAACAAGTAAGTAGATATAGATTTGGCCTCAGGTTCATCATCTGTAAAAGTAGGATAATAATAGTACCCATCCCACAAGACTGTTGTGAAGGTTAAATGAAATGACACATGGAAGCAATTTGCATAGTGTTTCAAGCCATTTTAAAGGTAAATTCTAATTTCATGCTTCTGCTTAGTTCTGTAACTATTCTATTTAGAAAAATACTTTAATAAACATTAACATTTTGAACTGATAGCAGGGTCCCTAGGCATAGTCTGGAAGAAGAAAACTGAAGGGGAAAATTATATATAAAATGATGTAGTAATTATGTTAATAATATATTAACAGGAACATTTGATTTTGGGGTGTCGGGGTACTGCCTGGAGGTTTGGGAGTCATGGACAGAGAGGAGAGTTTTTAAAGGGGAAAGACAGTGAGAAATATCCTAAGATGGGGAGACAGCCCAGTTTAAAACAATCTTCTAATGATTACTTTTATATTTCCCTTTTCTATGTTGGGCATATTTCCCCTCCCCAAACATTTTTTTAATAAAAAGTTGGCTACTCACCCAACAGTCTTTTGTTAGTGCAGCTTTGGGAAATGAACAGGGGGTTAAGGATACAGACAAAGAAAGGTCACAGAAGCAAAGCAGTGAATGGAGATTGGGACTGGCAGAGAGAGATGTCTGGGTCCTGCAAGCGTCTCCCATGCCCCCGCCACCCGAGAAAACACCTGGGAAACTGCGGAGGGTCCTGACTTTCCCAGTGTCTACAGAATAGGGAGCTGAGCAAATGTGTTTGATTACTGTAGAAGGCTGGTAAATTTGGGCTTCTCGGGATTAACATCGTCAGCTCTTCTTTCCTTCAGCTAAAATAACTCGAAACACGAATAAGTGCAAGAGCAGTTCCCGAAACAAGGTCACATAGTGAATAAGTTTTGATGATGTAAGGGGAATGGATAAAAAAGTTTAGAATGTTTAGTGTTTTATAAAATTGCTTCACAAGCATCAGCTTAAACAATTATCATAAAACTCTGAGGCTGTTGAACCTGTTTTTACTTTTAATGAGAAAAGTAGACACAGATATGCTAAGAAAATTGCTCAAAGGACCACTCTGAGTATAGGCTTTCCACTGTAGTACAAAACAATTCAAGCCTTAGAGGAGAAGACAAATTTGATCTACTTCAAATTTTGCCTATACTCCTCTGAATAGACATATCGACTTAAAACTTGACTATGTCCTTAGTATTATTGCAGCTGCTATTTAAAGATATTAATCAGTATAGTTTTGGTAATTCAGAGATTTTTTTAAATTTGGCTAAAAATTAATGTTGTAAAAGAGGTTACTTTTCATGATTGTTTTATCAATATTTTTTTACAATGAGACATATTCCCTTCCATACCAGTTCTGTCCTTTTCCATGATATTTTAATGAAAGTGGATTATTTTAGTAAGCCCAGTTCTATAAAATAAATCTTTAAGCCAAAATGAAATAAGAGCTAGGCTGTAAATATATCATCATCATATTATCAAAGTACAGATGGAAGCACGGTGTCTAAACACAAATGAGGCAAGAATTTAACGCAATTTAAAAGCAAGTACTCTGGGGAGCGTCAAAAGAAATGAAACTTAGGAAATGAACCATTAAGGAAAAGAGACAAATATAGTTTATAAGTTGTATGTTTAGGATAGAAATATATTGGCTAGTGCATTCAAAGTCTGTGCTTGAATGAGTGCCCAATATGCATCATGTCTTTAAATTTTAGTTTCCTTATAATGACCCATTATCAGCACAGTTTTCATTCCAAATTTCCCAAGTATGCAATATATCCCCTGTTGGAGGTAGTTGCCATTTATTTGCTCAGTGTGGAAAAAGCCAACTTTTCCTTTTTTCCTGGTTCTTAGTCGTAAGCAGAATGAAAATTCATTCTTTGAACGCTGGTGGTGGTAATCCTAATGTTTGGTCTGTTTTGTCAGCCTTCCCATTAAACTGTATCTGAGATAATCTGATTACCATTTTATGTTGAATTAATAGCTTTTTAATTTTTTTGGCTTACATGTTGAAGTTGTGAAAGTTTCCCTGTACCTGTGCTTTACTAAGCTTCAGTACTATTTAGTGAATACGAGGCACTGTTCTGCAAAAAAAAGTGTCAAAAATTATAAAACAATGGAGCCAAAAACCTGTACAATCACAGATCACAATGCAAAATAAACAGACTAGAGTGGGCCACCACCACAGGAAAACTCACTATTCTTCCATTAGATTTCATTACCTGAAAACATTCCTCTTTGACAGTTTTATCTATAATCATTTCATTTTCTCAAGTTCAAATAAAAGGAACTTTTAAGTTGATCTATAAATACTTGAAAATGGCAATTTCATCAAACAACACATCTGTGGCATAGCAGTTAAGCACCTAATTCTACCACTTTATCAATCACATTGTTAAGCTTTGTGTACCTTACCATCCTTATTGATAAATGAAGATAATAAGAGTGCATATAGTTCCCAGGATTATTGTGAGGCATAAATGAGAACCTGGATGGTGAAGATAGAACTTGGCACGTGGTGACCCAATCAACATTTGTTACGTACCAGTTCTTGCTTTCTTTTTAGCATAATTTTTTTATGGTGAATGTATTAGATAAAATATTTTTAGCTGTAAGTCTTAGGTCATGTTAGAATAGTCTGAACACACAGAAATTTATTTTCTCACTTAACAAGCAATCTGGATATAGGCCATACCCTCAAAGGCTCAATCAACAATGTCAGGGTATTAGTCAATGTTCCTGGAATTCTGGTTTCTGTGCCCCAACTCCTATCCACGATCACAAGATGCTACAACATTACGTGAGAGTTTTCAAAGCAGGAAGGAAGAGGACAGGCAAAGAAGAGACATTTTTTTCCAAAGATTTTTTTTATGTCTTATTTTCCCAAACTAAATTGCATGCTCACCTGTAGACTAATAAAGAATGAGATGCCTATGATTAATAGAGGCTAGAAAGAATGTATCCCCTGGGCCTGGCACTAGGAGATTGCTACCCAAATAAAATTGTGGTTTTGTTTACAAGGCAGAAGAGTGGAAATGCATTGACAAGATAAATGATAGGAGGACTTGAATGTTTTGTTCCAAAGCTCCCTTGTGATAAAGCTTGACTAACCACATAGAGCTGAACTATTACTGGTCTGTTAGTTCCTTGTTAGTTCAATAGCAAAAGGAAGCCAGAACTTATTATTTTGGGTTTTGTTTCGTTTTTGTTTTTGTTGTTTTTTTGCTTCTGAACAAGAAAATAAAGAACAGGCCTATACAATTGTATAAGGAAATCTAATGTATGTTGTTACACCCTTTTTTCTCAGTAGTAGTTGTTTCGTTTGTTTTAATGTGTTTTTAAAATAAATTGGAAAATAATAATCACTGTCTATTATGAATTACATATATAACTGAGAGAAAAGCATTCTTTCTGAGTATGCAAGATAATCTTACAACCCTTTCATTTTCAAAGTTCTATATACAGCTGATTTTCAAAATTACTCAGCAGCGAATGTCAAATTATGGAAATGTATGTAACATTGTACGCAAAAATTGTATGTAAAACAAAAAATGGGAAACCACACTCATTTGTAAATAATGCAATCAATAGATCTGAGGACTTAGTTCTTTACTTTAAAAAATTTCAAGGAAGTGGATTACTTTTCATTGAAAATATAGCCAAATATGAAAATGTCTATTCACAGAATAAAAATCATTTGTTAGGCTTGCCCTTAGATTTTGTATTGATTTTATTTTTAGTGTGTGTTCCATCATGCAGGAGTGCTACCTTAGTGTTCTCCATTTACCCGCTGCTGCCTTTGGTATAGTGCATACCAGAAGTCTCCCAGTTTGCTGTGAGTGTCCCTTTACACCAACGGTTTCTAAGGTATCAGAGCAGCTGGCAGTGATACAAATATTCATGAGAACATCATATGATCATTAGTTCATTTTATCCCCATTTGGCTGTTCCAGCCCCATGAAGCTAATACTATATAATACAATATGTTACTTTATGAAACTGGTCCAAAAACACAAGAATACTGTGATAAAGAATTGAACGATACTTGAGATGTGCTAATACACAAACAGAATTAAGTTCCTTTATGAGAGGCTAATTTTTCTTGTCTGAAAGCTTATAAATTAAGATGCATGATTTATTCTCATAAAAGTTTTCACAAATGATTTCTATAGCATAAGGATTTTTCAGCACTTTTGAGAAAATGATAATAACTGTAATTTCTGTCCAAATAATATACTGACCCAACTCTTCCATGGACTTGGTAACCTGTAAGAAGCTATGGAATTCACTCACATAAGAACATGTTGATAAGAAAATGTATGGAGTAGACATTAGGCAATGGTCTCTTTTTTAGGAGCTATTCAGTTCAAAACACTCTGCTACAAATTAGACCAAAACCTGTGGATAAATAACTTTTAATCCAAGGCTTCATTTCTGATGAGGAGAGAATAGAAAAAAAATATCATGGCCATCAGCCCTGAGAGGTGTGGTGACTGTATTCAGAGACTGTGATCCGTGGTCTCCTAGCTTTAATTGGCCTCCTGGGGTATGTAGAATGCTGTGAGTTTGTCACACTTGTAGAGATCTTGGCACAAACTATTTACAGCTGTTTGGAGCCTTAACATACAATAGAAAGGGCCTGCTGGGCCTGGCATTTGCTGACACAGCCTTGGAGTCAATGGAAAAGTCTGGTTTCTCTTTTGAGGTCCTCACAGTGAAGGATTTGCAGACTGTAAATTACACAAAAAGCTAAGAATGAATCCTAGCATAGCCAAAGCTCTTCTCTGCAGGGCTCCCGGGAGTCTGGTTATTATGCTTTCTCTGCAAAGCCCTGGGGCATTTTCACCTTCTCCACTTGAATAATGCCCTCCACAATAAAAGACTTTACAATATTTTGCCTACATTTGCCATGCAAAGAGATTATGATAGAAGACCCCACAGTGCAGCTAGTGACAGACTAGTAACCTGCGGGTTGAATCCAATGCACAGACATTTTTATTTATTGTTTGTATGTTCATAGTTTTTCATTTTGCTTTGTTTAGTTAATTTGAATTAGTTGGCAATTTCTGAAAATCAGGACATTTCCCATTTAAAAAAATCCAATTCGTTTACTTTGGAAAAATCAGATCTGGCCACACAAAGTCTGAGTTCCCTCTTGGCAGCAGATAACTGGAGCCAATAGCAGTTGCCTTCTTTGGAGGGGTCGTGGGTTCCCTCTGGAAGGCCTCTTGCATTTACATTCCCGGACAGGAACTCCTAGGCACTTGAATTAACAACCACTATCAAGTAATATATGCCTTTAAAATATAGGTTTCAAACATAAAGAACATTAAGGAGTAAGGAAAATATTACAGACAACATAACCACCTCTTAGCTTGCTTGAATAACATTTCCTATTCTACTCGAGTTTTTAAAGAAGTAAAACATTACATATATATTTAAGCCTCCTGTTTATCCTTCCGAAGTTGCTTTCTCCAACTACACAGGTAAACTGCTCTTCTGACCTTGGTCTTTATCAGTTTCATGCATCCTTTTTTACTTTTGCTATATAGCTATTTATGTATTTTGAAAAATTATACTCTTTTTGCGAATGTTTGAAGTTTTATATATGCATCTTTCTGTGCCTTGCCTCATTCACTCAAATTTACATTGTTGGGATTTATCCAGGCTGAACCATGCAACTTTAGTTAATTAATTTAAACAGATCTATAATCTGCTTAAAGTTGTTTTCTGATCTATTTTGTAACTATACCCCAGTTTACTTATCTGTTTTTCCATTGCTGAATATGTGTCATTTGCAATTTTTTACTATTTCAGACAATGTTGCTTAGAACATTCTTGTGCATGTGCACCAGTCTATTTAAGATATACCTAGCTCAGAGTTGCTTGGCCTGCAGGTGTACTTATCCTCTCTTTCTCAGATATTGCCAAATTTCTCTCCAACATTCTTTTATGTAATTTACCCTTCTATCAGCAGCATATGAGAGTTCCTGATACCTTTTCCATACTAATACTGGTTGCTTTTGCATTTTTTTTTGCCAATTTACTGGTAGTAAATTATGTTTTGTTATTGTTTTGATTGCATTTTCTTGATTACTAGTGGGATTGAACACTTCATAAATTCATTGAGATTTACTTGGTGGGTTCATCTTTTTGTTCTTTTTTATTGCTGCTTTTTCATTTTTCTTACTGATTGGAGGTATTCTTCACACATTCTGGACACTAAATCTTTTGTTGACAAATGTCTGCGGCTCATTTTTTTCACTTTTGGTGTCTTTGATAAAGAGTAAATTTTCATTTTAGTGTGAAAAATTGTCAACACAGTCTCCAAATTTATGTTTTTTTGAGTCTTACCTAAGAAATCCTTATCTAAGCCTAAGTCATAAGATACTCTTATGTATTTTCTTCAAAAACTTCTGCTTTTCTCACTTAGGTCTTTAATCAAGGTCTTGGAATTTACCTTTGTGCATACAAATAAAACCTTATTTTATTTTGTAATATGGATATGATTTGTCCCAGCATAATTTACTGAGTTTTATGCTTTCTCCATGTTTATATACTGTCACAAAGGAATATATAGAATTTTGGGGCTGTCAGTTTTGTTCCATTCATTGGTCTATTTGTCTGTTTTTGTGTCAGCACCACACTGTCTTAATTATTGTAACTTTAAAACTTTTTGATACTTTATAAGGAAAGTGTCTCCCTCTTTCTGATTACCTTGATTCCAAGGAAGAAAATTATCAGAAATTGGAAAATTTATCAAGGATAAGAATAATGATTAAACTGTTCTAGAAAGCTGCTTTAAAATATGTACTATTTCCCCCACATTTTAGGAAGATAAGCAAATGCATTCTACTGGATGGGAAGCCCTCAAGTTCTAGTCTAACCTAGGTTCTCTGAAGGCAACATGGCTCCTTGACAGTAGAACTATCCTTCCCACAGTGGTTCTACCCTGTTCCATCAGTCCAGATCCTTCCTTGGCTATGGGAAATTGTAAGGGATAGGGTCCTGGTATCGGAATGTCAGGACTCCTTGTTCCATGTCTTATTATCCTCACTTCTCCCAGGGTTCTCCATTCTTTCTATATGCTTTCTACCACACATAATCAAATTTATTTTATTCTAAAACATACTAGTCTTCTAAAAAATTGGCTTAGCCCTGTCTGGTGTGGCTCAGTGAATTGAGCACTGGCCTGTGAACCAAAGGGTTGCCAGTTCAATTACCAGTCAGGGCACATGCCTGGGTTGCAGGCCAGATCCCTGATTGAGGGCACACAAGAGGCAACTACATATTGATGTTTCTCTTCCTCACTTTCTCCCTTCCTTCCTCTTTCTCTAAAAATAAATAAATAAAGTATTTTTTTTAAAAGATTGTTGGTTTAGATCACAACTTAAAACATGTATACCCTACCTTCAGAACCCAGGAAATCTAGCCCTTAAAAACATGGTGACATTCACTCTCTCATGTCCTGTTTCAAATGCATACTCATCTCTACCGGGCAAGGGTGGAAGCAATTTACAATACACTGAGACCTCTACTATGATAGCTAGTATGGGAAGAAAAGAAGCCAGGAGAGGAGTCGGACTGAAGGCACAGTCCAAAAGACTTCAGTCCCCTGGGGTCTAGGAAGCCATTCTCTTACGTTATAACTCTAGAAATGGGGAAGGGGAGGTTCCAGGACACAATATTTAAAGTCAAGCAAATGTTTATTTTATATCTATTTATGTAGAAGACGTTAATTAAAGCTCGTGAGGGAACAGGTAAACAGCTGATGAGTCGTCATCTCCCAGACACTTCCACCGAGTTCAGCAAGTCAGCCTCAGCCTCTTCCTCTGCCTTGTGCTCCTCAGTCAGCCAGTAAACTCCGCCTCATTGTTTCAGTTCTCAACAAGTCCAGAGGCAGGTGGTTCCAAAGTTATAAACTCAGCCGCTCAAAAAAACTGTCAGGAACCTGAGGCTTTTTCTGCTCACCCCTGTGCCATCCCCAACACAGTGGATCTTGTCATCACGGCAGCAAGATGGCTGCCACAGGTCTGAGTGGCACGCCCTCCCAAATCCACATCAAGCAGCAGAGAAGATGTGAATCCCTGACTTTGTCCCATTTTTAAACTGAGAAAAAAGTTTTCCAGAAGACTCCCAGCAAACGTCCCATTGCATCTTATCGGGCAGTGTATCACTGACAAGAGAAATGGGATAATAACAATGGATTTATGTTAATCAGCATTTACTTACTGGGTCTGGAGAGGGGCCCATTAGCTGTTAGACTTTCAAATACCAAACCAGAATTCTATTAACAAGGCATAAAAATGAGAATAGCTGTTAAATAGATAGCGTAAGCAGAAACTACAGGTGTCCCAACCATACCCGATAGGCCTGCTCTGGAGGACTCCCACAGAGCTTCCTCAGCAACGAGGAATCCTCAACTCATGAAGACAGAGGCTCCACCAATTAATGGAAAATTCCTGAGGCATATTCCACACTGTCCCCCAGAAGGACACGAGGGGCATGGAGTCCCAGCTGCTCACGGTGGATCCACTCAATGATGCACTTCAGTGACGCACTTTCTTCCCTTCGGCTTCTCACATCCTCACAGTGCTTCCTGGGTCCACACCTGAATCAGTGCCTTGGGGGCGTGCTTACAGGAGAACTCCTCCAAGTCATCAGCAGACGACAGTGTCTGCCACTTATAGTTCAGGCCCTTCTCTTCGGTGATGTCTTCCCCAAGCCCCACTCAAAAGTCACTTATTTCTTCACATGACCACTATATGGTATAAGGCACTCATGGAGCACATGTTAAGTGTGTTTCTTTCCTACTGTACTGTATGCTGCTTACATTCCTACTGTCTAGCACAGTACCTGGCATATAGTAGATATTGACTAAATGTTGGGTACATCAGCAGCCCACTGTGCTATTTTGTACCTGGGAGCTCCTCAGAAAACAAAATATCATGACCCTTGAGCACCCCAGGCATCCCCCAGCCTTTTCCCTTTTGTTGTCCTCACTCCCATCGCTTTCTGCTTTAACTGCTGCCTCCAAGGTTAAATATCTGGATTTCTCTAGACTAGCAAGGTATTCATGTGGGATAAATATGCTCTCTGTAAGTGAATGTCCCTGAAGACATTTATTTTCTTTACCCATGTTTCAGCATTCCCCATCTCTGAGACAAATCTTTTAACCTAAACATTGCCTCATAGCTGGCAGATCATGCCCAGACCCCCTGAACTCCAGCTCACTATAAAAGCCAGTAATTCACCGGCTTAAAGTATGGGCAGCAGGGCAGAGGGTTGCCCTTCTGATGCTGCAAGAACATTTTATTTGAGAGACTCTAATTCCTAGTGACATATCCAGTATATTCCCATTTTTTCCTCTTAACTTTACCACTTCATCGAGCAATAAATGGAAACTGTCTTCAAGTATTGAAATAAAGTAGCTGGGAAACAAAAGTCACATAAATAGTGTAGTGGCTACTATGTATTTATCTTAACCTTCCTCTTTAAAAATTCAAGTCTTATGAGAAAAAATAAACAGAAAAAAATAGTTACAGTTGTCAATAAAATAAATGCCAATTCTTAACACAGAGTGACAGTTAAAAGAGAAAAAATAGAGAGCTTAAGACTTTAGGCAAATTTTTACAAAGAGAGGAAGAATGAGATTTTTCAGGCCTGTGTGAAGCTAGAGCAATGCCAACATAACCACTGACGTCATTGGATTAGTATCAGCGTATTAACAGCTGTTGTGGTGAGCTTGGCTTCTCCTACTGATATGCAGTTGACATTTAGTTGAATGTAGTAAACAGGGGTGATGAGAGTGGGGAGAACGGGTGGGGCTGCATCGATGGTCGGAGAGAATAACCTATGAGATGAATGTGGCTCAAATATTAGTCTTGCAAACGGTGGATGTAAGTGCAAGAAGAAACAAGTTGTAACCAAGATTTCAGTCCAATGAACAGAGGCAGATTTATTGTGGAGCTAGCTAAAGGAAGCTTAAGGTTTAGGTTCCCTTCACTCACACAGGCCCCTCCTAAGGACCAGTACCTAATTTGTAACCAATGTCCTTCCTTCCTTCCTTCCTTCCTTCCTTCCTTCCTTCCTTCCTTCCTTCCTTCCTTCTCTCCTTCCTTTTTCTTTCAGAAAGCCACTTCCTGCCCCATGCCCTGAAAAAATTATATGAGCTTCAAGCCCTAAAACAGCTAGATCTTCCCCTGACAACTATATTTAATTTTTGAGGGGCTTCCAGAAGGTATCAACCAACATTGTAATGAAATACTGATTTTAAAGAGTGTGAAGGATTGCAGTTCTGTCAGGTAAATAAACCATATCATTCAACAAGCATTTGTAACCCTTGATCAAGAGGTTTAAGATTCCATCTCCTTAAAGACATTACAGTGTAATTGAGGCATAGGCACAGACAAATAACTATAGCAATTAAACCTGAGAAATGGGAAGTAGTCATTTAACACACATTTATTAATCGTGAACTCTGCACCAGGCACTGCACTAGACACTCAGTATCGAAGAGTCAGTACAACAGACGTGGCCAGCCTTTGTGGAGCCTGTCCTCCAGTAAAAAGGAAATTTTGAAGAAGCAAGTAAGTGAGTAAATGGAATCATGAACAGTTGTTAAAAGTTCTGTTAAAAGAACTATCAGCTTGCTAAGACAAATGAAAGAAGAAACCTCTTTTAGACCGGGCAGTCACTGAGGGTCCGTGTGAGAACGTGGCGCACCTAGGAGAAGAGTTGGCCATGAAGGGAGGTGACAGGAAACATGGTCTGGGCAGACATGCGAAGACCTGAGAGGGGAGCAGCTTGGCCCTCTTGAGGATTAGAAAGGGAGCCAGTGTGGGTAAATGCAGTAAGAAGCCAGAGACAGGAGATAAGGCAAAAGATACTTGGTATATTCTGTTGGCAGATGGAGGCTCTGAGGGTTTACTTTGGAAGTGATGGAATTAGAAAACAGACCTTGGTTCTTCGAACATAGCAGTAAAAGCAGTACAAGATCCAACCATTATATTCCAAGAGATAGTTTATAAAATTTTTACTAAAGAGAAAAAATTAAGTGCTGTTTCATAAAATTCTCATATTCCATTCTCTGTCCAAGAAAAAGAAAAGCATTATATCCTGGCCTATTTGTATGTTTATTAAGTTAGAAAGTAATAAAAGCCCACCTCTCGATACCCCAAATAAGAAACATTGTAATCAGATATCAGCACTAACATTCACCCGGGTGAGGCTGGGCTCCACTGCACCTCTGGAAGGGGTTCCCAGGCACATTCACAGACCCAGCCATAAATGAACCTTATTTTATCTTCTCATCTTAAGACAGGGAGGGGCTGGATCGGAATAACAATTGTAACTTTTCAGATTTCTAAAATAATGAATTCTTACCCGCTGAGGTCTGAGGAACTGTGTGAGTAAAGTTTCATTATTACTTAATGTTAACTTGGATAAAAATAATAAAAGGAATTTTGGTGAAAACCTTCTGGCTGACTTCTTTTTCTTGGAGTGTGAATCCCCATTTCACTTCTTAATGAAATATCCAGTAAATTAGGGCTTGAGAACTTAGGAGGTGGACAGAGGCCCGTGTGAGGCCAATGGCGTGGAGACTGGATTTTGATCTAAATGCAATGGAAAGCCATTGAACAGTCTTAGCTCAGAAAATCATTTGGTTCACGTTTTAAGCAGCTGCATTTTTTAAGAAACAGCACAGACAATGAATTCTATGTCAAGAGATTAGTGTGTACTGATCGTAGAGGGGGGACTTCTGAGTGTCAGTACAATGGGGACTTTAAAAAAGTGAAATTAGATAAGCAGGAAAGAAAGTGAGGGTACTCATGGTAGGTGCAAAGAAATGGGAAAAAGCTTGAAGTGGGCTGGGGGGAGAGAAAACAGGGAACATATCCATCTGACTCAGGTTATTAAGTTCTCAGGTTATAATGGACTCTGTGCATTAGATTTAGGAATATTTAGGTCATAGGAAACTCCAGAAATGTTACATGCATGATATAATGGAAGTAAAGCTTCAGAAACATGAATTTGGCAGAAGTGTAAAGGGAGGATCCAATTGAAAGTGCACAAGAAAGTAAAAAAAAACTGAACAAGAAAAATCTGAGCAACGAAATAAAGTCTGAAGTAACATATACATCTCTTTTTTAAAAATCTGCATAAGCTTGGCCATGGGGATGCTACTCTTTGATGAGCAGACCAGGGAGAAGCAGTGGGCAAGACCAAGATAAATGCCACTGAAGCTAGGGTTAGCTGTAGGACAGGGCCCAGGGGAAGGTGCCAGATCAAAGTTGCACTGAACATACAACCTGGGCTCGGGCATGACTTGGCTGTATTCAGTGAGTTTAATACGGAAGATGGGGTATGGTGTCATGTATGTATGTTGATACATTCATTAGTCAGTGTTGTTAGAGTCAAGTCAGTGGTCCCCAGAGGGTGGGAATGAAGGGGAGAAACCAAGAAGAAGGGGGACTGGCAGGCTTGGTTGTTAATTAAAATCCATGATGGAAGTGAAGGAATAACTTAGTCATAATGAAAGTATCCAAAGGTTGCATTTTGGGAATTCTACCTTCAAGTAAGTAAAATACTAATTAAATATCCCAAACATTGAGGAAACACGGCACCTCACACATTGCAAGCTTTGATGTGGGGGTCTCAGGGTCTGGGCTGATCTAAGACTGCCTAATGCAGGGAGGTTGAGTGGTGTAATGCAAAAGAGCCCAGGGACCTGGACTCAGAGTCTGGGTTCTCTCTGCCACCTTTGTAGCTGTGCAGCAAGGCAGGAAACTCTCTGAGCCTCACCTTCTTTTTCTTTTTTTTTTTTTAATTCTTTATTTTATTGATTATGCTATTACAGTTGTCCCATTTTCCCCCTTCACTCCCCTCCACCCTGCCCACCCCCTCCCACCCACATTCCCCCCTTTGTTGGGGGCTGCCCTGCCTGGTCTCAGGAAGCTGTGACCCCCTGTGACTTAGGCTGAGTGAGAGACCTCTGGACCAGGAGCCACTAAGGAGACAAAAACTTATTCCCCTGGCATGAACGCTACCTGTTCTGTGCCTGGCCTTTAATGCTTGATCAGTTAACCAATGATGGGTAACAATTCTCTAAGATGGAGAATGGACCTAAGACAGGTGCTGACCACATAAAGGCCTCTGGAATGAGACTCACAAGGCTGTGGACAGGAAGGGGTGATCAACATCAACCCCTGCCCCCTCTGAGCCTTTGTACTTAGATGTGAGAAATCCTAGTCTCCTGGCTGCCTCTGTCTCCTGCCCTTCTCAGGGCTAAGCAAACAGCCAAAGGGGCAGCTCAGACCGGAGATGGCGGACCCCCAGGGTAATCAGGCCTGGGACATAGAATATGCAAGATCCTGTGAGATCTGTTTGCTAGAGGATGTTATTAACTTAGAATTTAAAAGCACAGACAGGAAACCAAAACTAGGCCTTTGAGCCATGTAGTCCTTTTCATATGATAAAACTCCAATCTCTGCCCAGAATCATAGTAGGAGTTCTGTTAGCATCTTTGTAAGTGACCTGTTCCCTTTGATCCTTTCTGCCAGACTGTGAATCCACAAACTGTGTCTACTTTTTCAATAAAAACCCACTGGGACAAAGGAACAGGGCTCTCCCCACTAATGGGTTAGCCATATTCTCTGTATCCCCACAGACTCATGGTAGATTCTGTGTATTACGCGTGTTTAATGAACATCTGCAGCTGAGATGAATACTGCGGGATGGCCGGGTGGGCCGGGGCAGTAATTTCTTTCACACCCCTTTAGTTCATGTTCATGTGTCATAAGTTCTTTAGTGTCTACATTTCCCATACTATTCTTACCCTCCCGCTGTCTATTTTCTACCTATTGTCTATGCTACTTATTCTCTATATCTTTTCCCCCTCTTTCCTCTTCCCACTTCCCTGTTGCTAACCCTCCAATTGATGACTTTTTTTTTTTTACTGTTCATATTTTTAATCTTCTTTCTCTTAGGTAAGTCCCTTTAACATTTCATATAATAAGGGCTTGGTGATGATGAACTCCTTTAACTTGGCCTTGTCTGAGAAGCACTTTATTTGCCCTTCCATTCTAAATGAAAGCTTTGCTGGATAGAGCAATCTGGGATGTAGGTCCTTGCCTTTTATGACTTGGAATACTTCTTTCCATCCCCTTCTTGTCTGTAATGTCTCTTTTGAGGAATCAGCTGACAGTCTGATGGGAACTCCTTTGTAGGTTACTGTCTCCTTGTCTCTTGCTGCTTCTAGGATTCTCTCCTTCATTTTTACCTTGGCTAATGTAATTATGATGTGCCTTGGCATGTTCCTCCTTGGGTCCAACCTCTTTGGGACTCTCTGAGCTTCCTGGACTTCCTGGAAGTCTATTTCCTTTGCCAGATTGGGGAAGTTCTCCTTTATTATGTTTAAGTAAGTTCTCAATTTGTTATTCTTCCTCTTCCCCTTCTGGTACCCCTATAATTCGGGTGTTGGAACATTTAAGATGTCCTCGAGGTCCCTAAGCCTCTCCTCATTTTTTTGAATTCCTGTTTCTTCATTCTTTTCTGTTTGGTTGTTTCTTTCTTCCTTCTGGTCCACTCCATTGATTTGAGTCCCAGCTTTCTTCCCCTCACTATTGGTTCCCTGTGTGTTTTCCTTCATTTCTCTTATCGTAGCCTGCGTTTGTTCATCTAATTTATGACCAAAGTCAACCAATTCTGTGAGCATCCTGATCACCAGTGCTTTGAACTGTGCATCTGATAGGTTAGCTATCTCTTGGTCACTTAAAAAAATTGGCTCTGGGGCTTTTAATTCTGTTTGAGCCATCTTTTTTATTTTCCTTTGATCTGGTTGCAGGTGTTACATATGGGCTGCAGAGCCTTAGGTGTTCACCAGGGTGAGGCACCCCAGTCGCTGGGTTGTGACATTGTATGTGGGGGCGGGTCTGAGAGGGAACAATGATGCCTGCTCCGTTCTCTCCAGGACCTCAGTCCCCCCTGCAGCCTCCCACAGGCAAACTGGGCCCTTCTGGTGCTGGCTCCCGGGCGGGTGGGCTTGTGTACTTTCTCAGACTCTGTGGGTTTCCCCGAGAAGTCACCTGTGAGGCTGAGAATCTCCCAGCCTCAACCCCCACAGGTGTTTTCAGTTGGTGCTCTTAGGCTTTGTTTCCAGGAGCTGGTGCCCTGGGCTGCTCGGTCTGTGTCTCTGCCCGTTTTCGCTTAGTTTGTCTGCGCGTGAATGTGTGGCTGCGGACAGCCAGCTGCCTTGCGCGCCTCACTGGGCCTGCTCATTGCCTCCCACGCCCAGGGCCTGCCACTGGTCCGCCAACTGCCGTCTGCACCCTGCACGCTTGTGCCTGCCAGCCAGCATTTCTTCCCGCCAGGACCCCTCGACCCCTCTCCACAGGCCTCCGACTCTGCCGCTCCTTACCGGTCTGGATGTACCGTAGTCCGACTTCCGTTCAGTTCAGTTCTCTCTGTTCTGGTTGTTTTTTGTTTCTCAATTTTTGTTGTCCTTAGTTTTGGTTGTGCGAGGAAGCACAGTGGGACTACCTATGCCTCCCTTTTTTCTAAAATATATGGATGCTAATATCTGGATGGCATAGTTGATATGATAATGTTTGTATAAGTGTTTGATACAGAAAATGACTTGTTAAATGGCAGCTTTTAAAAAAAATGAATGATATCTTTAGCAAAAAGTCTAGAACCTGTATCAGTTGTTACCCTGAAGGACTATTGTGTAAAAGCTGAAGTACCTGCTCATTTCCTCAGTGCTCTGTGATAAAGAGGTTGTAGAATAAATGAGCACATATTATGTCTCTGCCTACTGGGCAACAAACAAACATACACTGATTACCATCAGTGTATAATAAGGAGTATCAGACACAAAGGTTCAGAATGTGGAGTGGATCCTTGGTAAGACTGATTTTTAAGTTCACCTCTGGAATGTTGGTGTCTTGTAGCATTTCAGAAAAGCCTCTCAGAGTCCAGGGAGAAACTATTATAAGCATCAGCCCCTTACAAAGACATTTGAAGAACGACAGAGCATCAAGTCACTCATTCGGCAGTTGGCACAAAAAAAGGCAGGGAGGGTCCTCATTAATGAATCTGCACACAGAAAACCCAAGTATGCTTATAGAAGAAGGGATTTTAAAAGGCTGATATGCCACTGTGGGGTATAATGAAAGTAAAATTATGCATAAAGGCAAAGTTATTACAGAAAAGAAATGGTGGGTACTTAGCAAGTGATGTAGCAGTAGTAGAGCTACTGAAAGTTCCTGAAAAATAAAGAAGGGAGGGAAGAGATTGTTTAAGGTAGGAGTCCCTCTGTGTTTTCCCCTAGAACCTGTACCTTCACCACTGTAGCACTTACCATCCTAGAATGTAATTGACCACCTGGTTGTTTACCCCGTGAATGCACAAGCTCCAGAACAAGAGGAAGTCAGTCTAACTTGTTTAATATTCATTACTAATCCCAGGATCTAGCGGAGATGTTCAGCACATA
Source organism: Tonatia bakeri (assembly GCA_004024845.1). Classification (NCBI taxonomy): domain Eukaryota; kingdom Metazoa; phylum Chordata; class Mammalia; order Chiroptera; family Phyllostomidae; genus Tonatia; species Tonatia bakeri. The sequence continues at coordinate 346,224 of PVIA01000802.1, forward strand.
GTAGATGCTCAATAAATACTTGATCTTCAATGAGTAATCAAGCTAGTATTATAGAAAATACTGTAGCAATTCCTATGGAAGATAAGGTAAATGTAAGAAGTTTCACAGAGCAAAAAAGAAGAAGAGAGGCAGTGGAGCAACAGGCATACATATTTTTTTGGTCTATATTTCATGTCTAAAAAATGGGAACCAACTTTTCCACCTATGATCCTGATGAGAAAGAGAAGAGATAAAAGAATAATTAATTCTAAGTTGTAGGTAAGTATATATTAATCTTTAAATTGTGGCTGTAGTGGATAGCAATCAGAATCAAGTTCAATTCATGGTTAAAATAGTTGTTATTTTTCTTAGTTTATGACTTAAAAAGGTAAATACCCCTGGTCATTTTTACATATATGATCTAGTCTTGGAAAACTTTACATGTAAAGGAGAAACAATCTTCCAGTATAAAATTAAAGTGTAATTAGGGACAGTAAAAAAATATGGTTGTGAATTCAGCACCAAAGACAAGACTCTGGGTCCAAAAAACCTCACAGACTAAGTCTGACAAATGTGACCCGTGGGAGATGTAGGATGACCTGGAGGTGTTGGAATTGGACGTACACATCTATTGCTATACATTACAGCTGGATGATTTAAGAGACCCCGAAGCTAATGAATATCACGAGGAACCAGAAACTCCCTCGACAGCCATGTATACATGTGTAAAGTAACAAAGAATCTGAATGCGAGTGTTTGTACTTCATCACTCAGTCTGAAACTCTATCCAATCCATTCAAGCCCAGAGAAATGTGCAGCTTTAGCAAAAATCAGTCCCTCTCTTGAAACAAAATATTAATGTTACCACTGATGCACCCACTTTTCTAGGCATTCTTCATTTCAGATGTTCTTAATAGAACTCTGACACTGCATCTAATCAATCCATATTAAAGGGTGAGCAATAGGACTTGACATTTCTTCTGGAAAATTACACGTGTTAATATAAAATCTGGGCATTTGCCACAGAGTTATTTTGAATTAAGTGAAAACTGCTGCTTAAGAAAACAAAAATGTTTGCCTAAAGAAAACTTGGAACTTTTAGCCAGCTTAATTTGGTACTAAAATTCCAAAAACGAGACAGGATAAATATATTGCTTTTTCTATGCTGATATTTATGTGTCAAATGAAACTCCTTTTGCTGTTTGTGTCCTTGTGTTTTCTATGATACAGTTTATCCCACATTAAGTCTAACTTTAAAACAATAAACTTTTTGAAAGTAATAAAATTTAGCTTAAGGGAAAAATTGCCCGTTAAAGTTTGGATGGATTGGGACAATTGGATGACCAAACACAGTACACAGTATCTTTCTAAAGAGACTGTGGTTGTATTGTGAATAGATTATATATTCTAAAACATAAAATGTTATTATATAATAACAAAAATAATTGCAACTCTTATTAACTTCAGTCTGACATAACAGATGTCTTTAATGTCAGAATAATCTTTCTCAAGATTTGGACATTTAAAAGGCACTGAATATATACTGTATCCTCACCTCTTTAATAATTATATTCCCTAATATACGCTAATTTATACAGACCAAAAATTGATTGCTAATACCATTAATTCAATCCAACCTTTATTTGCTCATTTTTTTACAAGACAAAAATATAAGCTCAAACAAAAAACTCATATTTGCAAAGTCAAATTTAATAATAGATTAGATGAGCATGACAGCTCAAAAGTCACATGCACCAACACGCCATGCTCTATGACATCTAAATGTAGGCAGGCCCAAGAGAGTCTCATTAGCCTCTCATTCTCTATGTAAGCGCTTGAATTTGGACAGCACCCAGAATTAGCCCTAGATCTTCTTCTCTCTGAATCCATAGGTAATCCTATCTCCTTAGAGGGCTCTACACAAGGTCTCCAGCACAGACCACTCACCCAAACTCGAACTGTATTTTATAATTCCACTTGGAAGGCACATGTCCACTTCAGAATATATCCTCCATAGAGTTATATTTTAAAAATGTGAACGAGCTTGTACTTTTTTTTTTCTGGTCAAATTTCATCAGTGGCTTCCATTTCATTTAAAACAAAATTCGAATTCCTCACCATTGCCTAAAAGGCCCTGCCTGATGATTTCTTTTGAATTCTTCCCATCCTCTCTCTGTTGCTCACAGCTATTCTGGTTTTCTTTCACTTCCTTGCAGGAGCTAAAGTCTTTGCTCTTTTCAGGCCTTTAAACTTGTTCCTGGAGTGTTCTGCTTTTCCTGCCCCTGTTCCCTTATGCTTGGTTATCCTCAACCTTGGGTCAAGGAACAAAGACCCCCTCTTAGAGGTTTTCCCTAACCAGCTTCCTTAAGTCTCTTTTCCCATTTGCTCTCCTCCTCACCCAGAATTTTTTCATCTTAGTACTAATGACAATCCAAAACTACCTTGATTTTTAAAAAATATTTTGAGTTCTATAAACACACTTTTGTTTTCTCACTCGTCCTAGTCGTGCCTTCCTCCCTCTTCAGCTAGACGTCTCCATTGTCTCAGGGAGGATTACAGTTGCTACAGCATGAATGTGAGGAAAAGAGGGAATCAGAATTCTTCATATTTCAATGACAGCAGTTATGAAGCCCAAAGCCCTTTGATTTAAAAGAGCTTTTAGGGGGAGAAGGGCAGAGTTTGGGGAGGAAAATGCTTTTTTTCTGAAGTTCTGAAAAATTTTCAGTTTATTCATACATGGCATTTTTAATAAGAAAATAGACTGAAAAGTATTGATTATTGTAGAAAATAAAGAATTGTGAAAAAGTGTAAATGAGGGGTAAACCTAGGTGGAGGTAAGGTGCTTTAATTAGTTCAACCTTCTCAACGAGGAGAACTTGAGGGAGGGAGAGACTGAAGACCATTTCTCCAGACTCTAAACCTCAGAGTCATACTCTCTGGCATTGGCCTTTAGCTTCTCTGTCTACTAGGGGGACATTTTTGAGCCAGATGCTCTACTTGTCTTATCTGTAAAATAAAGATAATATTTCCTACCTTATAGAATCTTGAGGATTAAAGTCATTAATATGTATATAGCACTTAGACCAAGGGCTGACACTCAAGAAAAGCTCAGTATTTACTCAGTGGTATTACAATCCAGCTAACAACCTCTAGTCTATTGTCTAACATTGTAGTTAGGCCTCATTTCCCTGAAGATTTTCTTTAAGTCTGTCTCTTTTCTGATCTTCCTTCCCAAGCGCACACACACACACACAAAGTATTTGATTTCTAGTTTTTGTATCTACTTGAATTACTCAGTAGCATGAAGAAATTTACTGCCAATTGGTAGTAAATTTGTATACTATAACTGGTATATCCAAAATTGGTATACTATACCAGGAGGGGTTTAATTTTATTCAATTACTTATAATTCCTCTTAAAGGAAGAAAAGTTTTCCATAATGATAGTTTTTTAGAAATGTATTTAAATAACATGGTGGAATTGTAGAACTTTAAATTAGAGGTAAAGCTTATTTTCTCAAAGGAACTTTATCAGGCTCACTGTTAATTTTTAAAAAGAGCTCAAGAGGAGAATCGATATGGCATTCTCAAATATTAAACTTGTATAAACTAAAAACTTCTCTAAGAGATTTATTATTGGAAGGGTATGTATTCCCTTCTTACGTTCTGAATCTAATGTTAATGTCTTATACTTATGGCATCATTATTATAAGAACACAATCATGTTCCAATTATTCTCGATTGCACGTTGCCATGATTTTCTCTCTGAGAGACTGCTTTACTTCAAAGTACATCACACTGACTTGTGGGAACTTTTGAAATCACACTAATTAAATGCACATGGGAAAATTATTTAGTATTCCGGGGTTGCTTTATAGGTAATAGTTAGATAAAAGATTAGTAAAAGTCAAGCAGAAACAATAAAATAAAACTAAGTCAGAGGACTGATAAATTTTAAATCCATTCCCTAAAAAGTAATGTATACTTTTTACCTTATAAAATTGTTTAATCATTTATTGTATAGAGGCTTTTAAAAAATAGATATGGAATCAATAGCTACAGCTTCTGGGATCTTTTATAATTTGTCTAAAAATTGCTATTGATACATAGGGTGGGGCAAAAGTAGATTTATAGTTGTAAATATGCAAAACAATATATTCTTGTATTATTATTTATTAATTATTGTGTTATTTTTCATATGAACAACTGTAAACCTACTTTTGCCCCACTCTTTATATCAGAAGATGATTCAGGAGTTTCTAATTATCAATGAGAGTGATTTAAACATGTAATGTAAATCTCCAAACAATAATTCTATTTTGGTAAAGTGTTGAATTTCATCTTTGGTCCTAGCAGTTAAAATATCAGTAATCTAAAGAATTTCATTAATATAATTTTGATCTTTTGCCTTCTTTATGAAAAACTTCTATTTCTCATCCACCTTCATGTGAGAGTTGAAAAAGATATGTTGTTTACATAAATATTCATTTATTTCAAAGTGACTTTGTTGCAACCTCAAACATTTAATCCCTATTCTTAGAATGTCTTCTCTCTTCATACTTTATTTCCTACCATATGTAATTTCCTTTCTGCAATAAAACTCCCCAAAATCTCACCTTCTCCCCAAAACTTCCAAACAAAATATCAACAAAACTATAATGATTTTCAGCCTAAAACTCACCAAGTGATCCAATTTAATGTAAATATATTAAGTTGTCTTTTTTTTGGTCCAATCCTCTCCTCCCCCACCAAATAACCCCCCTCCTATTATAAAGCTCTGCCGTTGGATGGCCCCTAGCCTCTATTTTCTCGTCAACCTTTACCTGTCTTACATTCCATTCCCTCAGGGCTTTCGCATGATGATTAGATCATCTGAGAAACTAATTGAGCTAATGTAATGTATTGAAGTAATACTGCCTATGGTCATGTGATAGGATGAGTATAAAACACAGACATTGAGAATCTATGAGCTCAGAGGGCAGAGATCATCAGTCAGTCAGTGGGGGAACTGGAACCAGCTAGTCAGATTCCACCACAATTAAGAAAAACTTTGTTTCTGGTTTTATAGCTTATGGTGTATTTTTAAAGTTTTGGTACTTCAAGGGAAAAAATTTAATGAGTAATAAAAACTTTCATTTAGAGAACACAACATTTAAAAAATTCCATGGAATAAGTAAGTGTCATTAGAACTAAAATTGAATGCATTTTAATTAAGTAGCAATTGTAATACATGACTTCTGATTAGGTATTACTTTCCTTGAGCATATTCTGATGTACCAACCTAAAGGCCAAGTGACTTCATGCTTCCCAGAGTGGCAATTTTCTAAAATAACACACCCTGGAACGTATTATTGTGGCTTCAAAATGGTCTGTGCAGTGGCAAATTTGTCATAATTATGTTTTGCAGAAAATAATAATGTGCCTATTAAAGTATTAAGGGAAAGTTATTCCCAATTATAAATGTTGATGTATGGAGATTTATATCTATATCTATACAATTTAATATAACTTTACATATATTTTTATATTTATGTAATTATAAGTTTACATAAATAGATATATATATTTCATATGATTTATATGTTATATAAAATATATGCATATGTAATTTTAAACTCATTTTAACTTTTTCCAGATTTAGTTCACACACTTTTCTCCATGTAATTTATTTAGCTGATATCCTACTTCTTAAATTTAAGACTTCTGAGAAGACTGATGGGCCAAGAATAAAGTAAATGAAATTCTCATGACTTAAAAAGCAAATAAACTAACACCTATGATAGAAATATAGGAATAACAGGTGAGCTCTCTCACCACTGGTAAAGATGTATATTGCTACATTTTTCTCTGAAGGTCAATTTGGCCTTTATGGCAAAAATATAACCCCTTCCAGAGATTCATCCTAAGAAAATAATTAGATAAAAGTATGGAGTTCTATATACAAGGATGTTCATTGTAACATTGTGTATCACACTAAAATAATGGTAACCTTCTAAAAGTACAAAAAATAAGAGCTTGATTAAATATATTATGGCATATAGCTACAATGAACAATTCATGCTTTAAAATGATTATGCAGATTAAATTTATTTACATAGAATATGTTTATATATGTTCAATGAAAAGTCAGATTAAAAATATTTATATAGTATGACCCCATTTTATTTTTAAAATATTAAGTTATATGTGTGTATACACCCCTGTGTGTATAAGCCCTTCTTTATGCATGGGAAATGTCTACAGTTAGAGTATTAATAAATTTTCCATGACGAAGGAAATATTCTACATCTGTGTTGTCCAATATAGTGGTCTCTAGCCATTTGTGGCTGTTGAGCACTTAAGTTTGGCTGGTGTAACAGGGGAACTGAATTTTTAATTTTATTTTATTTAAATGTAAATACCACATGTGGCTACTGGCTATCATACTGGGCAGTGTGAATTAAGAAGGCATACACTACTATGTTAACAGTGGTTATGATTTACTGTTTTTTATTTTCTTCTTTTTGCCTTTCTAATTTCTAAGGTTTAAAAATGAACCTGTATTACATATGTGATAAGAAAAGAATAAGGATTCATTTTTGAGGGGTAAAGGAGGGAAATCAAGCATAGGTGGGAAAGGAGGGAAATTCAGACTTCTGTCTGAAGATCTGGATTTGAGTAATGATACCACAATTTATTGGTTACATTAATTTTTACTTAAAATTTCTAAGCCTGTGTAATACCTGCAACATCTCTTATATTATCTTGATGTTTTGATATATTTCATGGAGTTCAATTAAATTAATGTTTACGCCAATGTCTTTATTTATAGAGAAAGTTAAGGGTAAAGAATCCTTTATCTTGGAATATCTATGTGGAAAATAAAAGAATGAAAAAATGTAAGGATACTCAAGTCAATAATGATTATAATGTTTATAAAATAGGAAATGAAAATTAAAGCTCGCATAGAGTGAAAAGAGTCCCCACAATTACCAAAACTGAATGAAATTACTTGAGACAGAATTATTAATGTGAATAAAACCTTTGGCATGTATATTATAGTTACCCATTAACCATTTTAATAAGGCATAATCAAAACAAAAACATTTGTCTAAGAATATCTCACTGATTAGATGAGTTATCCCAAATATTAATGGAAGCCATGCACTCATTTAATTAAATTTCACTAATTAAATTTTAAAATATACATGACTATGCAATAACAATATAGCATTTTGTATGCCTAGCATACAAAAACATAGTTAAAAATGTAGTTCTGTGTTTTAAGAGATTGATAAAGGATCTTCTTAAGATAATATTTTGTAAATTTATAAGAACCCTACTCAAAGAGTTCTTAATTCAATGAAAAGGGTCATTGCTTCATGAGGTCAATAAAAATGATCTGATAGCAGTACTTTGAAAAACATAGCAACAGTTCAAAAACATTTACTTAGAAGTCAGATGGACACAAATTATAAATTTTGTATGTATAAGTGAAATCAGGCATAGAGTATAATGGCACTTGGAGGCTAACATTAAAAGAAACTCAAGAAGCTCTGTCTCTAAAATATCCATAGGAAATAATGTATTTAAGACTGCTGAATGTATTTAGGATATTCTGGCAGGGTTCAAATAAGAGGCCAAAAGAAATAAGCTACAATTATGCAGAGAAATAAAATAAATAGAAAGATGTTTTGTATTAGGTATGAGAAATAGAGTAAAAAGAATATTTCAACTGTCCTATTGGTTAGATTAAAGTATTATTATTTACTTTTAATCTCTGTCTTAGAAAAACTCATTTGTAATCTGATTTGGGTAGGGGCTACAAATAAAGAATGCTCTAAAATACATGAGAAAATAGATAATTTTCTAAACTGGGAAGTTCTCAATTTGCAAACTCCCTTTCCTCTTAGGTTCCTTAAGGAATTAGCTGAAGTCATCACAAGCCACTAACAATTATTTTCAAGACATGGAGATGCTGGCCAGATGCCAAGGGCTAGGTTATAAATGCTTATAACCACAAGGAAGGAAAAATAATAATGTTAGAAGCTATAGATTCATAGCACCAACTACGTAACTCAGAAAATACCAATAAATATTTCAAAATACAGATTTGCACTCATTTAGACAATGAATGAAAAAACAAAAAGCAATTTGGCCCTTTTACTTTCTTTAAATGTTATTAAAAACTGCCATGGAGATTATTTCTAAGTTTTTGCATTTGGGTAAGAGAAAATAATATTACAGAGATTTGTAGTTTACAAAGTATTTTACATGTCACTTTTTATAGTTTTACCATAAAACTATGAGTTAAGGTTGATTAAGATAAGAAGAAAATTTTACAGATGAAAAAACTTTGAGAAATTAATCTCTTCAGTAAAGGTGAGTGGTATTGGTGGGGCTTGAACCTAGCTTTCTTGATTTTAAAGCTGTTCTCCTGGCTTTATGACCACTTTGGGGCAGAATCATACTGTGTATAGTATGTTCATTGATCCAGACACCTCTCTTTTATTCATTCCCAGAGCTGGTGAACAGGGTCTAATGAATCTTTTTCCCCCCTGACCCATGCCCCACCTCTCAAATAACATAGGCAGTGTGAGCACTTACCAGTACCCAATTATTCTTGCTTTGAGGTAGGCATACATGCCCTTCTGTTTGGAATATAGCACATCATTACCATACACTAAAAAAATAAACTCCAGACTAGACCTGTTGAATCTTTTAACAACATGCAATATCAAACCCATATGTAAGCATTATTATAAACTGCTGTTCTGAAATATCAGAAAACTATTGTCCCAGGGAGAGCAAATTATTAGCGCCAAATAATTACTCAGTTTTAAAGCAAAACTTGTAACAGGAAAGAGCTATTTGATGTGTCACTTACAATTGTCTGGTTCTCCTTTCCCGAGAATTCTTACACTAAAAGGAATGAGCACTTCATGCCAGGCAAATGAAAACTCAGTCTGTGATTGATCAGTAAAGTTATCTGTGGTTGTATAACACTAGTGAAGACAATTAGTTTGTGGCTCTCCAAGTCAAAAATAAAAGTAAAGCTGCATTCATTTGTGTGTGTGTGTGTGTGTGTGTGTGTGTGTGTGTGTGTGTGGTGTGTTCAACAATTATGTCCTTGTTTTCCAAGAGTGCATGGAGGTGTTTTCTTTTTTAATTAATATATTTTTTTAAATTTTAATCATTGTTCAAGTACAGTTTTCTCCCCTTTACTCCCAGTCCAGCCCGCCCACTCCTCCCTCCCAACTTCCCTCCCATTACCACCCTCCCCCTAGTTTTTATCCATGTGTCTTTTAACTTTGTTCCTGTAAACCCTCCCCCTTTTCCCTTGAAACTCCCTCTTCTCTCTCCTCTGGTCACTTTCTGCCTGTCCTCTATTTCAGTGTCTTT